>JABXJD010000278.1:477500-685000 GCA_013375575.1 Percina caprodes
AAACCCGAAAATTCCAACATTGACCCCACTTTTATGAGATTTTTATTCCTGTTTTATTGAGACCTTATCTGCTAAAAAAAAAAACGACTAAAGAGTACCGTCAGGACATGTAGCAAGATTGCAGGCATCAACTTCCCCACTCTCTTCCACATCTACTCTAGCAGAGTGGCAAAGGCCCAATCCATTGCAGCTGACCCTAGTCACCCCTTGTTCTGGCACAGTTTAAGCTTCTTCCCTCAGGCCGCAGGTACTCCATGCCTAGATGCAGGTCCAGTAGACCCAGAAACTCCTTTATCCTGACTTCCATTTCCATTTTAAACAATTTGCCAGAACTGTTTTAAATGTATCTATTTACTATTGTGTTTAGATACTGTGGGCATTTCATGTTTTGCTTTATTGTTGTGTGTCTTGTCCTTATGTCTGTCTGCTGGCTGTACAAACATTTGCCACTCGGGGACACTAAAGTTACCTTGAACAACTGGGTTGAGAATGATGACTTGTGTTGTAAAGTAGCTTCTTTGAGGAATAGCTCAGTGTGTAGCCTACTGTGTGTGAGAGAGCCAGAGAGAGATGGTGGATGTGCTCAGAGCAGACAGCTGTTGGCTATGGGAGCAGAGGAGGAATTAACAGTAAAGTTGTCACAGTACAGTGTAGGTTTCACTGTTTGGAGCAGGAGACTAAAACCTGTTATTGTAATCAGTTATTGTTATAGAAAACAACTGACGAATGTTTTTTAGTGATAGGCGTGTTTTTATTTAATATGGGCTATTTACTTTGTATCGCCATTTAGCCTAAGAATACAGAGATATGATTTTTGGTCAATATGGCCCAGGCCTGAAGGGGATGCATGTGTGCTTACATATGTTAGTGATACGAAACAGATATTTTTTCATGATCAGAGCAACCCATGTTACATATTCATTAACAGCTTACACAAACAAATAGTGGGTTAAATAGAAATACATTTGCATACCTCTGTAGCCCTCAGGTTTGCTGGTTGAGCATGCCCAAAAGAGCATTCGTGTGTTGAGGAACGTTACAACCTCTTCTGTACATAACGTGGAGCTAGGAAGTGAAAAATCAGAAGCACAAAACAATGTATAAGGGAACACCTTTTTTATGTGCACATGGATATAAAAACCCAGAGGTTACACATAAATATAATAATCACACTAAAGCTTATGTTCCTTCACAAGCTTGAGTGAAGACAAACTCAAGCAACTGAAGAACAGCAACCACATGACACTGAGCAACAGCAGGCGCTATGTCTCAGGTGAAGTAGTTAAGTAAGGCCATGAGTCTCTTACCGGCAAAACTGGTCAGTGTCTTGATGATCCTCCCCATGAAGATACACTAATAAGTAGCGGAGCTCCCGTTTGGCATCATTCAGTGCCTACATGTGTTTAGGGTGAACAAAAAGCAAAGCAACATATTGCAATTTTGCCTTGTCCACCAACTAAAGCAGAAACAAAAGTGCAGGTAATTGGCTGTCTGCTGTCTGAACTCACCTGGCTGTATGTTCCCTGGTAAAATACAGGGTGTGATCGGCCATACTTCTCCTCAAAAATATGAATAAAGGACACAACATCTCCGACAGGGTCTGTCACACGACCACGAGGATCTGGCCTGATGAACCGCAGGGCAAACCTTGAAGAAAAAAAAGGAACATTGTGGCGATCAGTTACCTTGCGTTATTCAGCAGCTCAGAGTTTAAGTAAACGTGCTTGAATTACCTGAATATGTCCAGAAGTGTGTAATATGTAAATCTGAAAGGTAGCATTATCAAATAGTAACTCCATCCTATTAATCCCTGTAAAGAAGAACCAAGACAGTCTATTATTTTTAAACAGACAATTCTACAATATGTGGGCGTCCCTATATTTTGTTTCATTAAAGTACAATTGGAAATGATGAAATCAATTAAAAACAAAAGCTCTTAGACAGGACCTTCAAGGATTGGCATAAAAGTAACAGTATACAATGAGGCTTTGCATCAAGCATTAGCAAAAGTATTACAGAAAATTGTTCCAGTATCTTTTTTTTGTTTGTTTGGGGGTTTTGTTTCATCCTATAACACATACATTAAAAAGAACCGGCAGACCTACCCTGGGTTGTGGCCTTGAGACGATGTAACTATATACTCTATGGTCTGCTGTATTGACCTGCAATGGTCTGGATGGTGGAGGGTTAAACACACTGGGCACTCCTTCTTGCTCATTGAGTCTGTCTTGCACTGCAGCCTGAAACATATTTAAGCCCATCATATTTGAGTCAAGTCATTAAATAAACCAAAAGAAAATAATGACCGCACAGTTCAAAGAATCCGTGTAGGAATAAAAATGTAAACAGAGCCATGAAAATCCAATTGTAAATCCTCTGAAACGTTAAAAAAACATGTCTGTCTTACCTCTATGTTCCAGTTATGCTGTTCTAATGTTCGACGACATTGGTCGATTGATTCCAAACCAGTTAGGTCCTGTTAAACATAAAAAGGAAAGTCAGACTAAAGGCCTCAGGTTACTCATAAAAGCACAAAGGCAAATTTGTATAGAGTCAGGGTTTCCTTCAGTAGCTGTCATGAAGAACACAGCAGTCAAGTTCTTCATGAAAAAAGTTAGCAAGAATTGTACTAGGGCTGCACAATTTGTTTGTAATGTCATTACAATATCAACTTGTGAAATAAACACATTGCGAAAGATAATCAGGGATTTTTTGAGTTAGTTATAAGAGAGTATCTGTCAAAAACTGCACTTGTAACTATCAGAACCATTTTAATGGTGCCTTTTGTGTTCACATCAATGTAGGGCTGGGCAATATGGATAAAATCAGGTAACGCAATATTCTTGTCCTAATACCTCAATTGTGGCAATATTACAGGGTTGACAATTAGTGCTTTAATAAAATATCTTCACAATGAGATTTTATATAAATAATCATCAGTAATGTAGATATAATGACTAAGTGGGTAAAAATAACAGAAGAGCTATAACTGTCTGGTAACACAGAAAATTACATCCCTTTACTGTATTGCAGCCTTTAAAACCAGGAGACGACATCGCTTAAGCCATTTACGATATTACAATTTCCAAAATCTAAGACGATATCTAGTCTCATATCACGATATTATATTATAATATTAATATTGATATGTCGCCCAGCCCTACTTCAATGTGTAATTTGTTCAACAAAATGTTAGAAATATAATTATAAATGTGTTTTATTTCAACAAGCAATTTGTTGTATTTTAGCAGCACAGCAGAAAGGCAGAACTCGGTAACGTTATTTGTTTTATTCATTGCAAGTGTCGTTATCGCAATATTAAAAAACGTTAACGTTATCGCATACTTTTCCTCATACTGTGCATCTCTAAATCGTACAAAACTAAACTATCTCGGTTGTCAAAAGAGTTAGAATTGAATAATTAAAATAACAATACTATTGAGTTGAGCAGCTAAATTTACGTCAACATGCACAGAGAAAAAACAGTTCAACGTTAGCTATACCAAGCAGGATGACGTTACATGTTAGCTAGCTCCCCAATATATATTTGTAACGTTATAGCAAGAAGTTAAGATAGTTCAAACATATTACATAGGGGAGGAAAGTTGCATCACTCGTATCATCGTAAAACCAACAATTTAAATCAGCATAGCTGAAAACAGTTGTGTCGCGGAGAAACATCAGTTCGATCATAACTGCTTTGCTAATGCTAACTCGGAGATCTATGATGCTAACTCAGCAAGTGTTCAGTAGGGAGCGACAGTGGACACCTTCCGTTAGCCGTAAGTTACCGTAAAGCCAAAACAATTATATTAAAAACAAGTCATGTTGGTTAACAAATTGGGATTTGTTATACGCCTTTTAGTAAAATATAACAAACGTCAGGCCAGTTCAGTCCATTCATAGCCCTAAAAGTCTGCTAACTAGTTAGGTATCTTAGCTAACGTTAGCTAGCTTTGCTTACGTTAGCTTTGACTCAAGTTGACGTTGACGTTAGAGGGCTAGGGTAAGTTGACTGTGCAAAACGCGTTTAAACACGCGCAATTCCACCTATTTACAGTGACTCTGTATCAACAATACTGTATTACCATGATGTTTCGAATGGACACGTGCTAGTGTGGATTAGGCTTTCTACCTGAAACTGAAGGAGTTTTTCAGTCTGCGCCTGAGACAACTCTGGCTCCTCTGGCGCCGCCATCTTACCTCGCCAATCATCTAGCAAGGCGTAACAACGTCAGCTGTCTTTTCCTGACGCTGGCTGCGCTCTCAACCTCTGCGGGCTACTGCCGCCTAGCTCTCTGGATGTAACCCTCATGATCGCCTCAGAGCTCTGAGTTATTATACCCATGGTTCTCAGTAATCTATCAAACCGATTGTATGATTTGCATGGATCTTCTTTGACCCCTAACTGTAACCGGGGATGAAAACAAGCAGTTTGTTGAAAGGCGTTTTGTTCACTATTTATGACATTTTGTAGACCAAATAATTAACTGAAAAATATTCAGAAAATTGATTTCATTGGTAATGAAAATTAAACTAAACAATGAAACAATTGTTACCTAGTTGAAAAATGACAGTTTTGCTCCTATCATTTAGCACTAACAGCTGATTATCTCCAGAATACAGAATAACAGAAACAGCGACTTAACACCGATTTAATTGATATTTACAGTTTGGGTTTTGCCACCAGAAACACAAGTTATATTTCTGGAGTTAAGGAAAACAAGCTAACACTGAAAGGAAAAACCTTTCTGAAAACAACGTTTCTAGGAGTGTAGACTATTTCTATGAGAAAGATTCCATTACATCTTTCTCTGTCACTCTCTCATACATACATAAACAAACCTTACACATTTTGTACTAGTGAAAAAATGCATTTATTTGGCTCTTCGTGGTTTGATTCCCACAATCTTTATCAAACTCAAAAAGAAAATCCAGTGAATTACGTGAATGTAAAAGTTAATCAATATTCCCTCTGGCTGAATTGTTAGTAAGGTAGTGTACATTTGACTGCAACAAAGCTGACACACAAGGGATCAATTCATTTTCGTATTCTTAAATATTCTGTAAAATAAAAAGCAAATGTTGCATTGAAACGGTGAAATCAGGAAATAATCAGTTTCACAATAAAGCACACTGTAAAATTTGTAGGTCCTAATTCCAAGTGTTTAGCCACCCCACGTCACTTTTTCCCCTCCACCATAATGATGTGGTACCCAAACTTTGTCTTGACAGGAGGGTCTGTGTAGTTTGGTTTATCCATGGAACTGACAGGTAGGGCAAAGGCTGCATCCTGGAAAGGTCCAACCATCGATCCTCGTGTCATCCACCCCAGATCACCCTGTCACAAATACAAACTTCATGAAGATAACACATAGTATACATAATGAGTGAGTGAACGTGAGCAAAAAAGGCAAAACAATCCACTGTACTGAAAATAGTAACAACTGTGAGCAATGCAGGAACTTGAAACGCTTATTTTTATGGCTTCAGTTACCAGGCACAATTAGCAGTGATGCAACGTGATGTGCTGAGGCTTCGCAGTTTGTGAAGGGCGTAACAAGGCTTGTATAATTTTAGACAAATTACATCATTGATGACGCCCAAAGCTCTAACACAGATAAGAAACTATTGTTCCTGAATAACATTTGTAAAATCTCCTCTCTGCAGCATTTCCCTAGTTACACAGGCAAATTCACTGCCCTCTGATTAAGCCACGTTCCAGTTTTAGAACACTAATATTGCTGCTCCTGCCATTATTTTATTACAGTGGGGGAAATAAGTATTTGACCCCTTGCTGATTTTGCAGGTTTGCCCACTTACAAAGAATGCAACGATCTATAATTTTAATCATATGTACATTCTAACAGTGAAAGACAGAATCCCAAAGAAAATTCCAGAAAATCACATCATATGAATTTATTAAAATTGATAACCATCTGATGAGGAAAAACAAGTATTTGACCCCCTGGACAAACAGCATGTTAACATTTTGTAGAAAAGCCATTATTGGCCAGCGCAGATGTCAAACGTTTTTTATAGTTGGTGACAAGGTTTGTGCACATTTAAGCAGGGATGTTGGCCCACTCCTCCCTGCAGACAGCCTCCAAATCATTCAGGTTCCGAGGTTGTCGCCTGGCAACTCAAATTTTAAGCTCCCTCCAAAGATTTTCAATTGGATTCAGGTCTGGAGACTGGCTAGGCCACTCCAGAACCTTGATGTGCTTCTTCTTCAGCCACTTTTGTTGCTTTGGCGGTGTGCTTAGGGTCGTTGTCGTGCTCAAACACCCATCCTCGACCCATCTTCAGCTCTCTCACTGAGGGAAGGAGATGTTGGTCCAGAATTCCACGATACATGGCCCGTCCATCCTCCCTCAATACGATGGAGTTGTCCCGTCCCCTTGGCTGAAAAGCACCCCCAAAGCATGATGTTGCCACCACCATGCTTGACGGTGGGGATGGTGTTCTTTGGGTTGTACTGGTGTTCTTTGCCCTCCAAACACGGCGAGTTGAGGCCAAAAAGTTCTATTTTGGTCTCATCTGACCACATCACCTTCTTCCAGGCCTCTTCTGAGTCATCCAAGTGGTGAATGGCGAACTTCATGCGGGCCTGTACGGGTTTCTTCTTGAGCAGGGGGACCTTGCGTGCGCTGCAGGATTTCAATCCATGACGGCGTAGTGTGTTACCAACCGTTTCTTTTGTAACTGTGGTCCCAGCTGCCTTCAGTTGATTCATCAGTTCCCCTTGTGGTTTTGGGATGATTCCTCACCGTTCGCATGATCAGGGACACCCCACGAGGCAAGATCTTGTGTGGAGGCCCAGACCGAGGAGGTTGGCGGTGGTGTGGTGCTTCTTCCATTTCCTGATAACTGCACCGACAGTTGATCTTTTCTCAAGTTGCTTTCCGATTATCTTGTAGCCCATCCCAGCCTTGTGCAGATCTACAATCTTGTCCCTGATGTCCGTAGAAAGCTCTTTGGTCTTGCCCATGGTGGTGATGTTGGATGCTGGTTGTTTGGGTGTTGACAGGTGTCTTTTATACAGGTAACGAGGTGAGGCAGGTGTATTTGATGTAGATAATTGGTTGGGATTGGGGCTGTGTCTTAAAGAAAGACTAACTGGCTTGTAGGAGCCAGAATACTTGCTGTTTGGTAGGGGGTCATATACTTGTTTTTCCTCATCAGATGGTTATCAATTTTTATAAATTCATATGATGTGATTTTCTGGAATTTTCTTTGGGATTCTGTCTTTCACTGTTAGAATGTACATATGATTAAAATTATAGATCGTTGCATTCTTTGTAAGTGGGCAAACCTGCAAAATCAGCAAGGGGTCAAATACTTATTTCCCCCACTGTACTTACAAGACAGTAAAGTTTTACAATCATAGGCCTATTTTTCAGAAAATACACTATTTTGACTATAAATGCTTTACTTTGAAAATTATGTTTTTTTCAGTGTTCAGTCATTTTTGCCAAGCCTTTACTGGCACAAAATACAGAAAATCAAAGACGATTTAGACCATCTGTAAAATATCTGACTGTTGACACTGTAAACTGACCACCAGGAGGTTTTGTGAGCGCCAGTCTTTGATAAATAAACCCTTTTTCTTAAAAGCTTCAATGCTTCATGAAGCCATAGGTGGCGATTTATGTTTTCCTCCTCCTGGGTGCTCACGGGCGCACGCCCTTTACACAAAAAAAGTTTGGTTTCAGAACCTTAGGAAATGGAAAGCGCCAGACACGAACACACATGCCTATTAACTTGATAATAAAGCCATGAAGTAGGTATGAAACAAAGTAGTATCTTTTAGCTCAGGACAGCGCCACACCTCACAAATACAGATAGGATTGGAGATGAGAAGTTTAACTGGCACGTAACCGCGATCAGCTTCTTTGGAAATTAAGAATCAATGCCACCTGTCTAGTAGCCTAGCGACATAACCAATCACAACATGACAGATGCTCTACCAACTGCAATGTTTAATTTTAAATGAATGTAGCCTACTGGCAGTCTGGCACATATAATTTATAGTGAAGGTGAGATTATCTTTACGCATAAGCGCCGATACCGTGGGTGCTTGGGCTACGGTATTGGTGTCTATGCATGGAGATCCTCTCACCTTCACTATAAATTAGGTCACACATAAAGATTTGCCATAAACAGACAGAAAACAATAGAGACAGTTAGGGCTTACAGTCAATACTATGGGATAATTTGAATCAAGCAATAAAAGCAATAAAAGCCAACACAGGCTTTTTTATAGCTTGATTCAGTTGAGTCAGTAAAAAAAGGGCAGCACAAAAATAATAAATGATCACGGGTGCATGTTCTTACTCCTTGTCTTGCTTTGTCTTCACTGTATTGTGACGCTACTTCACTAAAACGGACTCCAGCCTTCAGTTTCTCCATTGCTTCCATACATTTTCCATGTTTTTCACAGAGGATGTGTCGAACCTGGTGAAAACACAAATGATAAAGGCAGTTAGAATTCAAGGAATAAACAGTGGTTGGGATGCAACCTGTAACTACTTAAAATCACTGTATCAGACACCGTGCTTAGCAAACACAGATAAAGCATCCCAGTAGTAGATAATGTATAAAGGTTATTAAATGTATCACAAATTTATCAAATTCCTTAATGCTTTCCGGCACTAGCACTTCCTCTTCTCTAGGACCCAAAGCTGATGTTTATGCAGCCTAAAGTACATTTTTTTTTCCATTAATAGCATAGAGATAAACAATATGCTTGAAATGTTTTATGAAAACAAACTGTAGCTCTGAATTTAACGACATTAGTATTCAACTTTTTCACACAATTGCCAGTTGGAATGCCATCATCATCACATAATGTCAACTGTTACAGATTTGTAGTGACAACAATGGTTCAAACTCAACCACTAATTTCCCTCCTGCCAACTCATCCAAAAGTAGCTTTAAGGTAGGAGGGAGAGACAATAAAAATCCCCGTTATTTCACATTTGACTTTTGCAGCTTTTGATACATGTGTAATAAAGGTTACCTTGACAGCAGTGCCTCCCTTTGGGGCTTTCTCTTGTTTTTTGTCAGCGTCTGCACTTCCTGAAGCTGCTCCTACACAGTATGACATCACAACAACCGTTAAACCAATGAAAAATCATTACACACAATACCGACTGTAGCGAGCTAAGGGGTTAGGGTTAAGGGTTAGCTAATGTAATCGAGTGAACTTCACATCATCACATGGAAGTGTGTATTCCAGTTGTTTGCTACAGGCTAACGTTTGTTAACGTGACTTTAAGCTAACAGTTCACAACACGTAGCTTAGTTAACAGTTGGCAACTGATGGACCACTGACCTTTACCACCCTTACCACCTTTTCCCTTTGGTGGCATTTTAGTTGAGCGTTTACTAAAAATGTAAGTGATAATAAAAAAGAAAAAACTGCAATAGCATGCGCTCACGCAATGTTGTGGTTAACATGGGCAGAAAGTCTTTCTTCTTCTTTAGCTAGCTTGGTTAATGGCAGATTGTAGCCACTCAACGTCCGTACCGCCACCTAGTGGAAAGTACCAGAGTATGCAGTCTCAAATGATACACAGTCAGTCTGCAGTTACAATATTAGGTATGTACCTTAATGTACAAAATGTGCCCTAGTTTTTTCGCTGATCTTCCGTTTACGGGCATTTCCGACTTCAATTTAATTCTATAATATTTCCCATACATAGCATATTCTAGACCCTCATTAAAGTGTATTTCTCTATTAACTTACATGTTATTTATTTAGCATGATATGACGGGACATGATGTTAATGGCCATCCATAGCTGTGAATGAGTTCACTGGACTCTGGACTAGTAACTGTGATGATTAATGGTATTTGAACCTCGGGCCACTAGGCGTCAGTAGCGTTCTTTTGTAAAAGGAGTGTTTACTGATACATTTAGAAATAGAATAAGGAAGCCACAGTTGAGAAAGCGTAAAAGTAATCCACGCAGTTGTTTGTGTAAAAGAACAAAACAGTGACCTCGGTACCACCGTTCACTAGCCAAATGCTGGTCAAATATGCAAGTGGCTGGTAGATTTGCTTCAGAGCGAGGTGGTCACTATGGCAACGAGACTGAATACAAACGCTCCGTGACGTAGCCTGTATGACAGCTGTCTTGTGCGCTCCTTACCTTGACGCTGTTTTTATTGATGGATAAAAAGATCCCTTTGTCGTCTGCTCCGGACAAAACATGGAGAAGTACGAGAAGGTGTTGAGTTTGGGCAGGGGGGGAGCAGCGGACGTGTTCCTGATGAGGCACGCAGAGAGCAAGAGCCTGCACGCGGTGAAGAGGATCAAAATAGAGGACACAAGGACAACAAAAACCCAAAGCGCAATTCTCCAAGAGGCTATGATCATTAGGCGGTTGGAGCACCCTCACGTAGTGAAATGCAGCGATGCCTTTGTGAACTCTGATGGATTCATTTACATTGTGATGAACTACTGCGACGGAGGCACATTAGATGACAAAGTGAAACAGAGGAACCCAGAGGAGTTTTTCACCGAGGATACTGTGATGGGGTGGTTTGTCCAGGTCGCTATGGCTTTAAATTACATACACATGGCTAAAATACTACACAGGGACATCAAAACATCAAATGTACTGCTAACAAAGCAGGGCATTGTGAAGTTAGCGGACTTTGGGATATCCAGAGTAATGACCAACACAGCTGACATGGCCTCCACATGTGTTGGGACACCGAGCTACCTCAGTCCGGAGCTGTGCCAGGATGTCCCATACAGCTCCAAATCTGATATCTGGGCTCTCGGCTGTCTGCTGTATGAGATCTGTGCCCTCAGGCCTCCGTTTGCAGCCACAAACCTCCTGAGTCTGTTTTACAAGATCACCAAAGGAGAGTATGATCCCGTGCCCAACATCTACTCTGACAACATCTCTTCTTTGATCCAGAGAATGCTCTGCCTCATCCCAGAACACAGGCCTAGGGCTGCCTGTATACTTGACAGTGCATATGTGCAACATCACCTCAAGTCTACCAAACACACAGAGACCGAGTGTGTTCCTGTGAAAAGCGGTGACTTTACAGAAGAAGAAATCACAGACACCACACCACAACCAGATGTTATAAGTCAGCCCCACCCATGGGAAGAAAAAGAACACACCATGTGTTCCAGTGAGGTGGAGGAGGAACATCACGGTGCTTTGTGTGTTGGAGGACAAAACCACTGGGACTGCCACTATCCTGAGGACTTTGATGAAGATGAAAGTCTCTCCTCTCTTGAGGAGTGCAGTAAGCACTCTGGGTCACCAATGAGCAGCGATTCTGCTGAGCCAATTGGTAACTCATGTCATCAGTGATGAAATAAGCATACAGAGCCTTTACTTAAGTAAAAGTACTCACAACATAGTGTAAAAATACTCAAGTCATTTGATTAAAATCCTACTTATGTAAAGGTATAAATGACACAATATGCAAATAGCATGCTATTTTATCATATGCATCAGTGCACAAGTGTAATTTTACTGTTGCAACTTGTTGGGACGGAGCTAGTTTTACCATTATCATCGTCATTATCGAATATATCTTTAAATCATGTAGCCGATATACTACTAACTTTTCGAAGGTTTCAGGTCAGTGCTGATGATAAACAGCTAGCTGTGATATGCTCAAAATGATCTTGCAGAATTCAAATATTGGATGCCTCGAAATGTTCTACCGAGAAAGTTATTTTTTGACTTGTTTAATAGAGTGCTTACAATCTGGGATTGAACATTTCCTAATAGTATCAAAACTATATAACTTTATTGTGAGAAATCATGGTTCAATTCAGTTGTAGCCTATAGCAATTATCAAAACAAAAGCTTTCAACCCCTCTTTCTCTCTTACAGCATTTCCAGAGGCTCCTAATGTCTTAGAGCAAGTTGAGTATCCAGATGACTTTGAGGAAGAAGATTTTGAGGATGAAGCAAGCTTAGTTCACACAGTTGCTCCTCCACAGCCACATGATGATGCAGTGGAGGAAGAGTTCCAGCTCTGCGATGCTGGCGGATTGACAATCACCCTGAAAGCATTGAAGGAAAAGGGCTAAAAATGAACATAAAAACCTTACCAATGGGCCACAATGTGAATAAAGGGACCATAGCAGCTGAATCGTGAAGTGTTTCATTCCTTTGATGTTTGAGAGACATCATAGTGCTGAGATAAGATGTTTTACTGCTAGATGATGTTAAAAACACTTGGTGGGGCTAGAGAGAATGAATGTAGTCCTGCTCAGTGTGTGCTGCAGGTGCAGCTGTTCAGTGATCTTAATATTCCTGAACGAGCTTTCTGATTAGCGTCATAAGGAGCAATGGTAGTTGTTGAAGCCGTAATGTTGAATGAATAAAGTGACTGGACTTTTCTATGAATAGAAATTTCTTTTAACAAATTGTATATTCAACACAAGCTTGTACACTATTCTGAATCACTTTGATATCTTACAGTAAAAACCAGTAGCCAGGGTCTTAACTACCTATAACATGTCACATCATCATGACTTTCAAAAAGATATAAAAGCACCTGCAGGAGGTCCAAGACGGCTGACATATCTACAGTATTACAGATCCTAATTCTTCATACTGTATGTATTATATTGTCTCAACTTTCTATTTCTTATGTTATCACACAATATTTGAAATAAATGGTTTTATCTTGCCTCAAAATGAGATAAAGCACAAGTTGACACGTAATTATGCCTTCAAAGGAAGTGTGTGGTAGAATACGCAGCTTGCCACATAGATGGTATGATAACACCTAAAACACAATCTTTTAGTCACACAGTGGAGACATTTGCAGTATAACGGTAGCAAAGGAGATAGATCAATAAGAGGCATCAGTAAATCAAAATGCAAGATATAATAATAAATATGTAAAAAAAAAGAAAAGAAGCAGTGAACAGTTATATAAATAATAGCTTGACCTTTCTTCCACCACAGGACAGAGCTGACCTTCCTAACCAGTTAACTTATAAAAACCAACAGTAAGAAAAAATTTAGAAACATACTAAAGAGAAACAAACTACCTA
This sequence comes from Percina caprodes, assembly GCA_013375575.1. Taxonomy (NCBI): domain Eukaryota; kingdom Metazoa; phylum Chordata; class Actinopteri; order Perciformes; family Percidae; genus Percina; species Percina caprodes. Next base: position 490,548 of record JABXJD010000278.1, read on the forward strand.
CAGGAACAAAGGTTTTTCTAAAATTTACCAAATTTAAAAAATGAATATGAAAAATTCTTATTGGTTTGCCTTAGATGCTACAATTTCTGTATATTTTGTATATTTGGATATTGTGCTGTTTTTTATCACTTTATTCATTGCTTTACACACACACACACACACAAACACACACACACACACACACACACACACACACACACACACACACCTCGTTCACTTATGTAATACACCCTCAAAAGCTCCTTCCCTTCATTATTAAAGTAATCCTTTGACGTTTTTATCCTTAAAATTAAGCTGTAGTGACATTATCATGAACAAAAAAGTTAGGCTTTAAAGCTAAATTGTTTCTGAAAAGTACTCTCTGAAGGTATGCACGTGCACTGCACACACACAGACGCTCTCAGGACATGCCTTTGTCAGTGTCAGCAAGTAAGCTTACTGGCATACCCTTTGTGACACAGCAGACAGGTAAGGTGTCAAGCAGACTTTACAAAAATCATGTTTTACAATGAACACATTTGCAAAACTACACTTTCAGGTACATATCTTTATCTTGGTGACGATGACGAGTTAAGTTTTGAGAGTGCCAAGCTCGAGGTTAAGTCTTGTCTCAACGGAAATGTACGATTCACATTTTATCATCACACAATCTCTCATGAGCTGACCAAAGTTTTTCCACTCTCATAGTCAGCAGTCTCAGGTTCACCCACCTACATAACTTTTAGCAGCGACATACAGGACACACACACACACACACACACACACACACACACACACACACACACACGCACATACGCACAAACACGCACACACAAATACTTAGTTCCGTGAGCTAATAGTGCACACATCCCTTCAAAGGTAACTCCGTTTTCCTTTGTGCATCTCTACCACACACAGGAGCAAAGTGGGGAAAATGTTTTCCATATTAGCGGGAAGTCCAACTGTGATCCGTTTGTGATGGTGAGGTCACTGGTCAGTGTTACCGTAACAAGCACTGTGCGAGCATTTGTGTTTGTCCACAGCCATTACCATGGATGGATTAGTGAAGAGGTCCAAGGGAGGCATTTTGAAGCATCAGTGCCCAGGCACCATTATCTCATAACATGTGGAAATCTGTTAGATTGAGCTCCAAGCTTTATCATGTCTGTGAGTGGATTTACTAACTCAATATCACCATTAAAGCCAACAGCGTTTACGTGTACATAATAGATAGGTAGATCTTTTCTGCCACTATGCTTTCCTTTTATGCAAATATTTCTCTCTTGTGCGCTGAAGAGCACTGATGTTCCCCTCAATCCACCTCAAATGACACCTGCACACTCATCTGATGCTTCATCCTCTGATCGTGTTAAAGACAAAAACACCTTCCATGATGTTAGGTATTGCCAGAGAATCCCCACATTAGATACATTATGAGTCATGAAGTTGCAGCTCCACAAATATTTACAGTAAAAAAAGTAATATTTAGGAGAAATGCATTTAGACTATTGTTTTCCTCTATTTTGATAAGATCTTGTGTTACCACTCTATTTAAAAAACACTTATCTGACCTGATTTTGAATCCAGTGTAAGGTTATTCACCCATACAGGTTTGTTTAACCACTACAGGCCAAATTTTGGTAATTTCACAACACTTTGGTAGGTTGGAAATTAATGACACTGAATTGCCTGCATGAAATAATGTAATTCCCAAAATTGCACAAGAACATTGTAATCATTTCCATACTTTAACTTGCAGCCTGGTCTTTTATAAGTCTCAGTCATCCACATCTCAATAAATAAAGTAATTAAAACTCAAGAATTAGCCATTCTTCTGGATAAATCATGGGATTTGTCTTGAGGGTCTGGACCCACATTTTGATTTAGGAAATAAATGTAAATAATTAAAATAGCTAAATTGGGTTTTACCTGGGTCGTTTCAAACAGACAAGCTGTTGTGTCTATTTGAAATTTAAAGCGATTAAATACTTAAACACATTCTCACTCCCATCGCGTAAAATGTGGACGCTTGGTCAGGTGCCTTTGGCCTTGTTATTTACGCTAAAAGTCTCCGTTAGCGTCATATCAAAACACACTTTATCTAAACACGCTAGGTCGGGACGCATCACTTTTGACGCAGTTAGGTTAAGGAAAAGGTTGTGGGTGGGCTTTTAAAAAAGTATGGTTCCATGATACGTGGGACAAGAACTGGACAGTTGGGTTTAGGAAAAGAAGAACGGGACAGTTGGGTTTAGGAAAAGAAGTACGGGACAGTTGGGTTTAGGAAAAGAAGAACGGGACAGTTGGGTTTAGGAAAAGAAGAACGGGACAGTTGGGTTTAGGAAAAGAAGAACGGGACAGTTGGGTTTAGGAAAAGAAGTACGGGACAGTTGGGTTTAGGAATAGAAGAACGGGACAGTTGGGTTTAGGAAAAGAAGTACGGGACAGTTGGGTTTAGGAATAGAAGAACGGGACAGTTGGGTTTAGGAAAAGAAGTACGGGACAGTTGGGTTTAGGAATAGAAGAACGGGACAGTTGGGTTTAGGAAAAGAAGTACGGGACAGTTGGGTTTAGGAATAGAAGAACGGGACAGTTGGGTTTAGGAAAAGAAGTACGGGACAGTTGGGTTTAGGAAAAGAAGAACGGGACAGTTGGGTTTAGGAATAGAAGAACGGGACAGTTGGGTTCAGGAAAAGAAGTATGGGACATTTGGGTTAAGGAAAAGAAGAACGGAGCAGTTAGGTTTAGAAAAGAAGAACGGGACAGTTGGGTTTTGGAAAAGAAGAACGGAGCAGTTAGGTTTAGAAAAGAAGAACAGGACAGTTGGGTTTAGGAAAAGAAGAATGGAGCAGTTTGGTTTAGAAAAAGAAGAACGGGACAGTTGGGTTTAGGAAACGTGACACATGACATCCTGGGCTCCTGGGTGAAAGTCCTGTTTTGTTTGACCCATCCACCCCCCAACCAACCTCCCTATGCAGATGTTTTGGCTTTAATACTACTCGCTACCATTGTCGCTCTTAAGGCTACGACATCTTCAAGCGCCATGTAGCTGCTCTCCCCGGTGCGTTCTACACACACGCTGAAGGGTGCTTTTTGCATTGTATCTGATGCTGATAGCCTCTGTCCATATTTTATTCCAATTCAGTTTCGGACCATGTCACCCTCTTTCTCTCCCTGAGTTATGGTGTTGAATAATGGCCAAAAAAGTTTTGAAGAACATTGTGATGTCACAGTAAAGTTTACCTTTTACCTCCTGGAGATAAAAAAAATTTCATCATTTCATACCAGATAGCTGTGTGAAATGTTGTCACAGTTAGCATATTCATTCTTGAGACATGGGCAAAAATATGTTTTGTTAGGTCACACTAACATTGACCTTGCTTGCTGAATTTCAAATCGTATCACTATGGCACTCGCACTAAAGATTCCTTGGTCCTAAATATTCCCTTTGTTTGGACAGAATTAGGCAAAACTGCATTTGAATGTTATGCTACATATAAATGGAACAAACTGCAGTTTCTAATGAAATTGAAAAGCCTAATTAATTCATTATTTATTAATGAAAAGACTAATTAATTCATTATTTATTAATGAATTATTATTACTTAATTAATTATTAATTAATTGATCACTTTAAATGTCTTCTTCATGAAGCCATGTATACTGAGTGTACATGTGCACTTTGAGTTGTTTGACATACTGTAACTGTGTGTACTGTGTATTGTATACTGTATTAATTACTATGTTCAGTAATTTTAATATACTCTCTGTATGTGTATATATATATATATATAGAGAGAGAGAGAGAGAGAGATGGCCCGTGAGTATTTTCTAGTGGGTCAGTGTTGATTCACTTAACTAGACATAAAACATCCGTACTAGTGTGCTGTGACAACGATACTGCATAAATATTACACATGACTTTATATCTCATTTTCACCACTACATTTATCTTGATGTCAACCTGTGATTATGCACATGTGAATATATATATATATATATATATATATATATATATATATATATATATATATATATATATATATACATACGTATATATGTAAAAGACTTACATTGGCATGTTTATAACCACCCAACATGTTTTGACACAAATAATAAAAGGCATTTCCCAGTCAAATGTACCAACATTAACAACTCTGTTCTGTAGTTCTGTACCGCCATCACCAGGAACGACAAACTGAAACTATGACATCACCCACAGTTATTAGTTATAGTGTAGTCTGAAACATACCAATCTCTAACCACAGAAACTCTGTGTGAGGGCATTTGGAGACGAGGGGAGGGTGGGGGAAACCAGAAGGGTGGCCTATTTCAGTTTATTTTACTTTTCAAGAAAGTACTTCCTTTGACTCTAAGAAAGTGCTATATTGTTCTTCACCAAGCTCATTTTTAACAGTTGTAGTAATGGGCAGGTATAATTTGCAATCTATTTACCGCTTCCTGTTGCTATAAGGCCACATTGGATAGGACAGAATATACAGTAGTAGCCTCTTGAACAATTCACATGGTCACTAATGAGATCACTGACTATTAGTTGATATAATGTCAGCAGAGAGAGCGCCCACTCTCTTATCACACAAACCACACAAAACTTACGGTAAACTGATCAATCTATGAACTTTCTATGCGGGAGAATCCAGTTGACAAATAAAGAGAGCAACCTACAGTATCACTGGATATTTATAGATACACTGCATGCATCACTTACGGACTATGTGCAATAAACTACAGGGTTGGTGTGAAGATGATGATGTTCAATTATTCAGTCTGAGAAGTTGTATATTGACCGGTCCTCAACAAAATGACAGATATGTCTTCCAATATACTGTAATACAACAAAGGAAACTGTCTTATTATGTGTTTAATATATCCACAGGAAATTCACTGTACCATACAAATGAACACAGTGGGATATTGCTAAACATGACCTCACAATTGAACATTATAAGCTTCAAAATGTCACCATCTGTGGCTATTGTTCAATACATTTTAATTTACAGGTCAAATATCTCATAACGGAATAATCTCATCTTTTTTATTTCTTTATGTCTAGACCAGCAAGGACCTGATAGGACTTGCAAGGTAATTGTCCTACATCAGAAAAGTTGTCCATTTATTATAATATTATAATAATATATTATAGTATATATAATATAATAATAATATAGTAATTATTATAATAATTTGTAATACCCGTGAGATGGTTTCAGTACCAGCAGTACATTTTCTTTCTCACAGTATTTCCTGTCAGCCAGCTAACTTTGTCATATGAGAAGAACTAAAAAACAACTGCTACTTTGACTGATCTTTTGCACTAAATCAATCTTTGGTGTTAATACATCAATGGTAGGTGTTGCTGTGCCCTGCTGTTTAATTTGAAGTTTCTCATAATGAAGACTTTCAAATGGCTTTGCCAAAGTCCGGTCGACAATATTAGCATTGCCTGCCATCATGTGCAGTTTGCTAGCTTGCTAGTTCACCCCTCCAACCCTAACCTAGCCTACTGTATGAATGAATGAAGATAAGAAACAATATTAAACTCGAAGGAGGAAATGTGGGAATGAGGTTGAACTGAAACAGGGAATATGGTGTATAATTGAATGAACTGCACTGTGACGTTATGAATGTATGAGAAGGAAATCGAGTCAGCTGAGTCTGAACAAACTTATTCTCAAGATGAACGTGTTCTAACACATTTTTAGTCAGTAAAATGTTAACACAATAGTACATATTTGACCATTCATTTTTTGACATTTTAGGAGAAGCTGAGCTTCCTTTGCAGTCTTAAAGAAATCGCCGCTGATCTAGAGCCCTGCCACACATTCATAACAGAGGTGAAAGGATTTATTTAGAAGTTTCTTTTCAAGTTTTTTTATTTTTTTTTTTATAAATTGGCCTAATTTGTGCTAACTTTTCAAATGCAGCTTGCACATTACATACCATAAAAAACAATGGCATTTCCAGGTAGGAGTATGCCGTGACATAAGTAACTTCCTCTCTGGCCTGTATATAAAAAGCGCTCGCAGATACCGATCAGTTCTCACACTCACAACGAAGAGAAGCTGTTAAGGAACAGAAAAAGACAACGCTGCAGTATGATGAAGTCTGTGTTTTCCCTTCTTTTCCTGTTGCATTGCTACTACAGCTACGTTGTAAACCCATCATTGAATGGGGAGATTATAACAAAACTGGAGACTCTCAACAAACTCTACAAAGACAAAAAACTCAACATCACATCAGTGAGTATAATGCTTTAATATTTTTACACTTGCTGCTTACCATTACTTCCATGTCATGTGTTTCAATGACCGCTGATGTCACAATCTGACACTTAAAATATCCAGTGCTTAATAAATTAATTCAATTAATTTTCTGTCCTTATAGCCTATGGAGCATGTGCCAAAGATGGAGACACAAATACATCCGGTAAGTCTCGGATCTTTTCAAAACCGCAGTCTGAATGTTCTAGACCAAGCTTGGCTGTTCTTCTTTTTAAATAGATCTTATTTCACAGTGATACATACTGACTAGGCCCTGTCATTTTTCCATTATAGTCTTCCTGTGTCAGTGCCTTTGCCACCAAACTGAAGCACCTTCTTCACAATGTGACGGTAACCAAAGAGAATAAGACTATTGTCCAAAATCTTGAGAAAAACCTGCAGTTTCTGGACCCACATCCACAGGTTAGCAAACAATGTGGGATTTGAAGTATGAGCCTGAGTTCTTACTGTCTAATTTGTGACCGCTGCATCAGTAGCGGTATCCAGATGAGATATAAACCCGAACCCTCTCTCCATTTTTCTTCCAGGATGACCCCAAATGCCGAATGGTGATGAACATAACAAGAAGTCTCGGCAGAAAGCCTTTTCAACCATACATTAATTTCTTCAGGCTACTGAGCTCAAAGAATATGAAATATTGAAGACTACGGCTAACTGTTTCATGTAGAGCTGCTACAATTGTTACTGATTAGAGTAATTTTAATTTAATGTATTTGCTAGGAATTTGTAAGCAGTTTCCAATTCAGACAAAAGAAATGGCATTTATGTATTTATCAGTATTATTTATGCTTATTTATTTCACAATGTGCTTATTTATTTATTTATTTACACAACAACTGTGGATTTCCTCAGACATTTCTAACAATGTATTCAGCAAAAAATGAATGGCACAAAAGTAATCTTCACAATGTGAAAAACCTTGTTTCTGTTCAGACATGTGCTGCTGTCCTCAAATAAATCAATTTTTCATAATTTGCTCTCGCTGAGTAATTCCTTCACTGCTACGTTTAAAGAACCAATGGTACGCTATTTGCATTGAAAGAACTAATGTTTCCTACCCATCTGAAATGCAGTATGACAAGCCACACAAACGAAACACACATGGACTCAGCGGTGATATGCATGACTGATAAATGTGCAGGGCTGGGTACTCAAACATGCACTCAGCAGCAGCAAAAAGAGGGCAGAGGTTTTCTAACATTTGGTTTCCAAAAACAGCCCGTTTTGCTCTCAGCTGTCTTACTCTTAGCTCGTATGTCTTGTGGGGGGGCTGGTTACCTGTCATTCCACATCAGACAAAAAAACACTAAGGAGTTATGTCATGACTTGAACGGCTGCGTGGAAGATGTTAAAGCTGTGTTGCCGGAAGTCTCCATGTGAGCATGTCGTGATTGACAGACTTGAAAAGCGTCTGCAGTTGAGATTTGTTATCGTATGTCTTCATCTAAAGAGAGCAAGTTACTACATTACATTGTTTGAAAAAAAAATAAACCAGAGGAATTGACAGCATGTTTGAGAAATCCTAATCATAACTAGAACAATTCCACAGAAATTTTAACAGTGTGCCTCCTACTTGGTGCACATCCGAATAGTAATAAAACTTAATAAAAAAATAATAAAAGGGTCTTAACCCTTCAGAGATATAACTTTTTAAAACCTATTTAAGACGTTTCTGTTTCCAAGAAACAGCTATGACATAGCTAGCGCTAAACCAACCAGACTCACACTTCTTCTCCTTCCTCTCCAAGTCTGTCTTCTATGAAACAGCTGTTGGTGTTGAGGCCTGAAGTCAGTTAGGAGTCAGTCAGTTGGTCAGTTAGTCTGTGTGTGTGTGTGTGTGTCTGTCTGTCTCTTTCTGTCTGTGTGTGTGCATTCCTGGCGTGCGCGCACACACACACACACACACACACACACACACACACACACACACACTGTGCTTGTTACACACACAGGGACACACACTATGCGTGCTACACACACAGGGACACGCACTATGCTTGTTACACACACAGGGACACACACTATGCTTGTTACACACACACTATGCTTTTTACACACACAGGGACACACACTATGCTTATTACACACACAGGGACACACACTATGCTTGTTACACACACACTATGCCTTTTACACACACAGTGACACACACTATGCTTGTTAACGCACACACTATGCTTTTTACACATACAGGGACACACAATATGCTTGTTACACACACAAGGACACACACTATGGTTGTTACACACACAGGGACACACCAGCTCAAATTTCTTTTTTCACTCTGTCTGTTTTAAAATGAGTCGTGGAGACAACAGCAAAGCAGCTGACAGAGACAGAGACTGAAATAGTTGCTATCGGATACCAACTATCAGAGGCCATATTTGTAAACACAGCTAGGAAGCCTTTGATCTCTGTGATGTCATCTCTTTGATCTGTAATCAGTTAACGACGACGAGCACCTGCTGTCCCTGTCAGCTGTGACACCAGCTATTCAGACACTGAACAAGCTCGCAACAAATGATCATATCACCAAAAGGATACAAGATATCATCAAATAACGTTCTCGTGGGCACCAGAAGGCCTTTGTGAACGTATTGATATAAAATGTGTGTGGATAAACTTAAAAATGTGGGCATATCAGCGATTTAAAAAAGTGCTTTGCTCGGCGTTTTGCTCAGAAATCTGGACGATGTTTAACACGGCAGTCACTGGAGGAAGATTCGGAACTCTTGTCATTTAAAAAGGTCGCTGAGCGAAAAGTATAATTAATATCGCATAAATGAAAACTAGACCAGAATACCTACGGTTTGATGTATAAATTGTCCATGACAAGTTAGAATTGTTGGCGTGGGAGCAAGTTATAGAGAGAGAATCAAGATGATTTGTATGAATCTCCCCACTCTGTCCTCCACTCTAGCTCTCACCATCCACCACATACACACACATTGGAAAATCGGAAGCGGTCTGAAAACGGGACGATACGTAAACTGTGATTTGGGAGAAACCGTGCTTGGTATCTGAATGCTCATTCAGCCCAATAAACGCCAAAGTCTTGTCTTCGGTTTAAACTTTTAATTATTATAATTCCACGTTAAAGTATGGCGATACAGCATGGCCCCAAAGAGGGGGCGCTTTGAGCGATGTTGAGCGATTTCCTGAACATTTCCCATTAAAGTGTATGAGAAATATTTTGCCATTTTTTGCCGATTTCTTGAAAACCGCGCGGCAAATCTCGTTGAAAAATCATAGCACACCATTCCCGATCATTACACTAGTTTCTAAGTATTTTGTGTGCGTGTGTTGGCAACGCTCCGGGACTATTAGCGGGACAAAAATCTGTCGGAATAATAATAATAAGTATGGGCAATAGTAGTCATTGCAGCATATCGGCACACTGAATAATAATCTTTGTAGTATACAGCTGCCTCTGTGTGGCATGAGAGCTGTTTAACTGCACCTTACGCGAGTTAGAGGAGCAGCAGCTGCACCATTTTGAATTTTATCGCTGCATTACAGTGGGGTTTGAAAGTTTGGGCACCCCAGGTAAACATTTGCATTAATGTGCATAAAGAAGCCAAGAAAAGATGGAAAATTTTCTAAAAGGCATCAAATGACAGAAAACGAGAAACTGGATCTGTGAACTGAATTCATATCTAATTAACCTGGAGTCCCAATAATCATATATGTGATGTTTTAGGCCTATTGGCAGACATCCATTTTATAATGTAGCCAACGGCATATAAAGAGCCTTTTTTCCATGAACACTGAAGTTTCTCAGCAGCACTCTGGCAACATGTGTCATTCGCACAGTTACAATTACTTTTATACTTTAAGTAAATTTACAAGCCTGTACTTGGTTATTTTTACTTGAGTAATGACGTTAAATCAGTACTTCTACTTTTACCAGAGTATTTTAACACAAGTATCTGTACCAATACTTAAGTACTGGATGTGAGTACTTTTGTCATCTCTGCTCATGGCCAAGAAATAGTGATACAAAATTAAAATTAATGTTCTTACACTAATTGATAAAGTGACTGATTGAACAAATATGATATACCAATTGAATAATTGTTTTAGACAGAGCCAGGCTAGCTGTGTTCCCATGGTTCCAGCCTTAAGCTTAGCTTAGCTAACTGGCTGTAGTATTATTGAATGGACAAATATGAAAAGTGGTATCGATTTGCTCATCTGAAGAAAGTTTATTTTCAAAAAAGTGGAGTTTTTTCTATGAAGGTTTTGTGTGTAATCACTGACCTCTCTGCTTGCTCTCTCAGACTCACCATCTGTCCAAATCTTCTGTTAATGTTGGAGCGGTCAAGTTTACTGCTCGGCTTTTCTGCTCAACACACTTTTCAAGAAATAAACATGAAATTATATTGTCATCGACTTTATATCTATTCATTGTTTTGTCTATAAAAGGTCAGATAATAAAAAAGTACAGTAAAAAAGAAACCACGGAGACCACGATTGAAGACTACAAAATATTCAGTTTACTATAACTGACAAAAAAATATGACAAAGACATAACTGCTGAATGGACAACATGTGCCTTTTTGCTTGAAAATCCCTTCTTGAACGACAAATTGTGTCCTCTATTTCTTTGAGATCAATACTTGAAAAGCTAAAATGACATTTTAAATACTGAATAAAAAACATGTAGGTATTACGTCTTTGTCATAATTTAATAAATTGTCCTATGTTCATATTACAAATGTAGTGCTTACTGTCAGAGCTGTTTATTATTGTATCATTTGGATTACGGAATACACAATGGAGTGAGATATGGTAGAGAAATGGAAAAAGGAAAATGAATGTTGGGTAACATACAGTATGTTCTTTTTTATTCCATTATCACTCCTTGAGTCGCATGGCTTGAATCCATCTATTAAACGTCTTATACTGTGGGTGCTTGCGAAGGAAAAGGGTAAAAGCTGTTTCTTTTTTCCTCCTGTCACCACTACTTACATCACAGTAAGGTGACAGCTGGCATGTCACGATTGTTTCTGCATCCCATGATGCTCTGCATGCAATATACCAGCTTGAACTGACTAAAACTAGTATGGGCATGTTGACAGACATTGCCAGGATTTTTTTTCTTCTTCCCAAGCAGTGCACGATTTATCGGTCAGAGCAGATAGAAATGGGGACTGTGGCTGAAGGTGACATTGGTCTGCACATGAATACTGCCACGGGTCAATGTTTTTCAATCTAATCTTCTGTCTGGATATAAATCTTTTTTTTTGATAAAATCTCATTATAATCCTGCATAGAAGTAAAATCCTTCAGGGGGGGGAGTGGGGGTGGGGGGTGATGCCCTTGCAGCCTGATTTCCCTCCATGACGCAATTATTCTCTTTCTCCATCAGGTGGCCCCAGCGACCCACTGGCCATGCATGTTTGGCCCTTGTCCTGATTCACTTTCAACAACTGCATCTTGAATTAGTTAAACTACACCCCAGTGCAGATTTAACTGGGTCAAATTAAAAGAAAGCACTTCTGATACCATTTGAGTTTAAAACCTCTAAACTATACACAAGAGGCGACTCATGACTCGCCAGGTGTTGCCTGCTGTAGGCTGTCGTGCTGTGCGTTATTGTCAGTATAGCGGGATTGGTCGCGGTCACGTCTCATTCCTACGTACTTCACTTTCTCTTGAATGGGGCAACGTCAGCGCGCCGGTGTGAGGCTGAAGCCGCAGGAGCGCACCGTTTTTTTGCGGATTTGGCCACAGACGCGAGAAGAGGCTGCAGGAGGACGCAGCCTGAGCGGTGATGGCTGAGTGACGTTTGAGTACTGTGCGTCTGTGTGCTGTTTGTTTATTTATTAGTAATCAGCGATGTGGAGCCTATCGAGGAAATAATGGGACTGTGCCCTGGTTTGTTTTTGTCGGACATGGAGACTGGGTGCCCTTTTGGATTGACTTTACGCTGTGAAGTTGTCATTGAAGCGATGGGACGTTTATTTTGAAATATAAAATCAAGCTACAGCTGACCGCGTCTCCGTGAGTAAGAGGTGAGCATGATGATTAAGATAGATATTTCTGGGTATGCGCGTAGGAACGTGTGACTCTTGATTGGTCAAGCCTTATTAATGACAATGCGCGCATGGGGAAATCCCTATTTATTACGTTTGAAATCCGATCATTAACATGGCAGTACACAATATATATATATTGGCTATGGCATACACATGTAGGATACGTATAACCAGAACTTACATAAACAAGGAATTAAAATAAATGACTTTAACCAATGTTGCATTTTTATGACAAGAACTATTACATGAATACAGATATATCCAATGTTGTATAATTCATTTCTTTAAATCCACAGGGATGCTGATGACTTAAGTAAGCAGGCAGAGGAGAGGAGCAACATTACAGCAGTTTGAGACCTACAAACTGGGCAGACAGAAGAGCTCATGCCAGTCAATACACTGAGTAATTAAGTTAGCACTACCTTTTCAGCTCCTCAGCTCAAATTATGTCAAATCTAATTTACAGGGAACAAATGTTCTGCCCGGAGAGGGTTTCCCTCAAACATCCCATCCATTGTCATTTATCAGAAGATACAATGATGGCAATTGTTTGCGAGGCTGAAGCACAGGAGCCTCCTAGAGTCAAATTCTGTGGATGTACAGTAGCAAGACTCTTCAGCATGACCTAAATGAACTCTCCCCAACCCTCACACGTTCAGGGATGGCTCTCATGAACCTCACAACTGTAATCGACAATGGGTTTTTGGACGAGGCTCCGTCAGGCCGCGTTCTAACTGGATGTTTCCTTTCGCTGCTCATCCTCAGCACCTTGCTGGGAAACACGCTTGTTTGTGCTGCCGTCACCAAGTTTCGCCATCTGCGCTGCAAAGTGACCAACTTTTTTGTGATCTCGCTGGCCGTGTCAGACCTCTTGGTTGCCATCTTGGTGATGCCGTGGAAGGCGGTGACAGAGATCGCCGGGTTCTGGCCGTTCGGCTCTTTCTGTGACACCTGGGTGGCTTTTGACATTATGTGCTCCACTGCGTCTATTTTGAATCTTTGTGTGATAAGCCTGGACCGCTACTGGGCTATCTCCAGCCCCTTTCGCTATGAGAGGAAGATGACACCCCGAGTGGCCTATGTGATGATCAGTGTGACCTGGACGCTGTCTGTGCTAATTTCCTTTATCCCGGTGCAGCTCAACTGGCACAAGGCCCAAACTAAATCTTACACCCCTCTCCCTGGGTCCTCTGGCTCTTCAGGTTTCAATGCTACATCTTACAGCACCCCAGAGAACTGTGACTCAAGCCTAAACCGGACCTACGCGATCTCCACCTCTCTCATAAGCTTTTACATCCCTGTGGCCATCATGGTGGCCACCTACACCCAGATATACCGCATTGCCCACAGACAAATCAGGAGGATCTCTGCCTTGGAGCGAGCGGCCGAAAGTGCCCAGAACAGACACGACAGCATTTGCGGAGGCGCCAGCATCGCAGAGTCCGAGAGCTCTTTCAAAATGACGTTCAACAGGGAGACCAAGGTTCTGAAGACGCTGTCGGTCATCATGGGGGTGTTTGTGTGCTGCTGGCTCCCATTCTTCATCCTCAACTGCATGGTGCCCTTCTGTGAGCAGTCGAGCGGAGGGGAGGATTTCACCTGCATCAGCCCCACCACGTTTGACGTGTTTGTGTGGTTCGGCTGGGCTAATTCCTCCCTCAACCCCATCATCTATGCCTTCAATGCAGATTTCCGCAAGGCCTTCTCCATCCTGCTGGGCTGCCACAGACTGTATCCAGGAGGCCACAACATAGAGGAAGTCAGTCTAAACAAGAAATGACTCATGACTCTCTCATAGCACTGACTCATCCTTAATGCTAAGAGTCCTAGCGTTCCTGTAGAGGCCGGTCTGATCGACGAGGACACTGCTCTCTGTGCTGACTCTTAGTGTGACTGAAGGATAGGGTGACCCTACATGTACCCGTGTTTGCGTTATGCGAGTGGCCCGTCCGTGTGCAGACTGTCAGAGAGAGCTTTCCGTGCTCATCGTGGTCGCTGCACTGTCTTCAAGCGGAAGACGCTCCTGAAAGAAGAGAGGGGGACTTGGGGATTGAGATAAAGACTCTCTGCTGTTGTGCTGGAGAGCTGGGAGTGCAGCGGTGCTGACACGCCCCTGGGATAGATAATCCCATGACTGGGCAGCACACACCCTAATGCTGTCAGACACCGCTCTCTTCAATACCATCACACACACATACACAAACACAAACTCTGTCAAAACATGCTCCTCCAAATTCAGTGTAAATGCAGCACCCAGCATGCACTCTACGACAAATTACATGACAGCACATGGAAATCATTATCAAACTCATTACGTTCACATCCTGTGCTCTGCAAGGAGTCCAGCAATAAAGCGTCAAACCAAATCATGTTTCTGCATAGACGAGCACGGTAGGTAAAGTACATCCACATGTGACTTAATATTAAACCAAGAATGAAAGCAGATTTGATTTTACATCCGGCTTAATCCATGAATGTTGGGATTTAAAAGGGAAGTTCAGAGAAGTGGACACTTGTGAAAATGTCATCCGAATTTCTTTTGGAAGGGAAGGTGCACAGACGTGAAAAATGCAGCTTGTCAAGCTGCAGGTTAAATCTCATTGCTGATACTGGTTCATCCAAATCATCATTATAACTTGAAACCAAATTTACTCAACAGACACCTCGTAAATTATTTGCTTCACTGCTTAAAAATATGTTTTATGGATGAGTGTCTAATATTACTTTGTGTCCTGTTTTTTTTTTAAACAACAGCTGATGGCCTTATTTACATGGATTTGACTATTGTGCTTATTTAGGAGCTGATAAAGAATTGCAATTGACTGAATTGTGTTTGGATAAATCAGTTTTATTTAGTTTGTTGAAGTGAATTATTAAAGGATAATATATAAATAATTCTAGGTTTTCCTACCAGTAATGATCACACTGTACTCACTTAAGTAATTGCTGACATCAGGGAACACTGATATCATCATGGAACAGCCTGACAATCAGACCAGTTGAAAACCAGCCCACAGTATAGCCAGATTATTGAAGCCACTATATTTAAAGACAAAATCAAAAGTGAGCACACGTAAAATGTCACTTATATTGTTGATAGCACGAGCAAACTGTGTGCCGTGCTCTAGGGCTGTCACTCTTTCAGAAATTAATTTATCCAAAAATGCAATCTAATCTTAAATCATGTTGTAGAATACACATTCCTTTCATTTGATGCCTCTGCTGCCTCACTTGAGCAACAAGCTAAGGTTACTGTAATTTAGTTGCATTTTACAGAATCAGGAAACAGCCGGACCCATATCAATGATTTTTCAAATCCAAAATGCTTCCTCACATTACAGTCTGCTTGTTTGCTACCTTTTGCATTAGAGTTTACCAAGGGCAAGAGGACATGCAATGGATTGGACGACCATTTGAGGAAATACAATACTGCTTGTTGCACTTATACACTGTAAATTTTGATTTCAAACACATAATTACTGATAAATGTTTTCTAACTTCCCATTTTCTGATGGTAGTTTGAATTTGAAATACAAAGTGAGAGCCGTAGTCCATACAACTTAAAGTAAGTCGAGTACGTCTAAGCTGAACGGGGAAGTTGATCTGTAAAGTGAGAGATGAGGGTTTGTGTGAAACCTGTGGTCTGATTATCTGATTGTATTTCTTCTCTTACATCTTTTAAAGATTATTTTTTAGGACTTTTATTGCCTTTAGTATTTCTTAAAATTGCTAAGAAAGTTGAAGATAAATAGCACTATAGGTAATAGGAAAAATATACATATTTAATTATTATTAAAGAAACCATTTTAGTAGTAATTTGGGAAATACATTTATTATCTGTTTTGCCTGACTTCCTGGCATATCTGATAACCTCACCATGATGACCAGACTCCAGGAAGTCACTGCGCCCGGTCAAGAACTAGTCCCACATGTAACCCTAAGTATAGTCTCGCTTTGCCAGACCTTCATCCACGGCGGCGCTGCAGAGGAGGGTCTGGCAAGTCCACACACCATTCCGGGATGAAAGAAAAGCGTGCTATTGGCATTTCTTTTAACCAATCACAATCGTCGGGGGTACGCCTCAGGAAGGAACTTGCTTTGGTGGAACCTTGTTCTATGACTGGAACGTGTACGTAGAAAAGTTGTTTTAGTCTAGCTAGTTGTCAGGATTGACCCTGCAGAGATCTGAGGTAAAAAATCAACCGGAGTTTCAAATGCCAACACAAAGGAAGCCCAAGGCAATGAATATCTGGCCTAAATGAGTAAAACCCGCCGGAATTTACGGCGGCAACGGAGCGATCTCAAAAGTGGAACGTCAAGGACATATACTACCCTGAGTAAAACCACAGCTTGTTATCACTCTTCAGATCAACCAAATAACATACAACGAGTAAATTAGTGATCTTTAGAGATGCTGGTTTATTTATTTATTTTTTTTACCAATGAAGAATACACAAGAATTGTCCTATAAAGTGAAGCATTGGTGGACTATGAAGAACAGGACACACTGCCGTCAACAGTTACCTCTAATCTGGTGAACTGCATTTTGTTATGTGCTAACTTGCGTCATTAGTTAGCTACAGTGAGCATTCACGACACAAACAAAAGCTGCAGGTGTTTGTACTTGGCTAAAAACAATCTTTTTCTGCAGTAGTTATAGAAGTCTGATGAATGAATACTTGTTGTTATGTTACATTCATACTAGTATAAGTGTCTGCTTTAGCCATTTGGAAATATCTCAATGCACAGCTTAATAAAAGTGTATGTGTCCATTTCTGGGAGGTCCACTGTGTGGTGTATGTTTGTGTGCCTGGCTGTACAACTTTGACCTCCACAAATCAAACATCCTGAAGCACATTTCACACCAGAGTCTAAAGGGTAAAACTTAACGGGACCAGCTGTGTCTCACATCCAAAAATTCACTCTTGCATAACTGTGGTGTTCATGTGTCTGTTGGGTCTGGTAATATTTTGCCATCATTAGCAAAGTGAAAGGCCCAATCTGAAGTCATGAATAACCTGGAATAATATAGCAGAGCTACCATTTTTGCCACCTATTATCCTAACATCCTTTAGTGATAGACTGAACTCTTGCAACAATACCTAACAACTAGAAATACGTTTTGGTCACAGCTGGAACGAGGGAAAGGTGACTATAAATGTCAGGTTTTAGTAATTTTGTACATCAAGGATGCTCTTGTAAACTTACACACCCTAATTTATTCACATGCTTGAATGGGAGTGAGAGGGAGAGCAGACAAGCGACAAGGACGGCCAAGGGATTTTATTTTTGTGAGACTCAGTTCAGTTCACACATTCCCTCTGCCACCTGCCACCTAATTCTTAAATGCTAAATTAAATCAAAATCTAAGTTAATTCGAAAGTAAGTTTTTGTTTTGTTTTTTGCTACCAAAGCTAATGAATATCTCTGCTGTGCCCTGTCAATAATCACAGATGAATTTTAAACACTTTAAAGTGATTACATGTCATGAACCACTCTTATTGAACAGATGATCTGAATCAAATTAAAGTCCCGCTCATTAGAAATTTGAAAAAGTATAAATACTGTGATAACTCTCTCTGTCTTGCGCAAACACAAAGTTGTCCTTTAAAGCCCACTTTCTCTGGGCCCCGGACTGTCCTTGCCTCTGTGAAACCTCCTCAAGCGTGCCACAGGAAGGGAACAGCAATTAATTTGACTGACATCATTCAGAGTGATGGCTGAGGTGGCGACAAGACAGGGTGTGTGTGTGTCTGTGTGTGTGTGTGTGCATGTGTGTGTGACGTGTTCATGTGTGTATCACCTGCTCCAGTGGGTTATCAGAGACCCTGCAATGACAACCGTAAACACAGAGAATGTGTTTGCTTTATCTATCTTTTTGTTACAGTGGAGCGCGTCAGATTCTCAAAGCGATACTGTCTTTTTACATTGGCACATCGGTGAAGCGATGTTAGACGTGGCAACTTCAAATGATGCTAATGACTGGCCCTGGGGAAATGATTTACTGAGCCAGGGAGGAGAGAGAAAGAAAGGGGCAAGGAGATAGACAGAGTCTTATGTAAGTAGCAAGCAATGGCTACTTAAAAAGGAGACTCAAAGGATGCTCTGTAAATACCACATAACCCCCTAGTAGCACCAAAGTCAGACTGCTGTCACATCCATAATGACGCATCCTCTGTGCTCGCATGCAGATTGCTTAGGGCACACCTGGGTTTTTAATGTAGTTAATGATTTCTCTGTCACCCTCCATCTTCAGTCGAGATCTTGGGGAATTCAAAGGCATTTAAACAGTTATATAACAAAAATATGTATAACTCACCATTAAATGTGTATTATCATTGCGCAAGATCCTAATGCATTTTTAAGACCTCACACGACACCAGAAACAAATGCACTTTGCAGGATAAAACATGCTGTTGCTCTGTTTGTCCGTGTCTGCTCTCCGCGAGGTAAACAGATGCTCTATATTCATTTTGAACTGATAGAGAAGTGAGAGATCAACCAACACACATCCAGCCACTACTGCAACACACACTCACTCGTCATTTCTGGGGAAACCGTTCATCTTTGGAAAGCGCTGAATGCACTTTGTAAGCACATTTCATCCAGCGCTTCAAAAATAGACACTAGTTCGCCCTGCACATCTTTTGACCTTTAGTGTTTGTCCTTTGCGGCAATTCCTCTTCCTAGTTTACTCCCGCTCTTCATTTCTCTTTCTTATCACACCCCTCCACTCTCTTCCTCCACCCTCACTCTGTTTACTGCTTGTGCTCCAGGCCGCTGGCAGTGCCATTCGTCACTCCAACTGGCTCCAGTGGAGAGGACAGACCCTTTGACCCTACCACTGGGAAAGGAGCAAGGCAACAAGGGGAAAGACATAGGCCTCTTCACAGAGCGCAGGGAAAAGTAATTATTACAGAGGACAGAGAAGGAGGGCACAACAAACGGGGACTCCCTGACTTTCAGCACTTTTTCCACAAGTGAAAGGAATGTTTCGAATATACAGATGCATGGCAGATTAAAAGCTACTAACACAATCCAAAATTATATTTGGTGTTTTCATGACAGTGGTGGATAGAGCACTGTCTCACATGTCGCTCCAAAACGTTCCAATAGGGGTCAACCCATGTTCTAGTGACTGCGATCGGATCATATGATTTGCTTCATTTTTATCCTCATTGAATATTCTGTAAGGATGCATCTGCAACCATTATGTTGTTTCACCTACTTAATCAGGCCTTTCCTTTAATTTGTCACCCATCTGTAAGTGGCAGGAAGTGAGTGGTTGAGGGCAAGAAACAATGCTGTTGCACATAGAGATAAGGGGAGAAGCAACAGGCTTCCTTATGAGATGAACATAGCAACTGTTCAGAAAACATATATATATATATATATATATATATATATATATATATATATATATATATATATATATATATATCCATCCATCCATCTTCAACCGCTTATCCGGTATCGGGTCGCGGGGGAAGCAGCTCCAGTAGGGGACCCCAAACTTCCCTTTCCCGGGCCACATCAACTAACTCCGACTGGGGGATCCCGAGGCGTTCCCAGGCCAGGTTGGAGATATAATCTCTCCACCTTGTCCTGGGTCTTCCCCGAGGCCTCCTCCCATGTATATATAGACACACACACACGCACACGCACACACACACGCACACGCACACGCACCAGCTGAGAATGAAATCAGATTAGTAAACAGAATGTGCCATTGGAACGCTGGATGAATGGTTGCTGATAATGGGCAATGTAGATATTGTATTAAAGATCAGCCTCCCACTCAGATCAGCTGGTATTCTGTCTATAATGGAGTGGTATGGAAAAAAAGTGACCCCAAACTTTTGACCGGTGGTGTATATTGTTTATTTTTTTGTTCCCCTCATAAACCTCAGAGTATCAATGTTGATGTTTAAATCATTTGAACTCAATATTAGAGAATATAATCCCTCATAAATTTTCCATACTGTGTCATGGAGTGACCTCTATTGGACATGGGCCGAAAATGGAGATGAGTTGGCCTGGGTCTTTGCTAAATCTGGCCTGATCAAATCCTCCAAAGAAATAAAGACAGATATGATGTGTTGGCCACATAATTGCTCCTATTACACTCATCTCTGGCCTATCACAGATTGTCAGTGCGGCAGACTAGAAAACATAACTGAAGCATGTACTAAATCAAGTCAGTGAAAGCAGGTCCAAATTCACAATTCATAATAGGCCCGGTGCAAATGAGGCTGGCAGATGAATGGAATTTTCAACAGGGGTGGTGTCCACTCCAGCCGAACTCCGCAGCTTAGCTGGAGAGAGGTGCTGTCTGGTGGAGACGGCTCTGAGTGGAGATCATGCTATTTAATGATGCCAATGTTAATGCACACGCTGGTAGGATGTCCTTCGGGTGAAGTGTGACGATGGGAATGCTAATCAGCTAGCCTGGGAGGGAGGGGGGGCAGATGTGTCTTATCTCTTTAAGAGCACAATTCCAGCAGCAGGAACTGACAGTGACAGAACAGAGTGATTACTGACAACTGTGAAGGGAAACTGAGATAGTTGTCCCTTCCACCTGGGCTTAAGATAGGTGTTGGCTGCTGAGTGTCTGGCCCATGTGTGTTAGTTAACAGAGCTGACCATGAGAGGATTGTTCTATGCACCTTTAAAAAAGAAAAGAAAAAAAGCATTACTGAATGAACAAACAAAGCATTTGACACATGGTGCTTCTTGGCATAGTTTCAGTTTTCAGTGGAACACCCATATGAGGTGGTGAGTCATACAATTTCATGTGGTCCAAACAATCATCTCTGACAATGTTTGAAAACATCTGGTTAGCCAACTCTTGATTGGCTTTCTGTTTAGGGACTAACAAGATCTCCCTTAAGATGTTTTATTAGTTTGAAGTTATGATGACCAACTGTGTTGCTGCCTCTTTGAAACAAATGTGTATATTTCTCCAGAGAGTTGTGGCTTAATTCTAAATTACATATTCATTTAGCCAACGTAGTGTGTTCACACTGGAAAAGAAACCAAATGATGGAAATTCAAAGATGTCAATATGCATACTAAATATGCTTGTTTTTTAAGTGTGCTGTTGGTAGACACTACACTCCCACAATGCATTGCACAAAGGGAATTGGCCTTTCTCAGCTTTCATTTAATGTATACAAACACTAGGCCATTTTTTTTAAAGATTGCAACAATTAGTCTAATCATCGATTAGTCAATCGCCGGAAAGAAATAATTGACAACTATTTTGATAATGGGCTGATTGTTCAATCAATGTTTCATACAAAAATGGCAGAAAAAGGCTGTTTTCAGCCTCTCAACTATGGAGATTTCCCGCTTTTCCCAGTTTTTTAATCATATTAAACTGAATACCTTTGGTTTTGGATACGACAAAGCCAGACATGACATCACCTTGGACTTTAAGAAACTGGGATGGACATTTTTTACTATCTTTGGATTTTCTGATTTTATTTTCAGGCATTTTACAAGGATTAATCAAGAAAAGAATTGGCAGATTAATATATAATGAAAATAATCATTAGTTGCAGCCCCAGACAGGTGGTAACAAAATAAAGATGTAATGATACAGTAAATCACAGATTAAAAGTGAGGGCAGGCTGATGTAAACATCTGGAATTATAGCCTGGGAGAATGTAAAAAAGCCATGCATATTTTTCATCTGAAAAGGGGATTAACCGAGCAAAAGACCACTCAGGGACAGACATGATCCCACTCGAGTGATGATATGGTGACAAGCTGCACAAACATCCCCAACAGAGAGACAGAAAGAGCAGGAAGGAGGAGAGGGAAGGGATGTAATGTAACAAGGGCGGGATCGAAAAACTGCTTGACAGTTTAGGAAGAAACTGGGAGCAGACTGTGAGAGAGGCACGATAAGAAAACCTCTTCAAAGCAGATACAGTCCACTCTCTCCTCGTTTGTACTATGAAGAGGTGTTCAGAGGCTACAACCCTGCTCTATTTCTCATGATCTTTTCCAACACAACAAGTTGACTGTTTCTTAGAAGCCAAAATGCTGCCTTAGTTTGGACTTTATAGGTGTAAAATGCAAATGGACTGTTCCTATAAAGCACCTTTCTAGTCTCAACGACTACTCGAAGCACTTTCACAAAGTACAGGAACCACTCACACACACTGTGGCCAAACAAGGAGCCACATGCTCATCAGTTAAACACTCACAGGTTCCGTGTCTTACCCAAGGACACTTCAACATGAGACTACAAGGCCAGGAATCAAACCACCAACCTTCTGATTGGGAGACAACCACTCTACCACTGAGCCACAGCCACCACCCTTCTCAGTGTGCTGACCAAGAGGGCCTCATTGAAGAACAAACTCAAAGTGCTTGGCAATGATTTGAGTACAGAGCCACATTACACAAAGAAATATGTACACCAGTGTGAGGTGCTTTAATATTTGAAAGCCTTTTCAAACAGAATGTTGCTGAAGCCAAAGTGACTCTTTCTATTAGTGTTGATGCAGGCAGAATTGACGTGTGGTGCACTGAATGAATCATTACCCCAGTATTAAAATAGTGAACAAAGAACAGACATGGCCAAAGAGAGTCAGGACAACACAGCTTCACTCAGATGATCCAGGAATAGAAACACCTCAAACATTCATTATTGCAGCAGCAGGGTGGTGCTGTGGCTGTAAATTTGCCCTGTTTATTCAATTCCATATGACGGAAGCAATCAGCAGACACAATCTGGTCTATTTTAGGAATTGACTTGTCAAACTGCAGCACAGCAGGAGCCTCTTTTACCCTCTGGAAAGTTCAGTTGGGACCACATGAGCGCGAGCAGACGCAGACATGCTCACAGGCACATACACACACAAACACACCAGAGACACAGCTGGGAGACTGTGGGAACAAGCAGTTTGGATCCTTTATTTGGCTGTAGCCAGAGAACAAAAAAAAACCAACATTTTACCACCTCTGCTTCTTCCACACAACGGATTAATTGTGTGTCACACTCCAACCATTAGGGAGATAAAAAAAAAAAAATAATCAGGCCTTTCCTCTCACCTTCAGTGATAACATTAAGAGAGAACTTGACTAGACAGGGCAGGACAGCTTCTATGCGGCCTCCACCTGACTGAGTGCTACATCCTTTGATTTGAATTAAAAACTGAGTTACTAACAACCAGAAGAGCCTACTACTTATAACAACCATCTGTCCTCACAGTTCCACAGCTGACCAAATGCTGCTGTAACCCGTATAACCTGCTGTAAGCCAAGTTAGGGCTAACTGTACATGCAATATGACTCCCATAGGAAACATCTCTTTTCCCTGCTGCTCCTCCACACTGAGGCCAAAGGTCAGGTTCAGTTACCGAACAGCCTCCTTGCGGCTGGCCGGGATTCAATGTGTGTGTGTGTGTCTGCGTCAAGGACACAACAGCGAGGTGGATGCTTGGGGGCTTGAATCCAGTTCTCTGTGCTCATTACACCACCCTCATGCCATATTACTCTGTGTGACAGCTCCAGTACATGGCTGGAAGGACTTTCTAGGAAAGTTTATTCAGCAGAAGAGTCATCTTATCAGTGGACAGATCTATAGCTGTCTTACTCACAATTCCTTATTCCTATTCCTTTTTGAACATGGGAATTTCTTATTGGAATCACTTACAATAATAATGGAAGATTGTGCTGAGATGTATGTATGTATGTTCTTATTTATCTGTTATTTTAATGTTTATATTTTTTGTTGTTGAAAGAATTAAAAAAATAAAACTCCATGCTCCACTCTTCTAAAGAGGTCCTTACGAGCTTCACCTCAGGTTCTTTTGCTTGTATTTACACCTCATAGTGTGGCAGCACATTACAATTATGATTTTATTATCTGTGATTTTGTAAGCAAATACGCTCATGGTCCATGAGCATATTGGTCCATGGTCCAACAAGTTGGGGATGTACATGTAGGAATACATGTTCAACTGTAGGGTTTACGTCAACACTGGGGAGACAGAGTGCTGGACAGGAAGTGGAGATGGATGTTTTTTTCTGAGGAATATATTAATCTTCTTTAATTGTCCCATCTGGAATTCTGCTCCCCTGCATAGACCACCTTCTGTAAATCAATAATTCAATATGTGACCAGACAAGGGGTCAAGCTTGCTTTGCTGAATAACATGCTTTACAGACCAGCTATATAAAGGCATTTTTGCACAAATTACATACTGTAAATGTGTACATGTGAATGGAAAATGGAGACTATGAGCACAAATCGGTCTCAGTGCTATCATAATGTTTTGCCAAAGTAAAATCTTTTAACTTAAATAAATAAATATATAAAGCCAGCAGGCTTATCTTTACGTCTTTTATCCAACACATAAAACAATGAACATCTTCAATGACGGTGACGTATACAACTTCAAATTTCAGAGAGACAATACAATTTCCTCCATTTTCTCAAACAAAAATGGGAACATGCGGACAGCTAAACGGAGCCTCTGCAGAGAGTGACGACACAGTCGCTCTTTACCATATTTACCATAACTCAGATTTCAGTGTTTAGAACATCTGTGGAATTTAATCCCCATTGCATGCATCTGTGCTAGTCTTTGGGTGTATCAGAGTGAATATCTCATGTTGACGAGTGTGTTATGAAGTTACCAGAAAGTGCTGGAGGGCTAGATCTCCTTCAGTACAATAGAGGCCACTGAGGAGATTGATGACTCATACCGTAGGATCTCAGGAGACAGAGCGGACGCACAGATCTTTAAAGAGACACGGACAATGGTGAAGGCAACAGATGGAAGCACTCAAACAAGGGTTCCAAACCTCCCACGGGGCGATGTATGGATCTCACTGTAGGATGACAGGGGGTATAAACCTCCCATGGGGCGATGTATGGATCTCACTGTAGGATGACAAGGGGTATAAACCTCCCACGGGGCGATGTATGGATCTCACTGCAGGATACTAATGATATGTTGTGTCCTCTGTGGAAGAGTCACCTTTAGAACATTAAAAAACATGTCTAATCTTATGCATAGGCTAACCAAATCTGGAGATGAGAGGACAGTAATTGTTTATAGTACAGGACTATAAACAATTACTTAATGCTGTTCTTTAATCGCAGAGGTCAACAGCAACGCTGAGTCCAGAAGTGTTTATCTCAGGCCTTCACAAGCGCATCAGGGCTCCACAGAAGCAGAAATACAATCAAGTCAGCACATACAATATCAGACTACTGCTTTGTAAAGGGTAACAATTGTTTCCCTACAATAACTGGGAATTAAAAGAAATCCACAGGGATTGAGTTAAGAAAGAGACAGAAAAACATGAGGGGTAAGAGAGGGGGAAGTATTTCAAGCCTTAAACATTAGAACTAATAAAAAAATAAATAAAGAATACCATTCTGGTGTGTGTTGTTCTCATTTCTGTGATGACTTCTACCCCTTGTTGCCATCGGCGCTTCAGATCTTAAAAAAACAAACAGCCATACCCCAGAGAAATCTTTCTGTCTTATAACCTCAAAGCTCAAGCTTTTTAGGTGTGCCTTTATGTTTAAATAGGTCATGTTGTTTGGCCGACCCGGCTGAGGGAAACATTTCTTGAAGACCAGTTGAAAGAACTAAACAAGACAGAAACTGCTTGAGGTGGGATTACTCTGAGAGAAATCTGCCTCTGTTTGTGTGTGTGTGTGTGTGTGTGTGTGTGTGTGTGTGTGTGTGTGTGTGTGTAAGTGTAATCTGTCAACGTTTTACTGTATCTAGGTTGGTCTCCACATGGTTCACAGCAAAGTAATAAAGGTTGACTGGGTGCAGAAGAGCTTTCCAAATTTCATTGTATGCTTTGTACAATGACAATAAAATCTATCTATCTATCTATCTATCTATCTATCTATCTATCTATCTATCTATGTTAATAGTCTACCTGATTTGCAACATGAAATATAAGGAGTCAAAATGAAATTGACAAATGTGTTCAGAGATGCACAGCCTGAAAATCCACAGCAAAGGTGGAGAATAGAGCAGGGGTTGTCGGGGGAAACACCTGCTCCACAGCTTTGAAGACGAGATTAAAGCATGTCCTCTAATTACAGCACTTTGAACAACACCAATGTCAATGCTTCACTCCTCTGGCCTATGAGGTGTGCCCCCTACCGCTTTATTTATTTTTTATTTGTCATGTCTCACATTATTGCCTCCCTTGTGCAAAGGGATCCTCGAATGGGTGTGTTTTTCTGCTGTGCGATGAAGCGTGTACTCTATCTCAGTGTTGTTCCCGCGTGCGGGTAGATGGTTTTCCTCCAAATCTCAGTGTTGTCTAACAGGCTGGGACATGGGAGGAAAGGGGCAGCGCAAAAAGCCCCAAACTGGCTCTTCCCCTTCTTTTAACACAATGGCTCTGACTGCTTTCTTTTTGCCCTAAACGGATTCATAAATTGTGTGTGGTCATGTTTAATCAGATGCCAGTGTGATTAGAAGGCTGCATATTATTGTGAATATCTGCATTTATCACAATAAAGAGAGAACAGAGAGGAGTACACAATATTTCACTGCACTTATTCTCATTCAGATCCAATCTCATTTTCACTCTGAGCAGAATTGATGCAACACTGCTTTGCAATGATGCATATATAAGGACCCAAATGCTTCTGTCCCTGCAACACCTAACTCTAGTACCGTAATCCCCATACTCGTTCCATTTTCCACCGGCACAATGGAACAACGCATACGAGTTCCATCTTGTATTCACATTATCTTAGAGCCTGTAACATGTAAATCTCTATCTAAGACGATATGTCATTAACTTAAGTTTGTAAAAATCTTCTAAATGTCGAGAATAAGTCTTTTAACATGTGGAGGCCTGGACTGAATGTCCTTAAATGTTGAAAACAGTGAGAGGCAACAGATGGGAAGCTGCTACACCTAGTGGATTTAAGACAGAACTGCAAGAACTTTAGGTTAGAAACAAGGCGTCTGACTAATTATATCTCTTTAAAATATATCTATAAGCTATGAATTCAAAAAGTCTGTCTGCTGAGACCGCCTGGTTACAATGTAAGAAATGGAAGGGAAAAAACACAGTCCTCCTTCATATTCTAAGGTCATTTTAGTACAAAATCTCTTCTTTAAGTTAAAGGAGCAAGAAAACACTGTCCAGGCAAACAAAGAGAGAATTCCGTACTAAAATGACTGTACATTTGGGAGAATACACACGCACTTCAATTGAATAATAATATCATCAGCTGAATGTTAGAATGCATTTTTGCACAGACCGAGGACTGTGGGTTTTGTTCCCCATCTCTAACAAGGGAATCAAGTTAGGAAGCAATCTCTTCACAGCCAGAAGGGAGAGGAAAAATGAAGACAGTGACCAACAAAAATGTTTCAATTTACATATGAGCATGTACGTATTGTATTAAGAGAGACTTGAACAATTTGAACCTATCCTTAAAGCCTATATACCGTAGCTCCTGAGAATTAGCTCAGTCAGTATACTAAAGCATTTAAAAAAAAAACTAATATCATTTTCTGTCAGATTTTTTTAAAATATTGTTACTCATTATAAGACCCAACCTCTCTTTCTTTATCAGAGGTCAATGGCTGTGATCATTTCTTCCACTAAGGTTTCACATTGTAAACATGTAAAACTGGAGGCCGGGGTTATTGGGCAATCAAAGCCATTAAGACCTCACTATCAGCTTAATGCCGGGTTTAATTTCAAAATGGAGGGGAGCAAATGGACTGTGAAATATGTGCTAATGGTAACAAGCTTTCGACAAGTTTAGAGAGAGAAAAGAGAGAGAGAGAGAGAGAGAGAGAAGTCTAACAATGCATTTTGCTGTTATCACTGAGTCTACACTTATAATTTCACTGAACTTTGGAGTCAGAATTCAGGGACAAGGACAATTTAACCGCAGACTGCAGAGGGACAGCCTGGTATAATGTGTAACAACGTTCACAGAGAGAAATTGAGTTCATTTAAAGTATACAGTTCAAAAATACAGCTCACATCAAAGGAATACATCTCAACCTCTGTGATGTCCAAGAGCAACGTGAAAACACATGTTTGCAATCAAGACAATGTGAGATTCATGCATTTTTGTAGACATAATTTCACATGGAAACACCTCACATGGGCCACCCAGTTAAACATCCACCCATACAATACATACAGAGGACACCAACGTATTCATACATGTGACAGACCATACAGTATTATATAGACAGAAATTTGACATCATTTTCAAAAGGATCCCAACGCACTTTGACCTCCACATCCAAATGAAACTTTGTTTAAGCTGCAAAGTTTAGGTTGTTCCACACAACTGTTATTTTATCTGCAAGACAAAGGTCTGGCTACATTTTTTTGTTCAAAGTGTTAAGTGTTTGAGACTGATCCACCGTTATTAAGCCCAAAATGATTTACTGTTATAGTATGAACAACCTATCAGTTTACATAATGCAAAACACAATCTTTTTTTTGTACGACCATTTTGAGTTTAAAGGCTCTAAAGTCAAAAATGGTACCCTGGAAATCCAGAGTTCTCATGATAGCACAATTTGAATTTGCTCAGCGAGTTACTCTGGCATTATAGTAACGATGCTCATTAATTATGCCCTTGTAGTCAAGCTGCACCAATCACATTGGTGTATCTGATATAGGCGGGCCAGAGACGAGCTAAACAGATGATGACAGTCTAATCTACCAGTTAGCTCTGCTGGTAGCTAAGCGTATGGGGCTCCAGATTTGTCACCCTGTGTTGTTGTGATTGGTCGTAGTGTTATCCAATTGTGTGCAGTAAGATTTTCAAATGCATGCTTGGTGCCGCCCCTCGAGATGGGCGACTTTCATTACTCAATGCCAGATCTTTAATCTTTCAGATTTGGTTCTGGATTTTTAGGCTACAAAAATTGTCAGTTTTTCATACTTTTTTTAAGCAATAAATGCCAACTAGGGTAAGAGAGGCAGATGACAACACCAATCTGCACACAACAATGATCCGAGCGGTTGCTTTTGTCCAGGGTGGAACTAAACCTTTTATGATCATGAGTTAAAAATCAAGTGGGCTGTATTGATCTTTTTTTACAGAATACATTTTGTCATGTCACAAAAGGAGAAGAAAACTTGTAAATAATATAATGAATGTCACACTGTCATGGCTTACTGGGATACTTGACTGTGTCAGAGTTATTGTTTGTGTAAATAGTAACACCGGTGCTTAAGTAAAAAAATCTGCTGTAAAAAGAAATATAAGATCAGAAGATTGGAAATGACAGTTGACATTGGGGAATACAGGAGGTGCCCTTCCAAAGGTTATTCATAACAATAAATGTCGAAAATAAAATAAAATAAGGTTGAGCTTGCAGTGCTGTGAGAGGAGAAGCCTCAGAATATCACCCTGTACTCAAAAACTGTCTATACATCAGATATCAAGCATGTCTGATCGCCACAGAGATCTGCTCACAAGGATTCCTGGCATCGTCAGACTGGTGATTTGTGGAAGAAACATAGCTCCCGAGAACCAGAGAGCATTGTGCTAGATGTGGAGTACACATGAGGAGGCAGCTGGAAGTCAGAAGCAGAAGGGCCGGCAGATTCAACCATTAAAGGTTGTGTTTCACTAGACAGTTGCATTTGAGCAAGGTAGCTCACCAGGTGAATAAGGAGATCAACAAGAGAACACAACCGAGCGTTAACTACAAGATTTAATGTCATGTTAAACAAATTCGATGTATACTTTTAAATATGTAGATATGCACCATGATGTAAATGAAGGGCTGTCATGACTAAATGTGACATTGGGGAAGCTTTGGCTTTAACCCTCATGTTGTCCTCGGGTCAAATTGACCCATTTTCCCATATCAAATGTTGTTTTTAATTACCCAAAAGAACATGATTAACTCCACACAACGGTCTTTGGCAAGTACAAACCTCTACTGTCATTAATTTTAGGGTGTCTTATTGAAAAATAAAAAAATTGAAGTTGTTTTTGAAATAGTATTGAGTAAAAGTTTACATATTCCAGTCGGTGATTATCCATCAACATACATTCCTTTAATTTTAGTCTAAATAATTCCTAATTTCTGCTTTTCTAACTAAAACATTAGGTATATATTCCTATAAATTAGGTTTATTGACCATGAATTACAAAAATAACTGTAAAACTAAATAACTTAGTGTTATGTAGTGTTGAAAACATAAAAAAAGTGACAAACATTGAAAAAAAAAGCATCAAAAGTGTTGAAAAAAGGATAAAAACGTAAGAAAAACTTAAAAACATTGATAAAAAGTGTCAACAATAGTGTTGATGTTCAATTTTGACAGGAAGACAACACAAGGGTTAAAGCCAGCCTGGACTTCACCAGGCCAAAATGTCATTCTCCAATTGTCACTTCTTATTATTCTGAGAGCAGTATTACATACAATATCCCTGCATATTTAAGGCTGCCAAGTGAAAATATGATTGCCAATGCTGGATTAATTCAGGGAATACAATCGAAAAGGCTACAATAAATACAATCTGGTATCAATATTTCATTCATTCTCAGTGAAACCTGCTGAATCAGCAAAGATGGATCTTGATGCCGTATCCTTGAAAAAGGACATTTATAAATTCTCCTTGTAACTCAAGACCAGTGAACATCACAACGCTTCAGCTCCACTTCAGGCCCTTAATCAAGTCTTTTATAAAAGGTGCATGACTTCACGATATACTCTTGTCCTTTTTTTCTACACACATCCATGTTGCGTTGTCTGTATGATGCTGTTTCCTCTCAGGAGAGGTGAAACAGGCTGTGGCCGACCTGTGAGGCGTACATGGCCAGATGTGCAGCAGGGAAAATGGGGCTGCGGTCATATGAGCAGCCCAGTCCGTAAAGTGCTGCTGATCCAGCCGGCAGGTTAACACTAAGGGGAAAACCTAAGGACGGGAAGCCTGGGTGGAATACAGCTTTGGGCCCAATGCCAGCAGCTATTTTGACTTTTTCCACCTCTGCTTCCTGAAGCCTCTTGGCCTTAGCTCGACGGTTCTGGAACCAGATCTTGACCTGGGTCTCGGACAGCGACAGGGAGGAGGAGAACTCGGCCCGCTCGGAGATGGACAGGTACTGTTTCTGACGAAACTTTCGCTCCAGGGCCAGGAGCTGCATGCTGGTGAAGGGAGTGCGAGGCTTGCGGTTGGTTTTGTGCTTCCTCAAGGAGCACACTGCTGGACTGAGCTGCCCTAGAGGACATGGGGGAGATGTGAGGCTGACATTTGGCGGACTTAGATGTACAGTGAAATTTTGGTATACTATTTCATTGATTTAATATCAAAATAACAAAATGGCTGAAAAAATGAGAAGAATGTATCACGGAGAAGTGCAAAACCTTTCTGTTTGACTTTGTTTGATGCCATTTTCCATTTGATGTCACTGCAAACTGATTACTTTTTGGGTTTTGGATAGTTATCACCTCATCTTATTAACCTCTAAGTAATTGTGAGGGCCATTTGTCATTATTTTCTGAATTATTATTTAGACTCACTGATGAATTAATCAATTAAATTAAAGTCAAGTGCAGTCTTAAACAGACAAAAAACAAAAGTGAGAAAATATTTAGAATTACACTTATTTATAAATACTAGAATTTATGAAAAAGTGCTTATTGTTCTGTCTTTCATACGCATATTATTTTACTTACAGACTGATCCTGTATATCGATCTATTTAGTAGACTTATCTCTCCATAATTAGTTATGAAGTTTTCATAGCTAAAACATGCGAGATTGGAGCATTTCTTGGGTTATTTAAGGCACCAAAAGACGATTAAACGATTACATAGGCTAAGCCATTATTTAATATTATTTAACATTATTAATACATCTTTCCAGACATTACCACAGGTCACTTACGGGGTGGTGTTGACATCCAGGCTCGGTCCCCTCGTTCCAAAGGCTCTGATTTGATAGATACTGATTGTTGGGAAAGCACATCCGGCCTGTGCGGCCGTTTATTGTGCACAGAGGATTTTCCATCTGGGGAGTCCGTCGCATTCAGCGGCCTCCTGTCCGACATGAGCGCGTCCACGCTAAAGGGCAGGCAGGACACCTGTGCCGCGCGCTTTTCCGGCCGCGGGGCTTCTGCATCCTCGTCTGTTGAAAACTCGTCTCTACAATCTCCAGGGGAATGCATGCTTTCTATCTTCTTCCTCTTTCAGGGCCGTGATCGATTTCTAATTCCAATCCAGATATCGCATAGCCTTTTTGTCACGGAGTGCAAAAACGCAGCGTCCACACGATGAGAAATTCGGAGTTAAGTTGTTTCAAAGTTGTGCTGGAAAAAACTTTAGGAGGCTCTCGGGAATTTCAGTCAGATCCCGGGGTTGGGAGAAGACTTGTGATTGGACGACGTGCTTGGGTCCCTGCGGTGCCACACCCCCTACTAGACAGAAGGTCAGCTGCACATCAGCCTCATTTAGCAGTAATTATGCGGGGAGAAGACTGTTTCCCAGTTCACAAAAGCTCACACAGCTTTAATCATAATTACTAACAGCGCCATGCCGTATTTTATTCACTCTGCAAATGCTTAGCTGACATCGAAAGCACAAGAATATAGTCCTGCTTGATGTCCTGAATTAATGCATATAGATTTTGCATGAGGCTGGTGGAGGAAACCCTTCTAACATAAGTAAATCAATCCCCTGTCTACTTCATCCTGCAATTAGGCTGGGGGATTGTCCTGGCTGTCTCTCCAAGCATCCGCCACACCGGGATGAAAAGCATCAGTGTGACATCTGAAGAGCTGTATTTCCACCTAACAAAAGCTGACGGAGCTCCTAATTCAAGCCCTAACATGCAGGACCTGACATACCACTGTGAGAGTAATCACAATGGTAATCAATAAGAATCACGGTGCTTTAAAATTTCAAATAACACTTTACCGAAACCACACACTTAAATGGGAGAGTCAGTTGGGAGATGGATTATGGTTTTGGGCAGGCTTTAAAATGACTGTCATTACATTGTTATTATTAACACCTTGTAATTAGGCCTCTCGAATCCGGTTCTTTTGAGCAGGATTTAACGGTAATGATGGAAAATTGCTACCTTCCTGAGGTGTGTGGCGCCCGCTGCGATTAGTCCCAGTCTCTGCTCTGATGGAGGAGACAGAGGCGTCTCACGCCTGTTTGATGCTCATACCTGTAGGGCTCCAGAGTATTACAAAATACCACGAGAAGTACAACAGCAGCTCTGAACATAGCCCTGTAACCACTCACGGATGGCATAAGATAACGCAGCGTTCTGAAAACCAGCCCAAACGAGCATGGATGTTGAAACTGACAGGAACAGCAGAAAGTTTATTGTCATTGGGAGTGATATTTAGTGTTCATTGAGCCAAGGAAAAACATGCACAGCAGCTGATGCAAAACGAATGTGCTTATTGCATGTTGTGTCCTATCATCTACCAGTTTCTATCTTTACCCTCATCATGTCTGTCTCTGTGTCTACAATATGAGTCTCTCTTATATATACAGATGCCCACACGTTCAAAGGCCACCTGTGACGTGACTGGGGTGTGCTGACCAGAGCTCTGTGATCAGAGAGGCTGTGTGTCCTCTGTAATCAACAGGATTACAGTAGCATCAGGGGCTCCACTCCCCCAACGCCACAACATCATTAGTCTCCATATGAGACAGAGTGCTCACACAGCAGGAGATCGCTTTGCTGTAAACACATGCAAATCAATACATGTGGCATTTTAGTGTGCTTCCTATAAGGCCATATAAAACATTAGCACTTGCTAATCATGTCCTCTTTAAAATTGTTTGAAATCTGTAATTAGCCAAGACTTTAATAAAACTGTAGCATTGCATTTCACCTTTCAATCATTCCTGGGACACAATAGGGAATAATACAAGAAAAACCCAATTAATCCTTAGCTTGAAGGAATGAGTATAATTCAACTTCTATTTCAATTTAAAGCATTTAGAGCAGGGAGTACCCTCCTGTAAGTGGATGTACGCAGAGAAGGGTGTCAGAGGGATGACCGGTTGGTCCGATTTCTTGCCAAGAGGCAGATTAAAAAGGATAACCGAAGCAATAATATCAATATTTTAAATAGTGATAGTTAATTAGTTAGTTAGTTTAATTTTATTTCTGTGTCATGCCATTTGGCCTATCCCACATGGGATTACAAGACACCACAAACTTATTTAGCAGATCCAGTCGTATATACAAATCCTTCAGAGAAACAAGTTATGTTAATCGATGTTGGAGCCATTTCATTGGTTGACCAGCGTGTGGTGCTGGAGGTGTAAAAGTTTATTTAAATGTGGCCTAATTGGTTCAGCTGTGTTGCGCACAGCAAGGTCACAGCTTTTTGACCGTGGTTAAGTGTAGGATAAGGATTAAAAGAAGACCAGTTATTATGTTTGATTGCTTTTGTTTACTTTAAATAAACGGATTGTCATATCCAATTTAAGTTTGAAACTCTTGGACAACAAGTAATTTATTGACAAGTCTTTTTACCAAGATACGCATTTACAAAGATGCCACGCGTCAATTTCCGACCAAACAAAAACAACAAATGTGCGCCACCATAAAGTCAAAAAGCTGACTTCATTGGTTGGTGATTGGGCGTCGGTACCGGGCAGTGGACCACGCATTGGAGACTGTGGGGGCTGGTAGCGGTGCAGACCAATTGGGACGGGCAGTGGACCACGCATTGGAGAGTGAGGACGGCTGGATGCGTTGCAGACGGGCATCGGGTGTCGGTACCGGGCAGTGGACCACGCATTGGAGAGCGTGGGTGGCTGGTAGCGGTGCAGACCAATCGGGACGGGCGGTACCGGGCAGTGGACCACTCATTGGAGAGTGGGCAGCTGAACGCGGTTGTGCGGAGCAGCGCGGACCGGTGTTCCGGTTTAACGAGGGACCATGTTAACTGGCGACCGTCAGCCAAAAGCGTCTGTTGTTGTCGTAGTGACGACAGCTGTTGAAAACGGGAAGAGAATACGTAGCTGTCCGCGTGAATGCCTTTTCGTTAAGTTGTCATCAAAATGTAAAACATAACGACGCTACGTTACCTCTCTGATTTGTCTTCGGAGTCTAGTCTGAGGAAACTTGTCCGTCGCGTTTGGACGCGGCTTTCTATTAAGGACAACAGTAACACAGCGTTGCTCTTCCGTTTAATGTCTACAATACGTTTTATTGAATTCACATTTTCGTCTTCAGAGCTTGTTTAAGTAAACACATGTCACGTAGAAAGGTATTTAGCCCTTTTAAAAGTAGAAAAAAAAAATGAATGTAATAACTTGGATTCGAACTCGTAGCTGCCTTTGTGAGAAAATATAAGAGTCTCAGCGGCCTAACGCAGCGCGCCATAACATCGCATCTTGAGGTGTTGGGCATAGCTTCATATCAACTCAAACGTCACACGGCGTCTCTTAAAATCAAGAGGCAGCCAGATCAACTTGTGACCACACAACACTGCGTGCAAATAACTCACAAGTTGCTCTTGCTCAGAAATTGTCTTTATTTTGTTTGATTCCCACAAAATACACGCCTTGTATGTTTGTCAATTGTAAGCACGTTCAAATCAACCTGAAACTCAAATGTCCATCTCTGACAAAACAAATAATAAATAAACATGATTTCACATACACGTGTGTGCAGGATGAATAGTACAGTAGGCTACAGATGCAGAACAGTTCGCATGTACAAGTAATCGGACAGGAGCGCAGGCAGACGTAGCCTACTTTAAAGGCAGTAAGTGGGATAAGGGTTTTGAATTTCAAAGGTTTTTTGTAGTCCATTTCAGTCATTTGCAGCTGAGAACTGGAAGGAGTGGTGACCAAAGGAGGTGTTAAGGAGCCTATACCTCAAGGTTGAAGCTACTAACATCTAGCCTATATAATTTATATTAATGTTAGTAGCTTTAGGCTACAGTGGTCACAACTGGATCTGACTGCCTCCTGTTTTAAAGATATGATGAGATAGCTGAGACTTATTATTTGTTTTGTCAGAGATGGACATTTGAGTTTCAGGTTGATTTGAACGTGCTTACAATTGATACGATACGATGTTATGGCGCGCTGCGTTAGGCCGCTGAGATTCTTATATTTTCTCACAAAGGCAGCTACGAGTTCGAATCCAAGTTATTACATTCATTTTTTTCTTCTACTTTTAAAAGGGCTAAATACCTTTCTACGTGACATGTGTTTACTTAAACAAGCTCTGAAGACGAAAATGTGAATTCAATAAAACGTATTGTAGACATTAAACGGAAGAGCAACGCTGTGTTACTGTTGTCCTTAATAGAAAGCCGCGTCCAAACGCGACGGACAAGTTTCCTCAGACTAGACTCCGAAGACAAATCAGAGAGGTAACGTAGCGTCGTTATGTTTTACATTTTGATGACAACTTAACGAAAAGGCATTCACGCGGACAGCTACGTATTCTCTTCCCGTTTTCAACAGCTGTCGTCACTACGACAACAACAGACGCTTTTGGCTGACGGTCGCCAGTTAACATGGTCCCTCGTTAAACCGGAACACCGGAAACTAGGTGCGGCGACGCAACAGCAGCAATTGAGGACAGTTGCTTTGGACCAAGGCCAAGTGATTAAGGTAAAACGGTAGCGCTACCATATAAAGTACATGGCCATTAAAAGTGTGTGCACACAAGACAACTAACAGAAAAAATCCAATGCATTGGTGGTTTTTGTGTTTTGTATTTAAGTTAAAAGCTTTTCTTAAAGACTGTAAAGTTTAAGTCAATGCTTTTTTTGTGTCGTGAATGTTTGAATGAAAAGGTGTGGTTAAACAAAGTGTAAATGGAGGGTGAAGAGGTTGATGAGGGTGCGGCCTCTGTAAAAACGACCTGAAAAACTCACAACAAAGGCATTGCTTTATAAAATAGATGGCTTAGAGAAACTAAGAAAAACGACACTTAGTAAAGCTGCCAACTTAAAAGGGACAATACTAGGGTTGATGTGTGAAACTGGTTTTGAAACGGAAATAAACCAAAACTTCAATAAATATCAAATGTTGATCAAGGACGCAAAGGATGCACAAAATACTCTGTTAGAGTTGTTACCTGTGGAGGAAAGGGAAAAACAGGACGTTTGGTTCAAGGCAAAACTTTTGAGTGTCAATGAATTTTCTCAAAATGTGACAAAACGTTTGGCAAATGAGGGAGCCGCTGGAAATGATGTTGACAATGAAATAAAACCAATGGACAGTGTGTCAAATACTGGATCAAGGGTTTCGAGTCGATCAAACAAATCTTCAATTGAAGTTGTACGTGTACAAGCCGAAGCCAAGAGAGCCGCGCTTCTGGCGCGCAGCAATTCTGAAGCAGAAACATGCAATGGAGAAGGAGGCGGAGTCATTGCGCAAACAAATGGAGCAATTGGAAATGGATGCTGAGATTGAAGCCTCAGGAGCAGAAATTGCAGTTTTGCAGGCGTTCTCAGATCAAGATGGAATGGAATCCTATTTTGAGAAACATGTGGAAAAAGAAACTGCCATTTCGGATTCAAAGCTCACAGAGTCCAGGATGAAAAATAAAACCTTATCCGTCACAAGAGCAAGAATGGAAAATGGTGAGCATGCAATTAACCAAAATTCTACAATACAAATTCTGCAAAGACAAAATGAAATATCGGAGTTGTTTATACAACAAAGGACAAGTCAACTACCACCAAGAGAGATACCAGTGTTTGAAGGTGATCCTTTAAAGTTCAAAGTTTTCATGCAAGCTTTTAAACACTGTGTTGAAGAGAAAAGTGCAACCAAAGGGGATTGCATGTATTTTTTGGAGAGGTACACTAGAGGGCGCCCAAGGAACCTTGTGCAAAGCTGTTTACACATGAGTCCTGAAAGAGGTTTCGAGGCAGCCAAAGCTCTTCTACAAGACCACTTTGGCAATGAAACAAAAATTACAGCAGCTTATATTGAAAAGGTGCTCAACTGGCCTGTCGTTAAGGCTGAAAATGTGTCTTTGCTCCAGGATTATGCCTTATTCCTGCGTGGATGCAATAACGCAATGTCTGATTTGGAGGACATGAGAGAACTTGACATGTCTGCAAACCTCAAAGTTGTAATTTCAAAACTTCCTTATAAACTGAAAGAACAATTCGAAGTCTTGCATGTGATGTTCGTGAAAAGCAAAGGCGCAAAGCAAACTTCAGTGATGTTGTGCAGTTTGTGGAACACCAAGTCAAGATTTTGTCTGATCCAGTTTTTGGAGATCTTCACACCACAGAAAGAGGAATGCATATCAAAAAGATGTGGATACAGAAAACCCAAAAGAAAACGTGACAACATCACAAAAATGTCTATGCTACCAATAAACTACAATATGAGGAGAAACGAGTAACTAAACAGAGTTGCATACAGAGCAATATCAAGTGTTTATTCTGTTTACAAGGCCACTTTCTGGATGAATGTCATCAATTTGCCAAGAACAACCATCGTGAAAAATCAACTTCTTAAAGGAGAAAGGAGTTTGCTTTGGGTGTCTCAACACTGGGCATTTGAGCAAGAATTGTGAAAAGCGCATAAGCTGTGAAAAATGCAAATTGAGTCATCCAACAGTTTTACACATTCATGGCAAAAGAAAAATTGACAAGTCAGTGAGCACTGATGGCCTAAATTCCTGTAAACATGAACCAACTGGAAACACAGATGTAGCTCAAACCTTTGGAAGCCAAACCGGGGCCGGTAGTAATGGAACACTACCAATCCTTCCAGTTCAGGTGAAAGCAAGAAGGGGCAACAAAGTGATTCAGACCTACGCCTTTTTAGACAATGGATCAACTTCTACATTTTGCACGGAAGCTCTGATGCGAAAGCTAAACCTGACTGGGAAAAAAATAGGATATGTTTGTTAACAATGAGCCCAAAGACATCTGTGTCAACTTACATTGTGAAGGGACTTGAAATATCTAGCCTTAATGAAGAAAGGTATCACAGTCTTCCAAATGTTTACACACAAAAACAATGCCGGTGAATACAACAAACATTATCAAAAAGGAAAACCTCACAAATTGGTCCTACCTTGATCAGATTAACATCCCTGAAATCCAGGTAGAAGTGGAGTTGTTAATTGGTACCAACGCCTCAAAGTTGCTGGAACCATGGGAAGTTGTGAACAGCCAAGGAGATGGACCCTTTGCCATTAAGACCCTACTTGGGTGGGTTGTCAATGGCTCATGTGGAGATTTGAAAGGCAACCTTAGTGATGACTGTCATGTTGCCACTGTAAACAAAGTTTCTGTGGAGTCGCTTGAGCTGCTATTGGAAAAGCAGTACAAACATGATTTTAATGAAAGAGATGCTGAGGACAAAGAAGAAATGTCAAGAGAAGATGCAAGATTCATTGAGATTATGGAACAATCAGTGAAGTTTCAGGATGGGCATTACAGTTTAAAACTACCATTCAAAACCAAAAACGTAACAATGTCAAATAACCGATGTGTTGCTCAACAGCGCCTCGTTGGAATTAGAAAGAAAATGGAAAGAAATGAAAAGTTCAAGCAAGAGTACACAAAGTTTCTTGAGGATGTTATCAGCAATGGTTATGCTGAAAAGGTCCCAGAGGATGACCTTACAAGTTCCTTAATAGGAGTACTCCTAAGGTTCAGACAAGAACCTATTGCCTTTATGTCTGACATAAAATCTATGTTTTACCAAGTCAAGGTAGCAGAGGAAGACAAGGACTTTCTGCGATTCCTATGGTGGCCCAATGGAGATCTGACCAACGAAGTTACAGAATACAGAATGACTGTACACCTATTTGGAGCAGTGTCATCTCCCAGCTGTGCATGCTACGCTTTGAGGAGGACTGCTGATGACCATCAAGGCAGCTTTCCAGATGAAGTAGTTGACACTGTTCATAGAAATTTCTACGTGGACGACTGTCTGAAAAGCTCACCATCAGTGGAAAAAGCAATACAAATAGTTAAGGATCTTGATGACCTTTGCCAGAAGGGAGGCTTTCATCTTACACAATGGATCAGCAACAATCGCAAAGTCCTACAAACAATTCCAGAGAAGGACCATTCTAAAAAAGTAAGTGAGCTCAATTTGGACAGGGATCAACTCCCAATGGAAAGAGCCTTGGGGCTCCAATGGTGTATGGAAAGTGACACCTTCAACTTCCGCATGGACTGCAAAGAAAGGATGCAAACTCGGCGAGGGATTTTATCTGTTGTTAGCTCAGTGTATGATCCCTTGGGGTACCTTGCATCAGTTACTCTTCCAGCCAAGCACATTTTACAAAATTTGTGCAGATTGAACTGTGGCTGGGATGAAGAAATTCCGCAATTCCTAAAACAACAATGGATAA
The DNA here is from genome assembly GCA_013375575.1 of Percina caprodes. Lineage (NCBI taxonomy): Eukaryota > Metazoa > Chordata > Actinopteri > Perciformes > Percidae > Percina > Percina caprodes. Next base: position 531,196 of record JABXJD010000278.1, read on the forward strand.
GGTGGTTGATTGACCTTAAAGGGCTTTTGATGTTCCAAGTGAACAGGTGTTTAAAACCATGTGACTTTGGAACACCTGTCAACGCCCAATTGCACCACTTTGCTGACGCAAGTGAAGTAGGATACGGCACAGTAACATACCTGAGATTACAGAATGAAGAAGGTGATGTGCATGTGTCTTTCACTCTTGGAAAAGCCAGAGTGTCCCCACTAAAACCAGTAACCATCCCTCGTTTGGAGCTCACTGCTGCTGTCTTAGCTGTTCGGGTAGACAAGATGGTAAGAGAAGAATTGCAGCTTCAGTTGGAAGAATCCTGTTTCTGGACCGACAGTACGACAGTCTTGAAATACATCCATAATGAGAACAAAAGATTCCGGACATTTGTGGCCAACCGAATATCTGTTATTAGGCAAGCTTCAAACACAGATCAATGGCGGTATATCCACACGTCACAAAATCCTGCAGATGATGCATCTAGAGGTGTGACAGTCCACAAGCTTTTGAACGACACAACATGGTTGTCAGGTCCAGAATTCTTGTGGCAAGCAAAGGAAACATGGATGAATTGCAAGGTGGAGCCCACTATTGATGAAGATGATCCAGAGGTCAAGAAGGAGCTCTCTGCAAATGCAATAAGTTTACAGAACAGTGCAACCAACCAGCTGATCATGTATTACTCTGATTGGAAGAGACTGAAAATTGCAGTAGCATGGATATTGAAAATCAAGAAGGCTTTACTGGAATTGAGTCAAAAGAAAGAGACTTCAGTTGCATACTCCTCTAGATCCCAATTACGTGGATCTCGAAATGTCAAAAGCCAGAGGCTTAATGGGACAAAATTTGTCAACTGATGACCTGTGTATGGCAGAAAGTGCTATCATCCAATTCTGCCAAAAGGAAAGATACAATGATGAGATTTGCGCTTTGTTGTCTGGAAAATCTGTGAAAAAGAGTAGTCCCCTCTACAAGCTCAACCCTTTTGTAGGAGATGGACTGCTGAGAGTTGGTGGAAGGCTATCCAGGGCGGCTATGCCAGAAGAGAGCAAACACCCAATTATCTTGTCAAAAGATCAGCACATCTCCATGTTGATTCTCCGACATATCCATGAACAGATAAGGCATGGGGGGAGAAGTCACATCCTCTCGAGGTTGGGAGAAAAATATTGGATCACACACGCCAATGCAGCGGCAAGAAAAATCTTGTCAAGTTGTGTGTTTTGCAAACGTCACAAAGGACAAATGTGCGATCAAAAGATGGCTGATCTGCCAAAAGAAAGAATTACTCCAGACTTACCTCCATTCACAAATGTCGGGTGGATTACTTTGGACCGATAGAGGTAAAGCAAGGCCGTTCCTATGTGAAACGTTACGGAGTCATCTTTACGTGTATGGCAAGCAGAGCTGTTCATTTGGAAGTGGCACATTCACTGGATACGGACTCTTGCATCAGTGCCATTCGTCGATTTATATGTCGGAGAGGCCCAGTGGCCCATTTCCGCTCAGATAATGGCACAAACTTCACAGGAGCAGAGAAGGAACTAAAAGAGAAATTGCAAAATTGAATCATGGGACAATTGAAAAGTCTTTAATGCATGAGGACATCAAATGGAGTTTCAATCCCCCAACAGCTTCACATCATGGCGGTGCTTGGGAAAGCATGATCAGGCTGGTTAGGAAGGTGCTGTTATCTGTTCTACATCAACAAACCTTAACTGATGAAGCCTTGGTCACTGTCTTATGTGAAGCTGAAGCAATATTAAATGATCGACCCATTACCAAAGTCTCTGCAGATCCTAACGATTTGGAACCTCTAACGCCGAACCATCTTCTCACATTGAAAAGAAAACCAAGTTTGCCTCCGGGTCTGTTTGATCAAAAGGACCAGTATGTAAGAAGACGATGGAAACAGGCGCAGTACATTTCAGATTTATTCTGGAAAAGATGGGCAAAGGAATATCTTGCTTTGCTACAGGAAAGGCAAAAGTGGAACAAAACAAAACGTAATCTTGCAATAGGAGACATTGTTTTGATTGCGGATGCAACAGCCCCACGAAATTCCTGGAAGATTGGAAAAATAATCAAAACATTCCCTGACAGGTCAGGCATGGTCAGATCTGTTCAAATCCAGACAAAAACAAACATCATTGAAAGACCATTGACAAAATTGTGTCTATTAATAGAAAATGAATTGTCTACATAACAAGCTGACATGTTCTGCAAACTGTATTTTAAAAAAAAAGGGGGGGAGAATTGATTTAAGGTAGCCTACAAACTGCAGTTTTTACAAATGTTAATTTAAGCCACATGGCTCCATATATGTTTGTGTTTAATTGTTATGTCTTATATAGCCATATACAATTAGGGGCCGGTTGTGTTGGAGCCATTTCATTGGTTGACCAGCGTGTGGTGCTGGAGGTGTAAAAGTTTATTTAAATGTGGCCTAATTGGTTCAGCTGTGTTGCGCACAGCAAGGTCACAGCTTTTTGACCGTGGTTAAGTGTAGGATAAGGATTAAAAATAAACTTTAAATAAACGGATTGTCATATCCAATTTAAGTTTGAAACTCTTGGACAACAAGTAATTTATTGACAAGTCTTTTTACCAAGATACGCATTTACAAAGATGCCACGCGTCAATTTCCGACCAAACAAAAACAACAAATGTGCGCCACCAATCGAGTAGTGTGGATTTTACCGGAAAACAGGAAATAAACAGAGGTATGGATTAACACAAGTTTTATGCATTTCTGTCACATCTACAGCAGTCAGATTCACTGTGTTCACTTGGAAGGAATAACTGCTCGTGGGTAGGCACTTGTAATGACATTTTTAGCATGTTTAGAGGTTAAAAACATGTTTAAAACGTGCCCTGTTTAAGCCTGTTGGGTGGAAAATCTAGCAGGAGGATAACACGGTGTAGACAGCACCGATTGTTTTCATTTGTCTTGCTACTGACAGCACTCCAAATTAAAAAAAAAAAAAAACAGCTACATGTTGAAATTGACCAGAATTCTCCTTTAATCTTTCAGTCTTTCCTTCAGTAACCAGGAACAAATAGCTCACTGTTGTCCACTGGTCACTGAGATTTTCCTGCTGGGTTTGCCTCCACAGACACACAGGGGAAGCTACTGACAGAGCTGGTGCAACCCAACCATCCAAGCAAAGGTTACAGAGTCCGAGTCTCCGTATGGGGCAGAGAGCTGCAGCAGACTGGAGAGTAAACGTCCTCAGCTCACATTGATCGCCTCAAACACCAATTAGCACTGCACCCTCGTCTGCCTCGCATCACCTGCATTTGTTCTGCTAGCAACAATGTGGAGTACCCATAAATGTACATGGCTCAAATGTTTCCAGGACATGCTTCATCATGTTTAAAGCGAGTTTTTGGTTGTTTTTTGCTACACACAGCAGCCAACAGACGGTTTCACTGTTGCCGTTGTGGGCCAATCAAGACTGAATCAGTATTTCATCTGAAGACAGTTAAAACAAACATAAAAAAAGATAACTGATGTGTAATGTCTTTATAAGTATATGGTAGGAAGGAGTACAGCTAAAGTAAAATGAGCTCTTAAGATGTTTTCTAAAAATCTAAAGAGGAGTTTATTTGGGGTGGATTTTGGCCTGCATGGCTTCAGATGAGTCCTGTGTTAAAAAGCTGACGCCCACCACTCCCACAACTGTTTATTTACTGAAGCATGGTGGTTACAGTGTCTTTTCTTTAACTGCAGTCTCGTTCTACATATTAGAACAAGTATATGACTCTACCTCTCTACTTTGCAACACATTTTCAACATCCTAACAGCATGGCTTCAGAATGGGACCAATGGGATTTAAAAACATTGACATACAAAGGAAAGGCTTTAGCACTATTGCAAATAAAACAGAGGTAGCAAAGGTATATAAATACAATAATAATGCTTTATTATGCACACACACACACACAGGGTGTGATTTTACATATATTATATACCTAAAGAAAAGTATTTTAAAGTGCCCATATTATGCTCATTTTCAGGTTCATAACTGTATTATAAGGTTGTACCAGAATAAGTTTACATGGTTTAAGTTTCAGAAAACATCATATTTTTGCTGTACCGCACATTGCTGCAGATCCTGTTTTCACCCTGTGTGTTTGGGTCTCTGTTTTAGCAACAGAGTGAGACGTCTCACTTCTATATTACCTTTGTTGGGAGTCACATGCACAGCTAGGTAAGATCCCATCAGCTAGACAACTCTTTCTCCAACTTTGGTCAGTATAAGCAGGATTAGCTGGGAGACTTCTTCTAAATGAGGGCCACTTGTGGAATACCTGAGATGACGGTCCTTTCTGGGGCCATGGTAGTTGAGTTTAACCAGAAAAAGTGAGTGTCATGACAAGGTTTAGGAATTTTTTTTTTTTTTCGCCGCGAAGCAAACTGCTCTCCGGTTTGAAGGTGCTGTGCTTTATGTTGACACCACATTATGTTATTTAATTTTGAGATTATTTCCCATTGAATGGGGATTTAATTCTTGCATGTTTTGTTGTGCATCCTCCTACATAGTAGAGATTACTGTGAGAGAAGGTGACTTTCACAAGCATGTTTAATGCTTAAGCATGGAATTACTACAAAATAAAAACCTCAGTGGACAAAAAATGTAATTTAAACTTGTGTGTGACAAATATGTCAAAATCTAACAAACTGATTTATATGTATTATTTTTTTAAATCATGCATGGAAATATACATAAAAAAATAAATTAAAAAAATTGGTTTAGAATCGAATCGTGAGGTGCCAAGAGATTCCCACCCTAATACGTGTATATATATATATATATATATATATATATATATATATATATATATATATATATATATATATATATATATATATATATATATATATATATATATATATATATATATATATATAACATGGCTCTTGAATGCAAATAATGCAAAATCTATTTGAATGCAATTTGCAATGACAAATAGCTTCAATCTCAGAGGGTAATTATCTCCTGTGATGCTGAAAATCGTCAGATGTGTTTTCTTATTATTTCTTCTTCGGACCCTTGAGTCAGTCCAATCATCACGTTATGGTTAGTTGATGGATCTTTCAGCGTTTCATTGTGTTTCCAAATAAATTAAACTAATCCTCTGACTGACGAAAAGCACTGCAGCTACGGTAAATCCCCTTCTCACCACAAATTACAGTTATGCAAATGTACATGTGGTATAGTATGTCCATGTCTGGTGGCATGCCAAATGTTTTCACGTTGACATGCATTCACTACAAAAAGCTAACCACAAACAACTGTTCAGTGATGTGATCTCACAAATGTATTACTCAAAACATCTTCCTGTAAATGAGCTGCAGCTTCATAAAGTCACACTTTAGAACCAGTTGGGTGCATTTCAGTTCTCACTAGATTAAGATCACAAGTTACAGAAATATCACACACACACACACACACACACACACACACAGAAACTTTTTCTCTTACATATGCAAATATGTAGCCATTAGTACAGTTTATGGGCCATACTGCTTAAATCCAACCCAACTTTAGATTTTTGAACATTGGTAGCCAAAGAAGGAATTAGTATGCTAAAACATGGAGACACAAAGTAAAGTATGTATATAAAGTAAACCCAGTCCTCAGCTTGCTTTCCACTTGAAAGCCACTTTATATTCAGTCTCTAACCCCTGTACACTCAAAAACAAGCCCCATCTGCAGAGAGTGCGAGTGGCGCCTTCCACTTGGCTGTGCTGGCTCCTCCAGGCAGAGTGATGACACCGTAGTGTAGCTAAACCAGGTCATCCACTGGTAAAATATCACCTTTCCAAAACCATCTTGCCCTCATTTGTCATGGCCTCTGAAGATGATTTTACAAATGACAGAAAATATTCACAAAATATTCACAATTAGTACAAATTAAAATATCAATCCAATAATGACTATAAAGGTGACTCTGTGCTGTGCCCTAGAGCTGGGCAATATTGCGATATTATATCGATATCATTACATGAGACTAGATATCGTCTAAGATTTTGGATATCGTAATATGGTGAAAAGTGTAGTCTATTCCTGGTTTTAAAGGCTGCATCACAGTATAGCGATGTCATTTTCTGAACTTTCCAGACTGTTGTAACTGTTCTATTACTTGCCTTCACCCACTTAATCATTATATCCACATTACTGATGATTATTTATCAAAAATCCCATTGTGTAATTATTTTGTGAAAGCACCAGTAGTCAACACTACAATATCATTGCGGTATATATATCAAGGTTATTGGTCAAAGATATTGTGATATTTGATTTTCTCCGTATCGCCCAGCCCTACTGTGCCCTGATAGGAAAAGCATTACCTCTGGTCTATTGGCTGCTAAGACTTTAGAACCATTTTCATGATTTACAACCAGACGACCAGTATTACAATATAGTCAACCTCCCTCCGTCACTATGTTTTATCTTTTTTTTTTTTTTTTTTTACAAATACCTTTTTATGGTGCATACAATACTAAGCTATTAAAATATGTAAAAATCCTGTTTACATTTTTTTTAATTATCAGACAATAATTTGATGGTCCTTCTGAAGTAACTCTGAGGACCCCTATAGGTCCCGGACCCCCTGTTGAAGAACACTGGTTTAGATGATGGTCATTCAAAGAAAGAGCAGTTTGTAAATTAACCTAAGTATTTATAGTGTTTATAATTTAAAAAAAGAAAAACATTATCAACTTCATCTAATCACCTACATATTCACCTTGATTGAAAAAAGATTAAAGAAAGCATGAACTACTTCTTTTTAATTGTGTGATCCATTATTGGGCTGTATTTGTTGAACATGGTTTATATTCAGTGTGTTCATACGTCTTCTGTTTCTCTGCAGTTGCCTAAAAGAGTAACATTAGTTTCATACTTTACAGTAGTTTGTTCTTATTGCAAAGTAATGCTGCCTGTTGACTCAATTAAGGCAGAAGATTTTATGAACTCTGTCTGGCAAAGAACATTAATAAATGCTCTTAAGGAGCTGCTATAAAAACAGTTTTTATACCAACTTCGGTGTTTTTATTGGTATAAAAACACAGGAGGCACCATATTCACATTGTGGTTTATTAACATTAAACATTAAATGCCATGGTGATAATTTGTCTCAATATTCCTTTAATTCTTTCAAGGATGCATTATTTTATATTTACGATGTGGTTGCTTCTCCTTACTTGTTAGAGTAGGGTTAACAGAATAGGCAAAAAGGAAAAATTGCAACAGCATCCTAAACATTTCATAGGAAAGGTGTGCATTTAAAGGTCCCATGACAATTTCACTTTATGAGCTTTTTTTAGCATTAATAAGCGTTCCCCCAACCTGCTTATGGTCCCCCAGTGGATAGAAATGGTGATAGGTCCAAACCGAGCCCTGGGTGACCTGCTCTGTCTTTGAGAAAATGAAAGCTCAGTGGATGAAACTATTACACGTAATGTGAGAGTGGTGACTCATGGTGACAAACAGACAATTATCATATTTGGTAGTTCTCCCAGCTCTCTGGAGCATTTTAGCACCTTTAAAATAATTGTTTGGGTTTTATAGGTGATAATATGCCAGTGTTGTGTAAACAGCGTGTTGAGCTGCCAACAAGTGGCAGATTAAGTTCAATGTTTACTCTACATTTCTAATGACAATCATTAAACTCATGTATCTGTATTAAAGAATGGTATATCCAGGTATAGTCCATTTTTTTTTAGCAAGTTTAGTGAAAGCAGACTCCCCCTCAGTCATTTTCATCTCTCTCTGCGGCTTCACTCTGTGGGGCGTTATAAAGCATCATTTATGGTTCTTCGGAGGCTCCATGCAGAGCTTTCGCCGTAGGCTACGTGAGTGGCCTGAAATATATACGTTGGTTTGTGCATCAATCTCTTTAAGAAGACAGCAGGGCCGGCATGTGTGTGTGTGTGTGTGTGTGTGTGTGTGTGTGTGTGTGTGTGTGTGTGTGTGTGTGTGTGTGTGTGTGTGTGTGTGTGTGTGTGTGTGTGTGGTTGAGCAAGTGAGAGTGTGACGGTGACTGGCTACGGAGCGAGTACCGACTCTAGAGTCATAATGAGAGAAAAAAAGTGTCTCCCCTTTTCATGTTGTTTATTAAGAAGAACCAGGAAATAAGTAGGGGGAAATGCAATGCTACCAAGCACATACATGCATCGCCGCGATGTGTTGTTACATTTTCAAGAGATACATGTCAGGCTACAGCTTAGGGTCCGTGCCTCCACGTACCTAAGTACGTGCAGGCACATAGTCAGTGATGGGCCAAGGCAGCACTGGCCAGCCCACTTTACTCACTGGCCCATCCAGTCAAATTTGATCAAAATATGTTTTGTTATAAAAAATATTCAAATGTAAAAAAAAAAAAATAGTAACAGAAGTACTTTAGTTGTGTTTTTAATATGTCTTCTCTTCTGATTAAAACCAAACTGTTTGAACCAGAGGATAAGGATCAAACAATTAGAAAGCCTTTGAACATAGGTGGTTACTATGGTAACAACAGGCAGACTCTCCAGGCTGCGTTCAGCAGCTAATGTTAGCTAGCTGGCTTTGTAGACAATGTACCATGGATGCGTTAAGCAATGCACTGTTAATGGATGATGGGGGATTGTTGTCAATTTCCCTGGTGGAAGTCGCTGAGGTAGTTAAACAACTGGTGGTGGTTGCCCTCTTCAAAAAAGGGGGACCAGAGGGTGTGTGCCAATTACAGGGGTATCACACTTCTCAGCTTCCTGGTAAAGTCTACTCCAAGGTGCTGGAAAGGAGGGTTCGGCCGATAGTCGAACCTCGGATTGAAGAGGAACAATGCAGATTCCGTCCTGGTCGTGGAACAACGGATCAGATCTTCACTCTCGCCAGGGTCCTGGGAGTATGCCCAACCGGTCTACACGTGTTTTGTGGATCTGGAGAAGGTGTATGACCGGGTCCCCGAGAGATACTGTGAGAGGTGCTGCAGGAGTATGAGGTGACAGGGTCCCTTCTCAGGGCCATCCAATCTCTGTATGACCAAAGCAAGAGCAGTTCTCGGCAGTAAGTCGGACTCGTTCCAGATGAGGTTTGGCCTCCACCAGGGCTGCGCTTTGTCACCAATCCTGTTTGTAATATGTATGGACAGGAAATCGAGGCGTAATCATCATTGCTGCTTTTTGCAGATGATGTGGTCCTGATGGCATCATCGGTCTGTGACCTTCAGCACTCACTGGATCGGTTCGCAGCCGAGTGTGAAGCAGCTGGGATGAGGATCAGCACCTCTAAATCTGAGGCCATGGTTCTCAGCAGGAAACCGATGGAGTGCCTTTTTCCAGGTAGGGAATGAGTCCTTACCCCAAGTGAAGGAGTTTAAATACCTTGGTGTCTTGTTCATGAGTGAGGGGACCATGGAGCAGGAGATTGGTCAGAGAATCAGCAGCGCGTGTGGTATTATATTCAATTTATCGCACCATTGTGACGAAAAGAGAGCTGAGCCAGAAGGCAAAGCTCTCGATCTACCGGTCAGTTTTTGTTCCTACCCTCACCTATGATCATGAAGGCTGGGTCATGACCATAGTTTTTAGATTTCTTTGATCCTGTCAATGCTGTGGGTTCGATACACTGTCTAAGATTTGGCGCCTCGCTAGACACTTTACATTATATCTTTCATAATTCCAACAATGCTTGGCGGGAAGTTTTCATTCTTTGATTTTCGTTCACTGCTGGTAGTGTATTTACAGCTCATGATAGTCCTGAAACAACAGTGTGTTATGAATTGATATGTTCCATGTGCAATTTCTGTCTGATGTAGGCTATTCATTGACATGCAGTATGTAAACGCCTTCTCTGCTGTTTGGGTTCATGTTTACATGTTCACAAATACTATTTCTGCCTACGCCACTGACGTAGCCATTTAACACAGAAGCATAAATCTTACTTAAGCAGTCCAACCATATATTGATGTATAAACCTGTTCTCCTCTGCTGCTGTCAGTTGTCTCTCCTTATTGAAATTGTATTCTGTCTGTTTTTTCTGTGATCAAACTCATCTAAAGGTTGAAGAAGGTGTATGTAGAATGTGACAGAGTAGAGATGCACCAAATGACCGGCCGGTTTTCACGTGACTGGCCATGACCGGCAGGTCAGACTAACATATGCCGATTTTTGCCAGTCAAATGCACTTGGGCGCTGCATGTTTAACATTGCGCAACATCAGCATCACACGTGCACAAGCACCACCGCTCGATCAGCTGTTTATGAAATGTCAGAAAAGCTCTGCAGAGCCGTCTGCTCTACTGATCTCAGGCGAACTGTCAGCTGCTCTCTCTCTCCCCTCTGAGGCTGAACAAATGGAACAAGAAAACCACTCTCACAGCTACAGTACATCGGAAAATAGAGTTGTCTTTGACGAATTTACTGTTTATCAGACCCCAGATGAGACAAGAAGCTAATGTTAGCAAACGCTGCGGCGACGGTCCCTCTGACTGCCCAGTGCAGGAGACACTGTGTGTATTCCTCCGACACGCTGTATTAAAGTTACTGTTTAACCCTCCTGTTGTCCTCAGGTCAAATTTGACCACTTTAAAAAATATCTATATCTGAAATATGGGTTTCTTTAAAAAAAAAAAAAATGGATTGGAGTCCATACAACGCTTTTTGCAAATACAATTGATCACTTTCATTCCTGGCTAAACTCATCTGTACGTTCCTCTGATCTTAACTATTAGTCAAAATAATTCATAATTTCTGCTTTTTTAACTCAAATATTAGGTATAACTCTATATAAATGAGGGTTATTGACCATGAATTCCAAAAAGTAGTGTAAAACTAGTAGTAGTAAGGTGGTGTTTGAAAAAGGGATCAAAATGTCATTAAACCCGTGGATAAGCCCGTTGGTATTGATCATATTTATGCACAATGACAAATAAAGCAAACTTGCTAAAAAAAGTTTTCCCTGGTTTAGTTTGCTAAATATATCAAATTTGTTTAGTTGGATATTGGATGTGAAAAGAAGGCATTGGTTCTTCCATAATATTGCACTTTAGATGTGTGTGAATTGCCCACACCAGGAGTAATTTATATAGTTCTATTTAACAGGCATTAATTATATGTTAAAAAAAAGTATCTATGTTCTATGCAAAATGTGCTATTAAAGAAAAGATAGAAAATAAATATTTGTGTGTGCTTAAAGTGGTTAGAAAATATAAAATCAGAATCGGCTAAAATCGGTATTGGCAGGCCAAACTCAATGAAAAGTCAGAATTGGCCTAGAAAGTTGTAATCGGTGCATCTCTATAAAAAAAAAAGATGAGCTAGCTCGCCTGCTAGTTATATGCCAAAGTCTGCAGTGTAACAACACAGGCTAAAATCTGCTGACATTACTCTGTCTACTTCTCACGTCGAGCCATTTCAGTCAGGATGTGGAACAGTAGGTGTTAAAACATAATGACTCATTCTCTGTCTCAGAGGCACCACCACACTGTTATCTAGGATGCCAGCATTTGAATAAACTCAACACGCACTCCAACCTCAGAAAACTGCTTAGAATCCAAATAGAGGCTTTGAAATTTAGGAGAAGGCATTTTTACATAAACATGAATTCACAGCTAGGCCCAAACACAACATTCTTTGCATTACATTTTACAGTTCAGTGTCTTGTAGTCAGCAGTCCTCTCTATTTTCTGAACAGGTCCTGTACAACCAAACTTGTTTCCAACTGCACAACATCCTGGGGCCTTTGTCCATGTAAACAATGCAGCAAACCGCCGGTCAACAGGATTCGCAGTGTGGTCTGGAGGTACAGCTGCCAGTCTGCCCGTCTCTGTTCAGACCGCAGCTCTGATTAAAAGGCCGGTTTAACTGCTAATCAGCAGCACAACAGCCATTTATCCTCAATGCCATAAAAACACTCAATAAACCGCATGTTTACAGATTAAAAAACCACTAGCTCTATTTGCTGCAGAGTACACCAGCCTACGATCTTCAAGATTTGTTTCTGAAACAGTTGGGCATTTTCAATTTTCAAAATCTAGCATGGTATGATTACATTACTCGGTCATCCAAGCTGCTTGTAGTGGTATATAATAAAATATGGGCCAAAATCATGTTTTTAAATATGTTGTTCAAACCAGCTGTGCAGATTTTGCTGCAGGAACCTTTAGAAAGCAAATAGTTTGAGAGTGCAACTTTTCATTGAACTTCTTTCAAATCAAAGGCAGCAGGTGTAGGTAAAACATTACAGGATTTGATGCTAAGGTGCTAGATAATGACAACAATAATCACATTAGTGACCACAAGGGCGATGACAACACAGCACTGTCTCAAGTGTTACTGTCTGCAGTAAAAATGTCAGTTATACATGTTATGTTATACTACAGTATATGAAAAGCGTTCATACATTTGAAGGCTACGAAGAAATGAGAAAGGGTTGAAAATATGACAGGGTTTTCTCTGCTATTATACAGCTTATGGATTTTAAGGGATTTTGCAGACCCTCTAAGCATATGAACATAAAAACATTGTGGAGAGCATCTCGACGTTGAGCAGACGCATGGGACAGGGGTCTGCTCGTTTCCTTCTGCACATGCGCCGCATGAAGATTAGCAGCACATACACCGTGGACGTAGCTCATACAGCAGCAGCTTCAGCCCACACTTTAGGAAGTGTGTGGCGGAGAGAGGGGGAGAGAGGTGTGTTTGTCGGTGAGTATGAAGCTAGCAATAAGCACAGTTTATTGGTCGGTGAATATACGCTACAACTCCTTAAAACCCAAGGCAAGGTCCTGTGCCTTGCTTGCTACGTGCTGGTTAAAGTGAAAGGGGAATAGCCATGGAGCTAGAGACTTCAGCACAGGCTCCACTTTTCACACCTGTAGTCTGTTTGCTTTGGTCCGAATCAGTTGGTGAGTTTGTAAACTTGGAGTGATTCGCCTTTGGTCGGTTTGGTTTGGTTTCACACCTGGAAAAATCCAACCGTACCAAATTGCGTCATTACAAATCAGAAAAAAAACGGCCAGCCCTCTTATTGGACGGATATGTCTGGGGGCGGAGCAAGAAAGTAAATACAGGAAGAAGGTCCTGTGGTCAAACCAGCTCATTTCATTAAAGTTATCAGACATTGTTTAGCAAGCGACGTTACTACATCTGCTCTGGTCACCGAGACTTTTCTCTGCCAGCGTCTGTCTAAACTTTTAGCGGCAGCTGGTTTGACTACGGAGATACGAGTGATGGACGGCGAGCTTGACAGCAGTCTATTTCTGTGATAGAAACACTGCAAGCTGCTACAGTTTGCTGCTCTGCTGCATCACAGATTGCTGCACACACGCAGATTGCTGACTACAGTAGACATTAATAATTGCAAATAATTGCCCGATGATGTCACTGATATGCAAATGACCATGTGACATCATTTGCACCAAAGTGTTCAAAAAGCCAGGAAAAACCCTGTATTCACAGCTGTAAATATGGCTTCTTCACTAAAGACTTCTCTGGTGTACATTAATGCACATACTGCACTTGCAGACGCAACGCTTCTCTGAGCTAGTGAGAACTCTGAAAAGGCTGCCAAGTAGTGTTTAGAGCAGAAAAGGGTAAAACAACTGGCCTCTAAACACAGAGGCAATGAGGCCCCTCAATCAAAACACTGAGAAACTGCAGAACAATTTAAGGTAAATTGTCCGTGAGTTACCAGCAATTATTTCACTGTTTAAAAAATCACAGCCATATGCTTCTCTCAAGTTAATTTAGTAATATAAATTCTGATAAAACGAAAACACCTCTGATGACACATTCACCAGTGAAACCCTTGGTGAACAAGTTCAGGTCATAATTATTCAACATTATTTCCACGTTTTGTTTACTGGTGACAAATGCTGTAACAATGACAATAAAGCCAGATGACTTCATTAATATCAGGAAATTTGCCCAAATAACAGATGGTTTTGAAACAGTCTTTAAAAATCATCTATATTATTCTCTTTTCAAACTTGTTGTATGGTAACAGCAGCTTTTGTACTATTCAAGCAGCCAAATAAGGTTGGCTTTAAGGACAATCTACACTCAACTAATTAGTCGTATGGAAACATTTTAAAACTCACAGAATCACAACACAAGCCACTATTTGAAATGTAAAATAAATTTAGTTTTGTGTCTGAAAAATATAATACCAAGCGCATCATTAATACAACAAGGATGATGTACCACCCACACTGACAGACATTTATTTGTATCCTGATGTTACTATAAAATTGGCTGTTGAAATGTCTGTGAGTGGGATGTAAAAAAGAGTGAGTCTAGAGTATGAGAGTGTATAGTATGACTGAAAACTGTCACAGCAGACAAGTTATTAGAGGAGGTGGTGCCCTCTGGTGGATTATAAAGAGACATTTATCTAAGATAATTTAATACTTTTCTGCAACATGGTGTACTGAGGATGGACTCAATATCATAAATAACTGTTCAATCTCATGCAACACAACTTTAAGACATTCTTTAACAAAGTTGTATATAGTGTTAGAATACTAGTGTAGGCTTACATAATATTTTGTCCATTCATTGAAATTAAAGGGGACAAAGTATTACTTACAGTATGTACACAATAAAATGATATATATATATATATATATATATATATATATATATATATACCATATCGCTCTGAAACAGCCTTACATTTTTTATTGAATACAAATTCAAGTATGGACTCTTTTCATTAAAACAACACTGTTACTTGAACACTAAAAAACTGTTGTCTTTGGCAAATACATTGTTACGCAGATTGCTTTATGATCTCACAGCACATTAGCAATGAGCACAAATAACCACCAACGTTTGCCTTGTTGTAACATCTAACATTGGTTTTCAACATCCCATGCTTAAGGAACTATCCACTTGTAAGAACTTTGGTGTGGCTACTGTTAACGTCTATAGATACAATAAGGTAAGGTAAGTGACCTGCTATGGTTGTGCCATTTCAGTCAGTCGTTGCCACCTCAGTTGGCCTGGCTGGCTGTGACCAGTCTCTGTCTAATAAGCTGGTTCTCCTCCAGCATCTTGGACATGGTCCTAAGAACTGCAAGCTTGGCCTATCCAGGACAGGGGACACATTCCCAGGAAAAGAAAGAGGGAGTTATAAAAGATCTTAGTAGTCTGGTACACAGGATACAATGTACATGTGTGTCTGTATGGTGGATGAGGATAAGTAGGCTCGACACAGTTTTCGACTACTGGTACGTAATAGCTAAAGCTCAAGGGAGACTGGTTCTCTAGAAATTAAGTTAGTCAAATATGCATACATGGTATGACATAATTCTGGATATTTTTAGCGGGACTAATAGAATTATGGAATTTACGTTATCATGTTTAATTTTTTTTTTTTTTTATTAAGTTGAACACATACTGTAATTGTTGAACTGTTCAAGGGCCTACCTTTTCCTTTTGGTTTATTGCAGTGCTGGTGGGGTTTTGGGTGAACAAATAAACATCACCAACAGAGTCAGAATCAGTGCCAGCACCTAAAAACAAATAAATGCCAATATAAAGCTTCTGCTGACAGTTAAGTCTAACGTCCACATTATGCAGTACTAGTTCATATACTATTAAGACTAGCGTTAGTACCACAGTCACTAGCTAGCGTTAGCTAATTTTTAGCTAGCTAGCTAACATAAACGTTACATTAGCTAGCTATCTACCTCCTTGGTTCACAGTTGCCTTGATTTTATTGGCGGCGGTTTCTACCATCCATCTCGGCGTTTTGTCCTCCTTTGTCACCTTCTTGGACAAAATGCTGTTGTGGAGTTTTGGAAATTTGACTTTTAAATGGAACCGACTTTTTTCACCGCTAACTTTGACTTTACACCTACTGCTCCCGCGCTTGTCCAGAGAGGGGGGCTGTTTCGGGTCCTTAGTCTGGGCTGTTCGTGGTTCAGCTCTTTGACTGGAGCCACGCTGTGAGCCAAAACAAGGTACATACACAGTCCTAACTGGCGACATATTTCCCAATCTTAACAAAGGACTCTTGCTGCAGCCTTGGCCAACTATCTGGTCTGGACTGTTTTTCCTTTTTGGGAGTCAGCCAGCAGGTGGCACTGTATTATCCGTGTAACGTCGCTTCCAACCAACATGCAGTTTGTCGAAAATGTTTTATTGCACATCCATGAAAAATAAATACATCGTTACTAGGTGGTGCTCATTGTATGTAGCTTAATCTATTAACAATGCATCGCATTGAATAGCTCAGAAGTTTTGCGTCTCAAATTTTTATTTGTAATGTAACTAGTAAAAACTACGTTTCCCTCTGTATATAGCTAGATCATGGACTGTAAATATAGCTGGAGTATTTAAAAAAATAAATAAAAATACATGAGGTTTGGATGGAGGACTAAACCACTATGTATTTGGAAGACCTCCCTGTTGTAATAAGCATTTCATGAAGTGGAATTGTGTTTATATGTATGTGTTGTAAAATCTCATGACATTTTGTTGCTGGGACTTTCATTAGACTAGAAAAGGTTTGTTAGGACAAAAAACAGGAGGTGTAGGAGAGCTAAATAGCATTCACCAAGGCCTGAAATAAGCTTCAGCATATAAATACCCCTGACCTGATTCAACATGACCCACCAGATGTGCCCAAAAAAAATAAATAAAATAAAAAAAAAAAAAAGAAAAGAATTGCTGTCACACAACAAATGGCATCAGGTGCAAGACTCCCATTTACTAGAAAACCTTTAGGGGGCAAACCAATTAACAAGGGCCACTCAGAAAATACTAAAATAAAAATCGGAAAGCCTTCAGTCTTGTGAATCAACATTAGGCATATAATTCTTCCTCACAGCGGTTTTATTCGTTCAACAACTCACATTACAAATACTTCAAATGTATGCATACAGTTACAAACAGTTGGCAGCAAATGAATTTATGACATTAGATCTTTGTTTTACTTCAATACTACAAACCAACTATAAAAACTGACGTCTGTATTGTAGCGTAAATTAATCAGGAAGAAAAACATAAAAATTGGAACTTACGTATAAATGTGAAATGACTTAATAAAAATCAAAATGATATCAGGTAAAAAAAAAAGTTAATAAATATAACCTTCCCAGCATACAATTAAAAACTATTGAAATTTTGCAATCAATACTAACAGACATAATCATTATTCTTTTCATCGGAAAATGTGGAGCACAATACAGCAATTAGAAAAACTAGACACATCAACAAGTTTAACACATCACCCCAAAAATATAACAAAAATCTGATCAAAATGATATACATTTCAATTGAAAATATAGCAAATGCTAAATACATTATCGACCTAGTATATACAATGTTTTCAATCACAGTAGCATGGTAGTAGCAAAATAAGTAAATAAGCACAAAACTTATGTTTAAAAATAAATTCAGGTATAAATTAGTTTTTTTTTTCTTGCAGACATCAGCATGAACAATAAGAAACATAATGTGTAAATGACTGCATGGATTGAATGACTTACACTGCGGAGACTTGTTTCTGGAAAGAATAAGTATTGCACATAATGGCTCAAAGTTAACTTGCAACATTAAATCACATTCAGGTTATGTCCCAAAGCATGCCACATCACAAAGGGGGTCAAGTGATCAAGTCTCCTCACCTATGTCCTACTGAGTGTCCTCAACATAACAAAACACATCCAAAGTGTTGTCACTGTGTAGATTGCATAAACATCCTGTCTGTGTAAGGAAGGCAGACTCCATCATGTAAAGAGGCTACAAGAGAGGTGATCTCAAAGAAACGTTAAAAAGGAAAAAGGAGATCTAGTGCATTACATTAGGTCCTGCATTAACGCTAGCCATGTTATTTATGTATTACATTATGCATGCCAAGAATAAGTAGAACTTACAGGCAGTCCCAGAAAGAGGATCTAAATATTCAAACAGCTGATATCCACTCCGGTGATAGAAGGGAACATTGACCAAAGCCAAAACATTTACCCTATCAATAATTGTATGGACTACACCTAGGAGCGGAATATCAGAATATATTTTCAAGACTATCAAAATCCGTTTAGAAAGGTCTTGTCATGCCTTAGGATCCTGTTATTAGGTTTATTAGGACAGAGGAGAATCCGTATATGAACGGCTAATGATAGCCTTATTTTATTTTTTTTATCTACATAATCACACCTATGCACCAGACAATTTTAGATTTACCAGCACTTAAATATATAAAAGCTAATTGAAAATTATATTAATATCATTCATTTTCTTTTTTAAATTAAGTTTACCATAAATGCAGATCTCTTAGTAACAAAGGTACAAAATTATTTTTCACCAAGTGAAAAAAATGAGGTATTGCAAAAGGAGTTCTCCCATCTGTGAAAAATGTGCCTAAAATGACTATTGAAAAAAATATTTAGAAAAGTAGTGCATAATAAATGTATATATGTTCATGACAAAATAATCAGCTATAAAACACTGTACAAAAATCAGCAGGCCATGTATAAAATAATATCTTTATCTCTGTGACAGCAAATTCTAGCTACTACCATATCCAACCACAACACTTGTGATAGAAGCTCCAGTCATGGTAGAGCGTGCAGTGGTACACCATGAGGACAGCTCAGGAGACTGGACTGTGCATTCCCATTAGTTTGTACTACATTAGCATGTTAGCTTCCAGTGCTAATATCCCTGACAATATAAAGTGAGCAAATACTACTGTCAATACCTGAGCCCTGAGGGCTGTGTCTTTATTAGCCGACACCCACAAACCGAAACTCCAGACAACTCCAGCCTTTCCTCCGCCAAATGACAGGAGGACACAACATTATCCTGAAAACCCTCAGATCAACATCTGATTTGATGATGTGTTTTAGGCCAATCTTTGGTTTGCCCTTTCTGGTTACAAAGTGTCGACTTATAAACCAAAACCTATAAACTCATGCCAGCAATCAAAACGCATGTGCCAGACCGAGGGGAGATTTTGTTATGTGACGTGGCCTGATGCTATACACTGAGCTTCTTGGGAGAAAAAAAAAAAACTCAATCGTCCGACCGTCTGAAACGGTTTGCCTCCTCTGTTCAACCCAATCATTTGCACTCAACCTTTGGTAAATGGTACAGTTGTTCTCTAATCCTGCAAGCGAAAAGTAAGAAAATGCACCCTTCTTAAACTTCCATAGTTAGTATACTGATTTAGGTATGATGAACCTCACTTAAATTTTATGTTACTCTTGACAACAAATGTAAGCAGCTTTGCCAGCTAACACGAAAAGAAAGTACAGTCAAATCAGAAAACATCTAAATCCAAATCTAATGCATCCATATGCTCATGCACACTTAAAGTCAAAACATAAATGGGATTTCACTCTCTTCTTAGCATTTACTTCTTTTAGAAGGCCCAATTAAAAAATAAAATAAAAAAATAAATTAAGTTGTTTGTTTTGTTTGTTTTTTTAAACTTAAAAGAAAAGTGCATTTATTTTTCATATCGTAGCCCATACCCTCCCCCTTACTACCCCGTTTCGTTCAATCCCTCCCAGATTCTGCATCGTCTCCCACCCTTTCCCTATCGCTCAGTTCCAGCGGAAGGAGATGTGTCGCGGTCGGTCCCCTCCCTCCTTCACCAGCGGCTTGTGGAACTCGCGGCCAGCCCGGGAGTGGATGGCTGCCCAGCAGTACTCACAGTAGTACTGCAGACAGGTCACGTTGGCGCAGAAGAAAGGAGCAAACTTCCCTCCACAGCGGGTGCCCTGGCACTCATCACATAGCTGGTCGTCCAGGACATATGGCTTCACTTCCACCTGAGATGAAATGGAAGACAGGAACAATGTGTCAAAATGGAAGTCGAAAAAAAATGCGAATGCATTCACAGCCGCATGTCAGATAGCTTTCAATTAATATTTTATGAACATCCACTCGTCTTTTTTTTTTTTTTAAGACCTGAATAGGAAGCTGCTCACATCAGATGGACTCACCCGTTTATCAATCTCCCCGTGCTGCAGTTGAACAAATCGGGCACTAATGGCTGCAATGTAGCTTTGCTGATTGGAGAAGGCTACTCGCCCCGCCCCTTTTGGATACTTGAGTTCAGGGTCTGTGTCAATCCCAGCGTAACACACGCCACCATAAAGACGGTCCATGATCATAGCCAGCTCCACTGGAAGAGCAATACACAATACAAGGGATCAAAACAACTCCTACAAATGCAATACATTTTAGGGTCATACAGCACACACGTACCTGCACGTAGGGGACGAGGGACGCCCCCTACAAAGATAGTTTTCCTCGGGTCCAACGGCTGAGAACCGTCCATTACAAAGTCACTGTCGTTGAGGTTCCAGGGACGAATCTGGACCTATAAAAAACAAGATAAAAAAAAAATAATGATAAAATGGCATTAATTTCCCCCCAGTCATGCTCTACTCTTTTGTGTGCAAGATACAGTTTGGATTGTGAAAATGAAAGGGGCTTGCTGCTTAAGTAATGGGGATTAACACATTTCTGTGGTTCAGTCAGACTACTATTGCAGGATATTATTGTTGGTGGTGGTGGTGGACAGTGGCAGGGCATTTTTACCAAAAGCCTCTGAATACTGTAGATGAACATACTAGTGAGGTCATCATTTCTACATTATGTCACGTGTTGTGCTATGGGGCTCAAAACTGCCATGTCTACGTAAGAGTTCATAATCCTGCACATTTTTACCAGTATATTTTTCATAAAAATATTGCATTGTTCATGAGTAGTTTACTAAACCTACAGTTTATATGTGATGGATTACCACAACAAAGCACTTATTTGGACAAACAAAACAAATTAAGCGGTACTGAACTTTCCAGTTTTCTGACATACAATGACAAGACAAAAGCCTCTTGTGCGAGTCAGTGATTTTTACACTTGTGTTAGTTTTGGTATTGCTGGGCAAGACAGATAGCAAGCCTGTAGCAACTAAACAGAATTAACCACTTACAGGCTTGTCTTTGATGGTGGGACTGGAGACACACAGGTAAAGCTTGCCATCCTCCTGAATACAGGCATCAATCAGGGCTTGAACAGAGCTCTCGTCTTGGAACAGCAGGAATGCATATCCTGATAGGTTGGACAAAAACAATGAGCGCGCACCACCAGCAGATACGCGTCATTACAGTGCTGTAGAGTCAACGCGCTGGCAGAAATATAATGTTCAACTGGTTTGACTCACCTTTTGGTGGGAAATAGGACTTGCTCTCCGCCTTGTGAGGCCAGTCAACAAACAAGTGACCAAAACGGCGGAAACTGGCGGTAATTTCATCTGAAAAGGTGAACTCAAATCAATCAGTAATGGCATTTTGTGCTGCATCAAAACTAAATTACAATTTGAGTTTCATATACAGTATTGCTGAAATGAGGCACTGGAGTTTTAACAATACAACATTTGTCATATGAACACATTTACAATGAAGTCTCAAACTGTATTAAAATGTAAAATTATGACTAGCTAAAAAGTTCAATACTGATTTTTTATCATCACTACAAAACAGTTGGTTTGGTATAAACTAGAGAGCGACCAAATGGCGTGTAATTGTACCCAACAGTCATTAAATGCCTCATTATTCACTTATGCTTAACCTACATTTTTGCTAAAATGTATTGAGCAACCCTTTCAGTAATTCCACACATAACTGAAGAAATCATTGTATTTGAAAATAAAATGCTCATCGCTATGCATGGAAGAAATTGATGACTGGATTTTTATCATCACTACAAACAAATACAACTTACAAACAGACATCATCTGCCTCTGACAGCATACTTGTGCAGTGACTTTGTTATGGCGTTTAATCTACAATAACGAAAAGCATCCTCTGTAGCCGTAACACGTCTTTACCTTCATCTATGTCTGGGGGCAGCCCTCCAACAAACACTTTGCGCGAATATCGCTCCACACGTTCACCATTGAGGTGGGGGAAACAGTGGGCCGAACCGAGGCCAGTGAGCCCCTGGTCACCAGAATCGTCCTCTCCAAAAGAGCGCTCATCCTCCATGGGGAACAGGGACGAATGGCCTATTGGAGAGTACCATCTGAATTAAACATACTGGCTCACACACCCGTTTAGGGTTTTGAAAACGTATAAACATTCAATGACAAGGGAATTTGATTAGAGGTAAATACACTTATGTCAAGAAATGCATGCAAAAGCAGCCATGGGTGCCATTTTTGATGACACAATAAAAAGCACGAGTATTAACGCTACTAGGTCTTGGCAGGCAACATGGAAAGGCTTTCACGCCCTGCAGAAAACGGGGCTTAAACCCGGACAATGTTCAAGGCAAAACCATCAGTGACACTGAACAGCCAAGCAGACAAATGCAGAGGCAAAACCACAACGTCATCATTTCAGGGGTCATTACTGCTTTTTCTAAAAATCACACTGAAGAAATCAAGACACATTCACATCTTTACCTCGTCTTCTGCCATAACTTCTCGCTGCATGTAAAACAATACAAAACACTCTTGAAATGGCTTTTTGAAGAGGGCACAAACTGAAAAACACCAAGTAAAACACTGGCAGGGCTTGAATCTAATTAGTTATATCCTTCAGCTGAAATGGCTACGGTTTTTTTTAAATCAACAGCCACTTTGAATTTTCACTAGCCAGAATGCTATTCAACAAATGTATCCATTTAAAGCTTTAGTGTGTACGTTTTTAATAATATTATTATAATAATAAAATTGTTATTTGGTATCAATTGCAGTTGGTTTGGTATAAACTAGAGAGAACAAATGGTGTGTAATTGTACCCAACAGTCATTAAATGCCTCATTAATCACTTATGCTTGACCTGCATTTTTGCTAAAATGTATTGAGCAACCCTTTCAGTAACTCCACACATGACTGAAGAAATCATTGTATTTGAAAATAAAATGCTCATCGCTATGCATGGAAGAAATTGATGACTGGATTTTTATCATCACTACAAACAAATACAACTTACAAACAGACATCATCTGCCTCTGACAGCATACTTGTGCAGTGATTTGTTTCCTCTTTGCAGTCTCTGCACCTCCCTGACAACAGTATTTATTTCCTATTTGAAGAAGCCGGTCTGGTCTCCTTTTAGTCAGCCATTTTGTGTGCCACAGTAGTGTACCAGAGCAGTTTAGAGAAGGGTCTAAAACAAGTAACATGACTTAAGTCATTTTTACCACTTGTTTTATCTCGCAGTGATGTTATGTAATGGCCAGAGGTTTCTCTTTTGCTTTTGATTTCATGTCACCTGACCGAATTCCCATCCACTACGTTGAAATGGTTATGAAGGACTGAATCTCGATTCTTGACTTGCATTTAAATTACCAAATTATTTTCTACATTTGGCAGACATCAATTTCAAGCCCTGACTTCTGGTACAGCACTGCATATTTGTATGCATGTCATTTACATACATACCATTCATAGGTAGAGGCCCGTCTCCACCCTGGTGAGAGAAGCTATAGCGTCCTACATGACCAAAACAAAACAGGAGAGGCCTCAGAACAGCATGTCAAGACATTTAAATCCTTAACCTTAATGTATACATTTCTCCCCAACCCATGGAAGTTATGTTGGAATGGTTTGGGGTAATGTATGAGTCTATAGGAAAAGGACCATTTGGTGCAATTATGAAGAAATTGGCAGACAAAATCATATAGTGCCTCAAATCAGGGCTGTAGTACTTGAGTCCGGACTCTGCTTTTCTGTTGTTTCTGACTCGTTGGTATTTGGACTCAGACTCGCCAAATATTCTAGTTGGTTTCAACCGAGTCCAGGGACTATATGTTTGTTATAAATTAACTTCCTCCTTCACAACAAAACCATTGATGCACGGTCGTTCAGAAAACCGGTATTAGTTTGTAGAACAGGCATCAAGACTGGTTGCCTGGTTTACGCCTAGAAATGTTCCGATACAATACCAGTATCGGTACCGCCTCCAATACTGCCTAAAACGCTGGTATCGGAAGTACTGGAGTTTAAGAACAGATACCACTTAATAAAGTCCTAAAGAAAATCTACATTAAAAGTAGTTCTTAGTATGTTCTTTTTCTCTTATAACCGACTGTCAAACTGGATGATAAAAGAAAGTTTTGTGGCATTGTGTTTCTTAATGTTTCACAAAGAGTTTGCCCTGAGCCAGACTGACAACAAATTGCATCACATCATAGATCATATCCATACAGGGATAGTAGTATACAGTTGTTGAAACATAATAAAATATATAACACACTGGTATCGGATCAGTACTCTGAATCGGCCGATAAGCAAGTTCAAGCATCGGAATCAGTATTGGGAAGCAAAAAAGGGTATCGGACCATCTTTATATACACCTGACTGCATTGTATACCTCAATCATCAGGTATCGATCAATTTCATTTTGGCCACAGACACAATGTCGACGAGCACTTTGTACTATGAATTCTTCAGGACAAGCGTCAAGTTCAAGAATGGGAACATTTCCATTTCATATTTAAGTACTTATGGCCTAACGTATGTTACTCACATACATTATGAACAGGTAAATTAGTGGTCTTAAAGAGGATTCTTTTTTTTTCCTTTTCTGTCTCGGTATTGACCGTCTCATTTGGACTCGGTCTTGACTCGTCCTGGTCTTGGACTTGACTGCAGCCCTATTCAAATATATTTCAGCTTAGTTTTTACGTGTACACAAAAGGTGTATGTTAGTGTAAGATCATATGCTAGAAAAATACTGTAATAAGTCCAAGATCGTGTGTTTGACTTCCAAATTATTTGCAGTTTTATTATTGAAGAAGCTATAAAGTAAAAAAAAAAAAAAAAACACAAGTTTGTAAATAGAAGGTATATGCATCAGCTGGCCCAGATTAGCATCGGCTGGCTGTGATAGAAAAATGTGTCTTTTAAGATTGACTAACAAAAACTGAACTGAAATGTATTTTATTAATGAGTTTGCTGAGATCAATGAGTCTCCACAGCAAAAAAAAAAATGCTGCAGATGATTGTCTTCATGAGTTGCGGAGACTAAAACGCAGAACTGTACTGCAACGGAAGACTGAACTGTAACTTATCTAAGTGGGTCTCATTAATGATACGTTCATTCCCCCCCTTTAGATTGCGACATGCATGTAAAGTTTCTGTACCGATACAAAAACAATACTTCTCATACTTTTCTTTGAGAAATATAAGCATCTTTTTCTAAAAAAATGCTTTTTGGTCACTGGATAAAACAATGTGTTCTGTATTTCCCAATTGTGAATTGTTTAAACTAAAGCAGCCATCAAAGTAGAAATTTGCCTAAATAGTAATTTGTGATTTTGATGGAAAAATCAGGACCCATTAGATCAGCTTTTGGTACTTTTTTGATCCTTACTGCTATGGGAACATTTTGTTGGTACTTAAGATAGGTAATGGTAATGAAAGTAGTCCATCTCTGCTTGTACTGCATGTAAAAATCACATTCTATGAAAATTAAGAGGAAAAATACTATACAGGGAGATATATAGCAAAATAGCAGAAGTAACATTATATACTTAGTGCTGGGTATCTAACCTCAAGTTTTTAGAGTGGCAACAAAATTGTGCTTTTAACATCTTTTTTGTGTCATTACCAAAACTCCGGTATTATATTGGCAACCATATTTATAGAGTCTGAATGTTATTTTGTGTGGTATTATTAGTGTTTGAGTTCTGTGGTGTTGCAAGATAAAAAAAGCCTGGAAATCACAACAACATATGCAACTGTATTAAGAAAGAAGAAGTGTGAGTCACAAGTAAACACACACCATTTTTGGGACCCAAAAAGCAGCATGCATGTTCAAAGTCCTGCTGTCAAACCCAATTAGTTGTGAGCATCGTGAGAATAATGCCCAATTTCCACTTGCTGTCAAATACGAGCAACCCACAGCTGTATTTATCTACCGCCAGCAGTGAGGGAAAGTATCCTTTCCTTTTCTACTGTTAGTGTGGGAACCAACCTTTCAAGGAATCCTGCTCAGCCCTCATAATGTCAATCAGAGAGTTCTCCAGAGAGTGCATACTGAAACCATCAAAGGACCGTGTTCTCTCCTGCTGAAAGAGAGAAAGAAAACAATGAGCTTCCTCACTTCTTACATCACCATCTAAAGCAGTGCAAGATGCGAGAGCCCTGACATAGTTTGCCATGATGCTAATAGCTAATAAAAACTGCAGAGAATGTTCCCGTAGAGACCTTCAGCGCAAAGCACTGTAAACAGAGAATGGAGCCCAGAGTATGTCAGACAAAATCACCTGCAATCCCATCACATCTTTCCCCTGTCTCTGATATAAGACGATATGCTACTTAAGGATGCATCCTTCCACTTGGCCGATTTCAGATCAATACAAATTCTAATTGGATAGCCATAAGGTAAAAGATATATTAGCATTTAAAACAATTCCAAGAACAAAGAAAATGTATGATGAGGAGTAATGTGTACACACACACACACACACACACACACACACACACACACACACACACACACACACACACACACACACACACACACACACACACACACACACACACACACACACACACACACACACACACACACACACACACACACACACACACACACACACACACACACACACACACACACACACACACACACACACACACACACACACACACACACACACACACACACACACACACACACACACACACGTCACTGTGTATCTAAATGGGCTAAGAACATGCAAAGCTGCAGTAGAGCACAAGACTTCTCAAATCAGGACAAGAGGAAGGCCATGTGATCAGAGCAGATGATAACAGTGCTCTCCTTCAACGTAATTATCTAGATAAGACCTAAGCGCACACAGTAAGTTTCAATTTGTTTGTTTAGCTGGCTTTACTGTCACACTGTTTTGCTCAATTGCTTATTTGTTGCATTTGATACATAAGAGTGTGTTTAATAGGATTCATATAATTTGCCTCTGGGACGACACACTTTAAATTTAGTTCCATTAGGTATCACATCAAGTAATTATCGAAAAACACCTTCCTGAATATTACCTGCGATATGCTCACCTGGAAAGGGTAGACACTGTCACTGCGGCTGTCCTCCACCCAGCCCTTGTGATTGAAACCAGAGCTATTTCTGGGGAACTTCTGAGATGGAACCTGTAGGACAGTTGGATGAGTTTTATACAAGTCTGACCAACGGCATTGTGTGCCATAATATCAATTAATTTGTTATAAAGATTTATTAGTGTTTGAGATGAGTTATGACAAGCTCCTCTACCTGATTGTTGGGGAAGGATTTCTTCAGCGGAGAGATGGAGTTAAGCCCCGTCATCCCTCCACCCACCCCCCGCCTGTACTCTCGGACCCCCTGCGTGCCTCCCCAGCCACCATACCCACCAGGGCTCCAGGAGGTGGATGTGGGAGTGGAGGTTCCCTGGTAGCTTCCCCAAGGTGAAGGGGGTTTGCTCTGGGCAGGAGCGAGGTGGGGCAGCTGGGTGAACGGTCCGGTGCGATGGGGATGCGGAGGGAAGGAGGGCTGGGGTGGATGAGGGCTAGCTGGGGAGCGTCGGTGCTGCTGTGGGACCCCCTGACCATGGGGGTGGTAGTGCTGGGGGTGAGGAGTGGGTGGTGGGTGGTGCTGGGAGACTGGTCCAATCTGCGGGGAGAAACTACCTCCCCCTCCAAAGCCAGGGCTGGCATGGTGGGAGAAGTTCTGGAACAGCAGGGGCGGTCCGTTGGCATTGGAGCCAGCCGGACCGAAGAACCCTCCGACGTCTTCCCCGACCACTGGAGACTGAGTGGATGGGATAGCAGGGGACCAGTTGTTGAAACTGGTGAGAGAGGATGAGGAGGAGGTGGATTGTGCACAGCTTGTACCCATTCCCAGGCTGTCCTGGTAGTCGAACCCGCTTAGCACAGGGGACTCCATCCTCAGCTTCTCCTTTCCCCCACTGCTCTCCAAAGAACCCTTCTCCAATGGGCTGTCTTCAGGAAGAGCTCCCTCGAGCTCTCCTAGGCCTCCCCCACCCTCCTGATGGCCTGGGGACAGGGCCTGGGGCTGGGCCTGGAGCTGAGACTTCTCCTGCATGTCTTGGAGGTCCAAGGCCTTGGACTTGTCTGACTCCAGAATCTCATCTTGCATGTTACTGTGTTGGGCTACGGCGGGGAACAGCCAAGCACTGCCTCCATTGGTGGAGCAGGTGTTGTTTACGAAGGAAGGGGGGCTGGGAGGGTTGGAGGGGTGGTGAGGGTGCTGGGGTTGAAGGTGAGGAGGGATCCTTACAGGGAAACCAGATTTGTTACCACTGCTGTTCTTCACCAGAACTCCAAACCCGTAGTCCCCCATTTAGGACACCCAGTAAATCTTCAATTCACTTTTGGCCTTCACAGTCTTCTTTATCTTAATATTTTGGTTAAGGAGTGTCAGGGGAGGGGGGAGGAATGGGTGACAAAAAGCATAAGGCTGTTACACCTCAAGTTGATTTGGCCTCTACAATAAATGAAAAACAAGCCTCGCAATACCTAATGAATGTGCTTGGGCTGCACCCTGTCTGGTCTTGTGATGCAATCAATGAGATTCAATAATTGACTCGCTTGGCCATGGGAGGCCTGGATGAAATATAACACTTTCATAGCAGGCAGGCAACCACGGAAAACACCCAGCCTAACCAGCGCAGGCAGCTAACAGCCTGAGCTGGTGAAGCTTAAGTCTCTAAAGGTCGTTGCTTAGCTAGCAGCGAGCTAACAGCTGCTCCGCCACCTTCCATGTGCCCTATTAATCATGCAGATCCCAGCAGTCAATTTTTTAAGTACGTTTATGCATTACAATGCATCAGTGAACGCACAGACGTTGTGGTGACTTCTAGCATGGACACTTACCGAATAATCTTCCTTTTACAGCAATGACCTCCTCATACGCGACCATTTAAATGCAGGAAAATGTTGATGACGTCTCTTGTCTGTTCTGAATCTAGGGTAGTTCCCTTTACCAAGCCGCTAGGCTAGGATAATAGCCTATACCGCAGAGACGTAACAGTTAGCATATTTGCAAACCAGCTGGGAAGCAATGAACGAATTCAACGGCTACAACGACTTTCGAAATTTCAGTAACGTCCACGACAGCTTTATCAACAACAGGACGACGGAATTTTTCCAGGACAGGAGTGGTTAAAAATGGTGTATGGCTCTTTAGACCAACTCGTCTGTTTCGTGTCCTGTTTGTTCAATGTCACACAGTCTACCAAACCTTGTCATAATTTTTACACCTCGAAATAACGTAACGTAACCTCGACGGCTGTTCTAATGTATCGACAAACATGTGAATTCACTGATATGTCGGGCATAGCTACCTTCAGTTCGGCGTCATGACCTTATCATTTAGATGTTGACATATTTTAGCGTTTTCCCTTTTTCTGCATTTCCTAGGCAGCCGGTGTAAATGGTCTCTTCTCTCTTCTAGATGACAGCTGGACCAGTCGGGAGACACTAACGTCTACAAGCCCCGCCCCGCCATCAGCCACCAGCCACTGTGTGTCAGGATTTCCATTCAAAAGCACTGCCCACTTTGTCTGAAATCTGACATTTGATTGGATTATTGTTGTGAGGTCACGCCCATAGTACTCATTTTCAATGAATGGCACATGCACTCTAGACGTTCTCCTCCCAAATAAGGATGGCTTGAAAATATTGGGAGGAGTTGATGTAATGTAAGGAAAGTACATTAAATATCCAGAGGAAATTTCTAACTAAACCCTCAACCAAGACTAAAAAAAAGCTATTTTCATTTAAGAGTATTGTAGGCCAATGGAATGCCAAGGGTTAAAAATCCAAGGTTTAGTATTGGTATTTGCATTTATTCCAGATGAGTTAATTTGGCTAAGCACTTTTTTTTAACCTCCACCTAAGCCTACAGCAATTCTCCGGGATAAGTGTGTTGTATAGATAGATAAATAGATCATTTAATTTGATATGGTTGGATATGGTATAACCCAGTCTATTGCAAAGTACCACAATTTCATTAAAATAAACTGCTGCTATTTTCAGCACATAATCAAGCTTGAGAGCTCGATTTACTCTACATTGGTCAGTGCTGTGCTCGGATCATACCATCATATTATGTTATGTCACTTAGTTTAATAAAGATGCCATCTTTAGGGCATACAATATAGTCTCCCGCATCCGATGTCTACTTACATGCTAGAACCTCACATAGATGTGCTTTGCTGTAGCCAATTAATTGAAACGTTAATGATCCTTCACCAGGAGAGGAAAGAGTATCCTTTTCAATAGAAGTTCTCCTGCTAGACCTACAGGATACATTGCTCAAGTGGGAGTAAAATTACTTGTGTCAAAGCTACTCAAGCTAAAGAGAACATCACACAGCTAATTGTGGTCACTATAAAAGGGCATAATACAGGGGTCCTGTCTGAATACTTGAACAAATTCCTGTGCAGTTTGGTAATGCTGTTATGACTGTTGCCTTATTAAGGAAAGGCACAATTTGAGTATTTTGTACAATCATTCATCAAAATGAATATAAATGAAGGCAAACTTATTGGTTTTACAATATAGGCCTACTAGAACAAATGAACTACCATAAAGAGCTACTCAGTTTCAGCAGCTTTCCATCCCAGTCAGAGTAGTATTTACTGCTTGCTTGTTGATTTAGTCTTGTTAACATAGTGTTCCTGTCCCCCAAGGCAGACCCACCCTTCATTTGTATCCTGTAGTAGTATCAGCCACATCACCCCACCCCACTCCTGTGCAGCAGGGCCTGTTGGGGAGGTTTAACAACACATACAACCGTGTGTCTTCCGCTTTTGGTTTCTTAAAAAACAAACTGCTGGTCCAGGTGTTACTGGTTTGATATTGTCCCAGGCCAGTACCTACTAACTCCGAAACAATAAGTAGCTATGGCACTCTGTTGAATTACTACCAGTTTGTAGAGTGTGTGCTTGCGTAAGGTTGAGTGTCTGAACGTGTGTTGATCCACCATCTTATGCTGCTGCCTGCTGTAGGTCGTTCGAGGCTGACAGTAATTTGAGCACAGTGAGTTGTGTCAGCGTTTTCTTCCTTGAGAGCAACTTGCTCTGTATTCCCCAGTGAAACTGAGCCTTGCCAATTAGGTTCCACTCATTTTATGCAGCTAAACAGTTAGGCATGATTATAATATTATTATATATAATATATAGTGTATAATATTATTGTAGTAAAAACTTTAGGAAATATAGGACATTCATCTTTCTGAGGCCCAACAGGAGACAGAAGTGGGGTGCACCCTTTTGCCCTGAATGGTTCTTTAATGATTCATCTATGGAACCTAGGCACCCAGTTGATTATTTATTAGTTACACTGGAGCACAGAGTAGAGGTTCACAAAGCACTAGAGGCCTACTATCTCAGGTTTCTCTGCTCAGAGGCACAGTCTCTCTCTACTGCTCAGCCTCCTCTCAGATGTGATCTCTATTGCCTCCATATTAATAGAGCTCCGTTGCCATACCAACCATGCAAACTGGGAGATTTCTAATCCCATTGTTTGGCCAGGAGGTCATCCATCTCAGACTCAATGCATTGTTACAACAGGCTGAGTGTGACACAGCATAATTTCGCCCACATGTGTGAATGTATCTGCACTCTGTGGCCTTGCGTATCAGCTGCCTGACTATATTGTGGTGCCAACAGTGTGCAGGTGAGGATGTCAGCATACTGTTTAGTTTAGGCACACACAATGGGGTTCGAAAGTTTGGGCACCCCAGGTAAAAATTTGTATTAATGTGCATAAAGAAGCCAAGAAAAGATGATAAAATTTCCAAAAGGCATCAAATATATACGTATAATATGTCACAAAAAGTTAGATTTTATTTACATAATTTACACTTTCAAAATAACAGAAAACAAAAAAATGGTGTCTGCAAAAGTCTGGGCACCCTGCAGAGTTTCTAGCATGCACCGCCCCCTTTGGAAAGCTGAGACCTGACAGTGTCATGGATTGTTCTCAGTCATCGTCTGGGAAGACCAGGTGATGTCAATCTTAAGGTTTTAAATGCCCAGACTCATCTGATCTTGCCCCAACAATCAGCACCATGGGTTCTTCTAAGCAGTTGTCTAGAGACCTGAAACTGAAAATAGTTGAAGCTCACAAAGCAGGAGAAGGCTAGAAGAAGATGCCAATATCCTCTGTTCGGAATGTAATTAAGAAATGGCAGTCATCAGGAACAGTGGAAGTTAAAGCAAGATCTGGAAGACCAAGAAAAATATCAGACAGAGCAGCTCGCAGGATCGTGAGAAAAGCAAGTCAAAACCCACGTTTGACGGCACGATCCATCCAGAAAGACCTGGCAGACACTGGAGTTGTGGTACACCATTCCACTATAAAGAGATACTTGTACAGTTATGGTCTTCATGGAAGAGTCATCAGAAGAAAACCTCTTCTACGTCCTCACCACAAAAATCAGCATTTGAAGTTTGCAAATGAACATAGAGACAAGCCTGATGCATTGTGGAAGCAAGTTCTGTGGACCGATGAGGTTAAAATAGAACTTTTTGGCCGGAATGAGCAAAGGTACGTTTGGGGAAGAAAGGGAATGGAATTTAATGAAAAGAACCTCTGTCCAACTGTTAAGCATGGGGGGGGAGGGGGGGAATCAATCATGCTTTGGGGTTGTATTGCAGCCAGTGGCACAGGGAACATTTCACGAGTAGAAGGAAAAATTAATTCAATAATATTTCAACAAATTTTGGCCGCTAACTTGATGCCATCTGTGAAAAAACTGAGGAGAAAGAGAAGATGGCTTCTACAAATTGATAATGATCCTAAACACACCTCAAAATCCACGGTGGATTACATCAAGAGGTGTAATTGAAAATCTATGGATAGACCTTAAAAGAGCAGCGTGTGACAGACAGCCCAGAAATCTCAACGAACTGGAAGACTTTTGGAAGGAAGAATGGGCGAAGATACCTCAAACAAGAATTGAAAGACTTGGCTGGCTACAAGAAGTGTTTCCAGGCTGTGATACTTGCCAAAGGGGGTTTCAAGATATTAACTCAGCAGTGTACCCAAACTTTAGCAGATACAACTTTTTTATCTGCTTTTAAGGATTATTAGGAACACCTGTTCAATTTCTCATTAATGCAATTATCTAATCAACCAATCACATGGCAGTTGCTTCAATGCATTTAGGGGTGTGGTCCTGGTCAAGACGATCTCCTGAACTCCAAACTGAATGTCAGAATGGGAAAGAAAGGTGATCTAAGCAATTTTGAGCATGGCATGGTTGTTGGTGCCAGACAATCTGCTCAGTTACTGGGATTTTCACGCACAACCATTTCTAGGGTTTACAAAGAATGGTGTGAAAAGGGAAAAACATCCAGTATGCAGCAGTCCTGTGGGCAAAAATGCCTTGTTGATGCTAGAGGTCAGAGGAGAATGGGCCGACTGATTCAAGCTGATAGAAGAGCAACTTTGACTGAAATAACCACTCGTTACAACCGAGGTATGCAGCAAAGCATTTGTGAAGCCACAACACGCACAACCTTGAGGAGGATGGGCTACAACAGCAGAAGACCCCACCGGGGACCACTCATCTCCACTACAAATAGGAAAAAGAGGCTACAATTTGCAAGAGCTCACCAAAATTGGACAGTTGAAGACTGGAAAAATGTTGCCTGGTCTGAGTCTCGATTTCTGTTGAGACATTCAGATGGTAGAGTCAGAATTTGTTGTAAACAGAATGAGAACATGGATCCATCATGCCTTGTTGTGCAGGCTGGTGTTGGTGGTGTAATGGTGTGGGGGATGTTTTCTTGGCACACTTTAGGCCCCTTAGTGCCAATTGGGCATGGTTTAAATGCCACGGCCTACCTGAGCATTGTTTCTGACCATGTCCATCCCTTTATGGCCACCATGTACCCATCCTCTGATGGCTACTTCCAGCAGGATAATGCAACATGTCACAAAGCTTGAATCATTTCAAATTGTTTTTTTGAACATGACAATGAGTTCACCGTACTAAAATGGCCCCCACGGTCACCAGATCTCAACCCAATAGAGCATCTTTTGGATGTGGTGGAACGGGAGCTTCGTGCCCTGGATGTGCATCCCACAAATCTCCATCAACTGCAAGATGCTATCCTATCAATATGGGCCAACATTTCTGAAGAATGCTTTCAGCACCTTGTTGAATCAATGCCACGTAGAATTAAGGCAGTTCTGAAGGCGAAAGGGGGTCAAACACAGTATTAGAAGGTGACTAGGTGGTAATAGGTGAGTGTAAATGATGGAAATAAAATCTTTTTGTGACATATTATACAAATGTCTAATCTGTCATTTGATGCCTTTTGGAGATTTTTCCATCTTTTCTTGGTTTCTTTATACACATTAATACAAATTTTTACCTGGGGTGCCCAGACTTTCGAGCCCCACTGTAGCTCTCACTGCCCTTTTCATCTGAGGGGAAAAAATAAATATACAGCCTATATTCAAATATTTCACTTGCTCCCCACACTGCGTATAACTAGTGTTTGATAACAATGCCAACGTATTAAGAAAATAAATTAATTTGGAATGTGAAGATAGATACAAATGGCATACGACGCAGTCATCCTCCCAGCAATGTCTAAGTCAAGCTGTAGTTTGAGAATTATTTTTGCTATGTATCGTGTATAATAGGGAGTCAGATTAAAGGAGTGCAGAATAGAAATAAAATGGATAGAATGACATTGAACTGTTTGACGTGGTAATTTGACTAGTGCAAAACTAAATTGCAATTTTCGTTATTTGCCATGGTGACAACAAACGTCAGTGCTTCTGTAAAATGTGTTGCAGCTCGCTGGGAGGACAGCGGTCCGGCGCAGCTTGGGAGATGTTCTCTGGAGCAGTGGTGAGTGAGTAGGAGGGACGTCTATATCTACTACGTTCCACTTTCGGGTTGCTCTGGAATTCCGACAGATTTCCGGCCTAGATGTCCCATTCCCTTCCGCTTTCTTTGTGTTGGAACTTTAAACTCCAGTTGATTTATGTTAGCAGTTAGCTTTGGTTAACTGCTCCTCAGATCTCTGCAGGGTAAATACAGACAGCTAGCTAGACTATCTGTCCAATTTTTGGAGTTTTCTCTTACACGACTAAAACAACTTTTGAAAGTACAAAGGTTTCTTCCTGAGGCTATTTTGCAGAGGCACCGTGCCTCCGTCCGTCGCTTAGTGCTACCCAAGACGATTGTGATTGGTTTAAAGAAATGCCAATAAACCAGAGCGGGTTTTTCTCCCATCCAGGAATGCTGTGCAGACTAGCCCGACCCTCCTCTGGGGTGCTGTGATGGTAGGTATGGCAATGCGATACTAGTGGACCGTTAGACCCAGCAGCAGCGGTTCAGCAGACCATTAGACCCAGCACGCTGTTGGGCTCATTTTCTGTAACCAATGCTGCATGAAAGCCCGGTGTAACCAGCAAGCCCACCAGCCTGCCAGCCCACAAGCGGATGACTGGCTAGTTAGTAAGATAGCTTGCTAACTCTATGGCTCCTGCATGGCACACCGGTCACAGGAAACAAGCCAAACAAAGTTGGCATCTGGCATCTGGTATCTGGCGATGTGCTTTCCTACGCTGTGACAACAATGTGCACGTAAAACATTTATTTGTTAAATTTGACTAAATTAGCGGCTGACGGTCTATTTCTACTGCGCTGCTGGTTTGCCGCAAAATCTCATCTCTGTGACTTTCTGCAGGTCGGTTTATACAGAAGTTGATGCAGAAGTTAGTCCGTTGCATGGCAACGGTACACATAAAAATGGCTGCAGCTCTGACCCTTATGCTATGTTGATTTGAATAGGAATGTTCTTTCTATCCATTTTGTTTCTACGGGTGTACTATCAAGATGAGGGAGTCACAGGCAGAGATGGCAAAAGTACTCACTTCCCGTACTCAAGTAGAAGTAGACTACAGATACTTGTGTTAAAGAACACTCTGGTAAAAGTAGAAGTACTGATTTAACTTCTTTACTCAAGTAAAAGTATCAAAGTACAGGCTTGGAAATGTACTTAAGGTGTAAAATTAAAAGTAGTCTTGCAAATTGGCCATTGGCTACATTATAAAATGGATGTCTGCCAATAGGCCTAAAACATCCCATATATGATTATTGAGACAGAGACTGGGACTCCAGGTTAATAAGATTCTGACTGAACAGCAAGATGAATTCAGTTGTGAGAATTCACAGATCCAGTTTCTCTTTTTTAATCTTCCCCTTAACATTTAAAGGAATCTACATGTATGTGTGTGCTCAAATATGGCTTCTGGAAAGAAAATAAAGGATAAAATATGAATGACTAAACTGACATTAATGAAGAAGCTCCCCATACTTTAAGAGAATGCAGCACATTGGCCACATTCTTGATGTCTACTAGCTCAAACATCTCTCTCAGATAAGGGATCAAACAAATCTCTGGGATCTCCGTTTTCTTCAACCTCAACCATGTCGCCGTCCATACTACTATGTCGGCTACTACCGTTAGCGCCATCACGCCGCAATGATTTACCGCAAATGAATCTATCCAGTCATCTTGTAGTGGTGCGTCAAGTGCAACGTACGTTCTCATCCAATCAGATTGAATTCGGTATTTATGACACGAACAATAGTAACGGTAACTCCAGTGAAATGATTTGAAACTTGTTAGTGAGGACTAGATTAGGACTGTATTTAAAGCTGATTCTGGTTTCCAACTTGGCCCCAGGTGTGTGTGTTAAAACACGGATGGAAACAAGTTTTCTCTGTTGATGCTTTATTACAATCAAGCAACACAAACATGGGTTTGCTCTGCTATGGCTGTGTGTGTGTGTGTGTGTGTGTGTGTGTGTGGTTCTGCAAAGAAATAAATAACATTGTAAAGGCTACCATACTGCATAGGAATCATATGCTAGCAAATAATAACAACAAACCCACTATTAATTACATGCAGTGTAACTGTAGCATGTAAATAATGCATCTAAAATACAAACGTGAATATCAGCCGGGTGTAACCTAGGTAACAGGAGAAGGACACAAACAACAAATTCACTAGCTAACTTACTTTAAATTTGCAAGAACTATAGACCAAAACAACAGGCTTAAATGAACCGACAACTTACAGTTCTCAAAGACGCGCGCGCACGCACGCACACGCACACGCACACACACGCACACACACACACACACACACACACACACACACACACACACACACACACACTCTCTCTCTCTCTCTCTCTCTCTCTCTCTCTCTCTCTCTCTCTCTCTCTCACTAATTATCGTCCGGACAGCATAGTCTCTTTTTCTTTTATTTCACTAAAGTAACGAGACAATTTTGTGAAATGTAAGGAGTAGAAAGCACCGATATTCGTGTTAAAACGTAATTAATTAAAAGTCAAAAGTCGCCACAAAAATAAACAGTAAAGTAAGAATATCTGAAAAATTTACTTCAGTAGGCTACAATAACGAAGTATTTGTCCGTTACTTCCCATCTCTGGTAACTGTAACCAATTACTAATTTTCAGAATTTGTCCAACATCCTTTAATATAAAACATATTCGATCTGTTGTTCCTTATAAGATTGTTTGAAGACAAACTGTTCGAGTAGTTCTTGTAATCCAAGAGACTAGGAAGTTAAAACACTTTAGATTCGCATTTATAATCAAAATCTGACACATCAAATGCTTCATACCTAACTCTTCATTTCAGCTTTCACAACATTTGTAGCTTCAACCAAGTAACTCAACTCACCCCTATTATAACTCAAATACTTACAGTACACCACCTGCTCCCATCAGCTGCATTTGGGTCAATAAAAAGATAGATATCACCACCCAGTGGCCAATTAGTATCATTACACACCTAGACCACTTGTTCAGAGCTGTGACACTGTGGCAGAATACATTGAAACATAGGTATGCATATTACAGAGGCTGCATGATATCTTATGTGGCATGTAGCCTTTCTTCTTCCCTGCCACACTGCAGCCAAATAAAATAAAATGAAAAAAAGCTGAGGGCTGGATTTGTGTGTCCAGGTCCCATACATGGCTAGCGCAAAAGCACCTCAGAACACTAAACTTGCCCTTTGAATGACTTAAAGCTCCAAAACAACAGTTGGAAGTCTACTTTTCAAATCAGAGCACTGTCTAAATGTTTAGTGAGGCAATGTACACTGTTGGGACAAGTCATAAAAACTGACTCCATGAACCACCCCAAGCATTGCATACAATCCAGGGCCGCTGACGTAAATGTTTAGGCCCTTGCAATGGGGAGGATATTTCCAGTCCTTGAAACTTTAAACACAGCCCATATTTCACTGTCAAGAAACGACGCAGCAAGTCAAACGAGAACAGGGTGTCTTATAACTTGTGTGTATACCTGAGACGATGAGGCCTTCTCTGCTAACCTGCTCGTTGAATGTTTTACCACTGAATGTTTCGTCCTCTTGCATGAATTCTTCATCTGATGCTGTGCCATAAGGATGTGTTTGTCATTTTGCCACACTTTTATACTACTTCAACATAAGTAAAAAAATATATATTGATAGACGCAACATGTAGAAAATACAGACAAAAATATTTTAATGATAACAAGATACATCTGACTTCATGAGTCGTAAGATATTTATAGGATCATATGTTCAATGTCTTACAGGTGGGTTACAAACTTCTAGACCATGTTCTGTAATTTCAACAGTGAAAGCAGAGTCCTTGTGCTAAATGGAGAAAAACACATAACATGGTGATGGGGCACTAACAATACCGGGAACATGGTTAGTTTAATTTTCCCCTGAACACATAAAGAAAAGCCATTCAAGCCACTACATTATTACAAAAAGCCATATCAAACCAAATGACAAGAGAGCTGAACAGATTGTCACTTTACACACATACAGTACATTCTCAATAGGATTAGCTTATGTCTCATGCTGGGATGTCACAGGAATCCCAACTTCCACAACAGAATAAAAAAAGAAAAGCTTGAAACGCCTCACTGATGATTCAAACCCTCGGAGCTAAAAAATAGTCTTTGTATGATTGGTATTGGGAGAAAAACTGTGAATACAACAGAAAAATAAAAGTGAATTTATTTTTTATTCTTTTAAACATTAAATGAGCCTCAAAATCTGAGCAGATTTTTCTTTTTGCACCAATCGTTCCCCAGCATGTGGTGTAGTGTGCTGCACTTCCACAGCTAAATGCCTGCGACTGGCCTGAAATGGTCAAAAACCTGTGTTTGTGACCTAAAGGAGGGAAAGAAGAAGAGTACTAGGCGAAGTTAAGATGGAGTGAATCATCACATTAAAAAAAAAAAAAGTTGTCTCACTCCATTTAGCTCCACTCCTCTCTGCCTCTCTGTGTTGCTGGCTCTTGGCTGTGGCCCAGAGGAATTCTCTGGTGGCCTCGGTAAATATAACATTTAGAATAACAGAGCCAGAGCCCCCGTGTGTGGACTTAACCCAGTTCCTGGTTACTTGCTGCGTTGCCTGTGGCTCTAACGGGTAGAATAACAGGCCTTCATATCTCTCCTGACCTAGGTAAGGGACCAGAGAGGAATAAGGGCTAATTTAGAGGGGCCAGAGATCTCGAGGGTTTCTGACAAGCCTCTTTATTGCCCACTGGGACACCACAAAAGGCTAACATTGATCTGGAGACGAGGCTCATCCTGGTCCTAAGGAGCAAAAGGCTTGGTTTTACCATACCAGCATCGGTAAAATGAAATATCCCAGTAAGGTCTGATTAGAGGGTGACTGCTCTGGTAACCCGTTTTTTTCCCCCTAACCTGCAGCGGTCCAACAAAACTGAAAATCATCCAAAGTGCAAAATCTAAGACTTCTGTGGCTCAACATCTTCATAAACCCCCCCCCCCCACAACACAGTATCATCCATTCACCTAAATCACAGAGAAGCGGTCACTGTGGACAATTACAAGTTTAGGCACCTTGATGTGTGTGATCCTACGTGTGAAAGGACTTGATTGAACATCCTCTCTTTGCTGCAGTTCAGCAATATCTAACAATTAGATGGAAAACCAACTCAAAGAGAATGTATAACATTTGCCAGGTCAATTCTTAAAAGAACAATGACATCTCCTGAAGCTATAAACATGACATGAATCTGTAATGTCACTGAGACACAGCTTCTGATTAACAATGAATGAGAGCGACGTGATACTTCTTGCATCACGTCAGAGTTGCACTCATACTCATGAAACACAACGTGTCCATGTTCGTCTCCCATTCATTGCTGCCCAGACCGCAGTGCTTGATGACATCAGAGATCAGTCTTGGCTCTCTTATTTCTAGCTTTTTGAGAGACTTATCAATACATACACGTGTGAAATAACTGTCCATATTCATAGTATTACATTTGCATCCTCTTTAGAGTGGATTTTCACTTTAAGAATGCACAAGTTTGTTGGCTTCGTGGCCATCATGCACTACAATTCATATGTGCCAGAACTGGACTTGAAACCTGTACAATTTGTATTTGATCATCAAGTATCAATAATACACATTCCCATTTTGAAACAAAAATTGTGTATGTTACATATCTACAGACCAATTTGTGATGGGTGCAATACTGTGAAGGGAACAGACAGCACACCATATACTATGTCATGTATAGCATATCAGTATTGCATATTGAAACTATATTTATACATGTTTATATAAATATAGATAAGTATATTTCTATGTACATTTTGATACTTCAACATTGCATACAGAATAAAATAAATAATACAAATATAATCAAATCGTACAGTAAGTATGATTTGAGAAATGCTATATTAGAGCCAAAATAGTCCTAACAGCTGAAATAATCATGATAATAAGAATTATTATTTAATTTTTTTTTTTTTTTAAATTGTGGCCTACAATCTGGCATAACAGTACAAGCTACACCACAATTACCCTGCAAGTTTACCATGTGGGACTGCTGGAATGACTAGAGAGGGTGGAATAAGGACTGGAAAAGTCGGGGCTTGTTTCCTTCTGCTCAGTCTGTCTGGGAATATGTGTGTGTGTGTGTGTGTGTGTGTGTGTGTGGGGGGCTGGAAGTGTGCATAAGTCTGCAAGTGTGGTTTTTTAACGTTGTAGGGGGGGTCAGAGGTCGGGGCAGTCTGCTGCGCTTTCACCTCCGGATGTCGGTGGCCTCGGGGTCTTCCTGCTCAGCCACGACTCCGGCCTCTGGACTCTGGCGGCGGGGTCCCTGACTGCGATTGCGTGGGTGAGTGTTGAAGCCAGCCTTAGCGGGTTTGTCCTTGTCCCCTTGCCGCGGAGGACGAGGTTGCTCCGGCTCAGGGTGGGAGGGCAAGGGACGGCGGTGGTGTTCGGCGGCCGAGCCGGCTGGAGACGGGGCGAGGGAGGAGCAGAGGCTCAGGCTGTCGCACAGAGCCCCCCAGTTCTGCTCGCACTGTAGCCGGACGCTCCGTGTCAACGCCTCCTTCACCTCCTCTCCGCAGCTCAGAAGAATATTCACCAGCTCCACGTATGGGCTGGGCAGAGAGAGGCAGAGTACTCACATGAAGCTTGTGATTTCATGTTTGGAAGCACAAAACATCTAGGTCTAGGAAACGACAGGAATGAATGGGATGGTACTATTACTATACAAGGAAGAACAGAACTGGATTAAACTGGCACAAGAGTCCAGGGAAGGTGAACAATCAGAGATAAAAGAGAAGGGATAGGCTAGAGAAAATATATCCAAGCATGCTGTCCAGAGCAGCCACTTACCCTTTAGGGAAGAGATCTTGGAAATGGATCATCTCCACCATGACAGCCACATTATCCTTAGCAGCAGAGCACAGGTTGTGTTTGATGTAGCACTCTCTCTGGAGCTGAAACACCATCTCTTTAATGGACACACATTTCCTGCTGATACAGCTGAACTTGTGCCGTAGCCCATGCGCCATACATTTCAGAGCATCCTTGATGAAGGACTTCCCCTATTTACACACAGAGACACAACTGTTCTCAACACAAAGTCCCTTGAAGTTGCCGAAACCTGAGAGTTCACACATCAGCCAAAGAAACCCTGTTAGCTATGACTGTTACTTTTACTTCTATATCACTTACACTTAATAGTTTTGGTACTTTGAAGACGTTGTGCACTAAGCAGTGTTCAGTAGTGTAGGTGCGGTTGCGCTGAAACACGTGCAACTATATGTTTTGAATACAGAATGGGGTGATGAACTTCTGCATGAATACCAGTAAATTGTGTTATTCTGCTGCTGAAATCTGCCAAGGATTCCTAAAATTTGACACTATATGTTAAAACCCCAGTCTGGCTTGGCTTGGCAGAGCTTCAGCCTCTGTATGTTGGAAAGGGAGATACCTAGGCATCTGGCCAACTGGCTCATGAACCTTGGTCCTATAACGCTACATGCACCAGTCCGCTCAGAGGGAAGTGAACTTCCCAAGAGAGGAAAGAGATTATTAGATTAGTGTGTGTAAGTATGATCGCACTTGTAGGAAAAGTGATATATTTTGAGGTATGCAGAGGGAATTAAAAAGCACAAATTAACAAATCTGTTCATAGATGACAAATGTGCAGCAGCAGACCAGTGAAAAGGAAAAGGAATGTTGCCTCTGGTTATACCTTTTTTTTTTCTTCAAACACACAGACAGACTAGTTTAGTACCTGAGAGTCAAATTTGCCAGCGTTGTGCAGGAACGTCATGCAGATTTCCTGTAGCCCTCGTATCTCGCAGGAGTTATTCTCAAAGCACTCAAACACACCACAGCCGACATCCCCTGCACTCACCAGGCAGTGCTGGATCTCAGCTGGAAAGAGAGAACAGGTTAGGGAGAGCGACCTTATCGTCTGTTCACAGCAGAGACAGCAGCAGATTGTTACAGGCGCGTTGGCAATGAAGACCATACGGCTTGAGGGCACAACTCCACTTCAGATTTCTGCACAAATCATGAAGCTGATGTGGCGTATAACTATTTCCACAGACACAGGCGGTTGCTTGTGTGTTCATGACCAAGAGTCCGAGAGAGAAAAAGGATGCAGGGCGGGTGAAGGGTGGAGGTGGGGGAGAGAAGTCTAATTTCCCAAGCTGAGGGGGTTCCTGCAGAGGAACACTTGGTGACAGATATTACTGTGTCATTCTGCACCACAATTCATCTGCACTGCCTAGCATTGAGATGGGATGGTGCATTGCAGATACAACCTTGACTACTTGTGGGTGAAACATAAATGCAGTCATTTCTACTGTCTGTCAACTAAATGTGCATCAACAAGTCTTTTGTTATT
Source organism: Percina caprodes (assembly GCA_013375575.1). Lineage (NCBI taxonomy): Eukaryota > Metazoa > Chordata > Actinopteri > Perciformes > Percidae > Percina > Percina caprodes. The sequence continues at coordinate 574,405 of JABXJD010000278.1, forward strand.
GCATTCAAAGGTAAACTGAGATTGCACTGAAATGACAATATTTAAAAGGTCCATCATTAGCTACACCAGAGGGTACAAAAGCAGCAATGCAGGCAAAAAAAAAAACTTGGAAAATATAAAGGAATATGTCATGTCATGTGAATACATAATACCAGTTCCTACACACCACTTGCTCTCAACTGTCCCCATGAAAGACAGAAATTACAATGTGAAAGTGAATGTCTCTCTCTTTTAACCCCAAATTGCTGTCTATGAGCATGTATTATGAGACCAGCTGTCACAGACAAACTGCTGCTTACCCTATGTGACATCGTTTTACTCTTAAGTTAATATGGCAAATTGCAGGTTAGGTTGTCAGCCAACAGGCCATACACAACTTGGCTATGAGAACCCAACTGTTGACTTAAGTAAAACATAATTACATGCCTGATTTGCCTTGAAGGTGATTGCTGATGGGCGTAAGAGCATTTTTTCCTTCAGTCGGAAGTGCGCACCAGTTGCGTAAAAAAGACAACAAATAAAGGATTGAATGAGACTTATTAGAAATCACGGACCCTCTGTTGTGGGGGAAGTAGTAGTGGGAAGGGGACGACTTCTGCGGGGTTTGTAGGCACTGAGATGAACTTTAGTGCGCAGGAAAAGTGAGCCGCTGTCAGCAGTGCTTGTTTTGGCATCACGGGAATGTGCTTGGAGCGTATACGAGCTTGGCCGCAATGTGCATTGAATTACACCGTGGTGTTACCAGGGTCTCTTCTGTGACACCTTCATTGGAGTTTGTCCCAATGTTTCAGTGTGGAGGCAAGATAACAATTGTCCTGTAATATTTGGACACATGTTCACATGGTGGGTCGCAAGTCATGCCCAAAAGAAAAAAATCAGCCAGTAGCCTAAACGACGTCTCAGAGGAAAGCGCAGCAGTCCAATGTGGTGTTAGTGCTTGGATTTAACAAGGCAAGACCCGTTTGTCTGTTTATGGTATTTAAAAGCAATGGTTTGGAAAAGATTGTTTCAAGAAATACACTCCTGCTCGCCTTTAGCGCGGACTAACCAGCCACGCTACTACAATCATTTATGCTCTCCTAATCTGCTTGAACACATCACTCAATATTAATTTGAAGAGACAGCTTGGACAACATTTGCAAACCCCAGATTTCTTCCAGAAAACCCCCCTGAAACTGTTACGCGGCACACGCGTAGGCTACACCATGCAGCGCGCACGCACACCTAGATGCCCTGCCGTATTCATTACCTATTACCTTGTGCCATTCTATTAATAGTTTACTTACATATTGGATTTCTGTCTGAGAGTATTTACAAGATATCGTCTTTCTGAGTAATTCTGAGTAATCGAAAATGGTCACTCTTTCTTGAACACCACAGCCGGCATTGAAGTTAAAAGCAGCGGATTGCTCAAACCGCACGGAGGAGTCCCCACGTAGCTATGGTTTAATTTGCAGCCACAAGAAAACACGTGTACAGACGGACCCCGCGGAGATGTGCGAGCACTTGCATCAACCAAGAACCTGCAAATTCTTATCTCTACTGACACTTCTAGTTCTTACCTGTATTCTGCAGGGAGAGGCGTCCTTTCTGGCTCGCAGGCTTCTCTGGGAGGATGTCATGGATATCAATATTATCCGATCCTACCACTTGCTCCAGCACTGACAAAACCAGCAGCACCACGGCCAGTTTGACCAACATTGCGTCTCCGACAGTGTGCTCCGATTCCCAGCAAATATCCGGCAGTGTGTGTGAGTGCGCGCGCACGTGTGTAAGTGTACGTGTGTGTACGTGTGTGTGAGAGTGTGAGAGAGAAAGAGAGAGAGGGAGAAAGAGAGAGAGAGAAAGAGAGAGAGAGAGAGAGGGAGTGAGTGAGTGAGTGAGTGAGTGAGTGAGGGTTCGCCTTGGATCAGTGATCAGCGCAGCTGCAGCTTGGTGTCTTTTGGGGCAGCTGTGGCACTGAATGCATGAGCTGGAAGGGATGCTGCCTATATTTCTCAGAGCCCCGGGTGTCAATTTGGATGAAGGAGTTAAGCAGGTGTTGTCGGTTGGGGCTTCACAACCAATGAGAGACGCAGACATCCACGTCCAAGGTTTAAGGGGAGTGTCCAGTGGAAGTCTTTTGAAAGTCCCTTTTTGCAATAAAACTGGCTCTTTAAAGCAATATTCACGAGCAAGTTGACTGTGACAGCTTTCGGGTGATCAAGCAGTGTATCACAAACCAAAATCTACACAAGTCAATCATATAATGTCCAATACAACTAGTGGGCGTCCAATAACACACATAGGCAATCTTTCAACAGCTTTTATGCTTTGCATATATTGCAAGATATCTTACAATTTCTGTTTGTTGTTGCAGCAGTGGAAAGTCAATAGAAAGTCTGTTTTTGCAATCACACTGGGGCACTTATTTAGGCCACTAGGCTAAGTAGAGCAGTATAGAATCAAGAAATACCAAGCTTGCCAACAAACTGGAGAAGCACTCTACATAAAATAGGCTTAGCTTGTGGCTTCTACTAAGTCAGTAATAGTTGTAAGGTAGTAATTCAATTCAGTACAGCTTTAAAGATGTCTGTAGACATTGCTTTGACAGAACGTAGGTGAAAGGTCTGCTATAACAGCAATATTCAATAAAACTGAATCATACCATTTGTGCAGTCAATGTTCTAATAATAATTATACACAAACAACAGAATGTCAGAACTCTATATGATAGTCTAGATTGATTAACTTACAATACTTTAGGCTACAATGTAAAGCACCTAAAACAGAATGCCTTTAATACGCTTTTTTTTATGGGGGAAGTGAATTTGAAGGGATCTGTTACACAATGCCCAGTTAAGTCTGTGACAATGAGGTCTGCTAACCACAGGGAAGGATCTAAGAATAGAGGACCGACCATTGGCAGGGTTGCACATTTGGAGACCTAAGAGGAATCTTTTTCAAGAGCAACACTTGGATGGAGGATGCCATGTGCATGCAGGATCCTTCAAATTGTTTCCAGTGAGCTAATGGTATTACCACTCTCAGGTAAAGGCCTCTATAGGAGCCATTGGTGCGATGCAGGTCAGCATGTCGCTGTGTTGCTCATCATGCCAGAGGGCCACTGGGGACTGGAAATGGTACCAATGTCAAGAAACAACTGTCAGGGTGTAGGGTGAGCTTTTGCACTTGGGTCCCAAGCCTTTAGGTGGCCCAGTGCTTCTGATTGTTCCTTCCTTTTCTTAATTACAACATTGCAAACTCCAAAGAACCCACAAAGACAGTGTCTGCCTTATCTGTGATGGTTTATCTTTAAAATTGTTAGGTTTGAATCAAACTTCAACCTTCATCCTTGTGTGGCATTAATAATGAGGAAAGATGCTGTGGTCAATGCCGCATTCCAGACACAATTTGTAGCCCTTAAGTTACGACTTCAAGTCACGACTCACGACTTGGTAGCGTTCCAGGCAAAGTCACGACAAACCCTTCTAGGGAGCATTAGCGGTAGCTACCGGCTACCTAACGGTGCCATTAGCTAGCGCTAGCTGATGCTGGCAATTTCTAGTCGGCACCATATTTTCGGCTTCATTTAATAAACATAACCTTTAGTAGTACACAATCATATGTGTATTGCTTCGATTACAATGTCAAAAATTACTAGTCATGTATAGTTATTTCTATTTCTCACTGTTAAGCATATTGCTGTTTACGTGTGTGTGACATCAGAACTGTAACTGGGATTACAACGATCTGGTACGAGTTTACGAGTAGCCTAGTAAGTTACGGGTTTGACTGCCGTTCCAGGGCACTTTCACGGGAAGAAGGTTGAGAAAACACGAGTTACGGGTTGCCTGGAACGCAGTTAGTGTCTGAGTGGGATTTGTGGGGGTGTGGAGACCCAACTAAAACTCAGAACCTGACACAAATACATTACGCCACTGCTCAGGCGCCCCATAAACGAACATGGGGAAACGATTGGCTGTGTGTGTGTGTGTGTGTGTGTGTGTGTGTGTGTGTGTGTGTGTGTGTGTGTGTGTCACTTTAATTGAGGTTTTTAGTCAGTGGAATCAATTTTGGAGAAGTCACCACAGCTGAGAAAAGGGAGGTATTTTGGCCAGGAGATGGTGCAGTGTATAGGAAACCGCAACATTTCAATATACCCACTATATTCTTTTGGTGGACTTTGCCAGGATTTATGATGATATTGTCTTGCTTTTGTATTCTGTCCTCATGATATTACACTAATACAAATATTAGTTTTGATAGTATGGTCTGTTCTTATTTTAATATAATACAGCATCAATAACACACACCCGTCTAAGCTTGCATTTGCAGCCTTTTGCATTGTTTAAAAAATTAGTGGAATAAACTATATATAAACTACTATAAACAAATATTTTAAATAATGAAAACAACTAAATGGTGGTAGGTGATACATCTGATTTCATATACTACTTTAGTTAAAAATATATTTTTTCAGGGCTTTGGGTTATGTGACAAGAAGCTCTCAGTTGAGACCATTGTGACGCACATGCAGGACGCCAAAAACCAAAGTTAGTCTACTGTTGCACTAGACATCTTGCCATGCCAAAGTTGCAGTGAAGGTACCCTAAATGCCATGTATATATACTTGCTGTGAGCGTACTAAGTAATTGCGCGTTTTGTGTAGATTTAGACTTGGTTTTAACGGCGAAGTGGAGAGACCTCGCTCACCTGTGCGGAGCTTGGATACTTTTTGTGGATCACCGTGGATTACTTTTTTTTGTTTCATTGCTTCTGATCACTTTGTTTTCGTGTTTTCTTAACGTTTTATGGTGTAATTGCGCTTTGTTTCTGTGTTTGAAGAGGCATCTCAACACACTGTAGGTCAAACACTGATTGTTTAATGTTACGTTACATTTTAAATGAATTTAAGTGTCGGGGCATTCCGCCACCGTCTGTCTATTGATCCAAGACAGCCGTGCTGGGGGGGGGGTGGTTACATTTAAATTGTTACAATGTAATTTAAAATCTGCTTTAAAAATAAACATATCTGTTTATTTAGCGTGTTTGTTTTGTCCATTTGTGCTCGTGCTGTGTTCCCCAAGTGGTAGGACAGGTCTCAGCTGCTACAATGAGTAGGCTACCCCCTCCCCCGGCTCGAATGTCAAACTCCGCCTATGATCAATAATCTCCTCCATAAAAAAAAAAAAAGTTGTTCCAGTCTGTGTGCCACAAATTGGCTTATGCTTGAGCACAGAACGGAAATGCAGCAGTATTTTCAGTCCACTGGGTTTCCAGCAGCCTCACACAGGAGTGCACCGTGGCGCGCGTCTGGAGATGGGCTTGGAGCGTTTCCAGTTGTGCCTATACCACAAACTGGAATCTCATGCTCAATTCACGTCTGTTAAAAGCTGCCCACGCTGTGAACACACCCTCGATTTTGCCCAATCGGTGTGCTGCAGTGGACCAGAGTGCGTCACTGCTGCCTTCTGGTGCTGCATTCAAGTCATATGGGAAAAACTGCCGGAGGTCTTCAAACCGAGACTAACGACCTGAAGGGATTCAAGCATTAGCTCTAGTTATTAAGACACATTAATATTCCTCTTATTAGTATTTTTTTCTAGCATTTCAAGGCACTTAGCTGACTCAGTGAGTTATTAGTGTTTCACGTTTGGGTTTCACTTAATTAGTAAAACTCCAAATTATTCCTTTTTCTGTATTAAACTTCAGTTAGCATTTTTGACAGAAACAAATCACTCAAGGTCCACTTACTAGCTTTTTTTTCAGAATCGCAATCATATTCCACAGTCTTTCTTCAGTGGATGGAGAAATCTGATCTTGGGCACATCTCAACATATCTCCATGACAACAGAGCAATCCACTAAGGAACAGCTGATAAGTGGACCTTGAGTTTTATTTTGTCAAGCTCCAATTTCCTAAATCAAAAATGAACAGTCATGCTTTACTCTCTTTGTTACCACATTTAAATTCCGTTTTAGGTAACCGGTGTAGTTTTTGACCACTAGTGCTAAAGAGCATTGTTTCTATGAGTGGGGTTGTGCCATGCACCAATGTGCCAAGAGACCACTATATTTGGTAAGGGAGGCATGACTCCTGTTTGCTTATTAAACCATTTTAATACTGCTCTTCCCCCAGTATGGTGTCCCAATCATATCCAGGCAAAAACTAAATGTCTTATTTGTTCACAAGAAAACTCCACAGGGCACCTTTAAAGGTGCTGTACTAGATACAATAAAAGGGGGTCTGGGATTGTTCCCTAATTCACTAATACTGACGCTTTGTGACGACGGCCCTCTGCATGAGATACTGACACACAAGGCACTCACATGCACTCACATGCACGCACTGCCAGACCGGCTATCAAAACAAAGAAACAGAGAAGCTTGGATTACAACACACAATTCATTCTCTGCTCAAGACACCATTACTCCACTATATCTTCACATAGTGTTTTTACTGCTATATTAATGTTGTAAATATCAAGTACAGCCCCTTTAAGGCTGGGGACCAAGAAGAGTCTAGTAAGTTTAACCAGGTGAATGGTGCTTTTAAGACATTACACCACTGCAGGAAAGTGCAAGTGAATTGGCAAAATGTGGAGAAAAGTAAGTTATATTTACCACTTCACTTGAATGCAGAGACCAAATGCCAAACATTGGGAACAAGAACATTCAGCGGTTTGACTGACCAAATGAATGAACATCGTGATTTAAAACTAAATTCACAAGTTTTAAAATAATCATTTTTCCAGAACAGCTTGCAATGAGTGAGCAGGCAGCAGCCAACTGTGTATTTTTAAACATATCTATAAACATATATTTTAAGTTTGTTTATACAATCTTACCTCAACCTCCACATAATGGATATCACCAAATGGTTTATGGTACCATCAAACACTCAGATGATTTAATGGTATTAGTATTACCTGTTAGTGGCTAATTTGGAGCTTTTAATCACATCAAATAGTGTCATGAACCGATGAAGCAAAGACATGTCATCCAATAAAAGTTGAGTTTAGGTTGTGTAAGTGTGTCAGGGTGATGTTGCACTTTATATGAAGACTTTTATATGGTAGCCCTGGAGGGCAAAGCACAACAGAAAACAGAAAACACAAGAGCAATTTGCAAAACACATTTCAGAAAGCACTACATTTCACAAAACAAAACAGCAAAAGAGAAAACAAAATGGCATTCGGTGAGACTCAAACCAGAAAAGATAGGTACCTATCGGACAATGATTTATCCTTGTTGACTAGATGCTCCGTCTGTCAATCTGCAACAAACAAAATGACATCTTCTTTTGGATTTCCGACAGACTGGAAGCCTTGTAGCGCACTGCTGCCTTGCACAAGTTGTGATGGTAAGATTAAAAAAACTTATCTATCCCAAGGGAAAGCAGAAACTGCTGTGCAGCAGTTGCAATACAAAGTGGGACCAGGCTCCTATAATTGCACTGCACCATCAGTTTAATATTTTGCATCCTCAGTTGAAATCTGAATAATAAATGCCAGCACAAGGTGGTTAGGCACACGGACTGTGTGGGCGTCTCCATGCATTCATTCTGTTTTGGTTCATGTATGTGCAGCAGCGCAACGTGCAAAAAGGCTGGTCAAAGGTGAATATAGATCAGCGGGTGTGGTGATTATTAAATACTCTCTGTCACGTCACATTACTGGTCTCATAGCTCTGAGACAGCTGTGACAATCAGTTAAATGTTATAATGACAGCTCAGAAAACAGAAAGCTTTACCTCAGGAAATGTCTACATATACACACATATATATTTATATATATACAGCATTTTCCTTCAGGATAAATAACATTTTGTCTTATCTTATCATCCCAACCTGTGAGAGATGGCTGGCTATGTGCTGCAAGGCATCTGCCAGAAATCCAAAAGAAGAAGAAGGACTTTTGTTTGTCGCAGACTGATTGATGAGGAGGAATTGCTGTCCAATACGTTGTGTTTTGTGAAATGTTGTGTTGTCAGCTTGGCCATTGGCCAAACACTTGTCATGTCATGTGTTGAGGTCACTTGGACATTTGAACACAACGCAGAGCTTTGGCTGCCTGTAATGACAACTATGTTGCATCTTAAGTGTGAGGACTGTCGCGGTTTGGTTGCCTTGGATGGTTGCGTGACAATTAAAGTGATACATTTATTTATATTTTAATATTTAATCTGTCTTCTGTCAGAGGTATTAAGAATCTGTTTCATGTTTATTTTGTGTAAAAAACATTTGTCTCCTTTGACAGTGTCAGCAAAAGGAGACTTTGACTGCTGTACTGTAAACATACAGAAAGCAGACATGTGTTCTGAGTTGGGACCCCTGGGGTGCTGGCAAGTGATCAACCAATGAAACCACAACAGAGAGGCCAGGCTGGGGTGTGTGTGTGTGTGTGTGTCTGAGTATGTATATTTTTGTGTGATTGGGGGGTTGCTTCACTTGGAGGGAGGCTTCTGTAACTGCAATTAATGGTACTAGTTTACAGACTCTATATAGTACTTTACGGGCAGTAATTAGGCTAAAAGTTCAGGTTCAGTTGTGGAAAGCTGCTTGAAAATAACTCCCGAGTGACCCCACAGAGACTTCAATTAAAAAAAAACTTATAGTTCTGGGTTTTTGTTGTCAAATGAGTGACAATAGGGCAATGTTCAAACTGCAGGTAAAAGCAGCCCCAATCTGATATTTCCCCCTCAAATCCTTTCAGCGTGAACAGAAACTAACTTGATTTTACATGACCATACATCTCTCTTTGTGGTCCTTGATCTAATACATACCTTTTAGTGGTAATTGTGACTCTGGTACAGCTGTAATGGAGGTTTTTGACTTAATTATTTTTGAAAAGAAATGTAAAATGTTGCCTCCATGCCAAAAAACAAAATAAGATTCCGTTAAATGAAGCCAGGAGCTGGTTAGCTTAGCTTAGCGCAAAAGATGAAATACATCCATGCTGAAAACACGGAGAAACAGCTAGCCTGGCGCTGTCCATAGGTAACAAAATCCACATTCTAGCCTACTAAAAGCTCACTAATTATTTTGTATATTATTTGTTTAATCTGTTCAAAAAGTTTAAAAACTCCAGGTCGCGGTTTTACCAGCCTTGTGCTAAGCTAATTGGCTATTAGCTGTAGCTTCATAGTTATCATACAGACATGTGAGTGGTATTGTTTGTTTCTTCAATTCATGTTGAATTATTCCTTTATCACTAGCAGTTCTGCACTGAGCACAACTGTAATTTCTGCAAAACAACTCACTTAAGAATGCCAGGTGTTTATTCCTTATATTAATGATGTTATTTGGCATTCAAGGTTAAGTTCAGGCTGATACAGGACGTAGCCATAAAAACATCATGTGAACATCAGTAAATCAAAGCTGAGCAGTCCCGCAGTGTGCATGAGAAGGAAACAGTGAAATATCAAATACCAGACTTTTTGAGGAACCTGAAGATATCTTACATTCTAAATTTGGCTCAATTTATGTCTGTGTGCATTTGTGTATGAGTGTGGGTGAACATGTTGATGGTTTCAGTTGGAAACCTTGTATCTCCTCAAAGTGGACTTTGTGAGAGAGAATCTGTCTCAACTCACTAGGGAGCACGTTAACTTGATGTTTTGCACTGCCTGTGTGCATACCACAACAGAAAAACACGTCATTTTGTAACACTGAGCTGCTAAATCTTTCCCTCTCTCTCTCTCTCCCCCATTAATACACTCTTTGGTGTGTTAGCTCACCTGACTCGTGAAAAGAGAGATTTTACTGGCCCAGCTCAGCAGGCAAACTCTGGGCTCTGATACCAACCGGTGTGAAAGCGGCACATCTCAGACCCTCACTTAACTTGCCTCAAACAATGTGCTATTATAGAGTTTTCTCTGTATGGGTTATACTGCTAGAGCGCTGGCAGATTACAAAGTGTTCTCTCTCATTACTGTCCATATAAGCCTGCAGTCCTCGCCAGCACAAAGGAGTGATTGAGTGACAAGGGGAAAGAGATGGCCCGTAGATGCCCATGAGAGCCCTCACCTTGGCTGTTCTGGCCTCGATGAGGGCAGAGGTGATGTCATCATGGCTAGAGACACAGGGGTCGACCCCTCTGATAGGTGGGCATGCTGGGACAAAAGAGAGCAGCTGGGACACAAAGGCCCCATTTATTGAGAGTGAGACATGAGGCCAGAGCGGACTCCGTGGGTGGCACATGGTGTCATAGCTGCTGAAAAGGCCGGTGAGCAATTAATCATCTGATTCAAAAACTGAGCAAAGGGCTTATTATGTATGGTCAGTTTAGACAGCATCGACGGGGAGCCTTTCTGGGTTACACTTGTATTTGATCACACTGATCCGCCAAAATGTCTTTATCCCATAATATTGGCTCCAAGGAGGCTATATTTATCATTATGGTCAGGTCCAACGATTTGTGCAACATAATATGACACACTTACCCCTCATTAGAGATGAAGGGTCCTTTGTGGCAGCCTGACAATCATTAAAACTTCTACCCTGGCTTGGCTTGTTTACTCTGTGGTAATTACCAGGTGATTGTGTAGCCCATGACCCACATTCAGAGTCAGGTCAGCCAAGACATGGGGGATAATTGACAATATTCAGAGAAGTGCACGTAGAGAAAGAGTGTTAGAGTGGATAGTCATTTGTTCCTGCCTCATTAGACTGTGTTAGAAGACAAGCTGGCTCACGGTATTCTTGAAGTGGAACAATACCTCTTTCCACTGTAAGACCAAAATGTGGACTCTGGTGTGTAAATGTGTTTGAGAGTGGATATGGCAGCCTCATTCATCCATCTATGCATTCATTTATTCACTTGATGGTAATATGGAAAATAAATGAATAAACTGACTGTGTATATGCCTTCAAGGTGAGCTCATTTGACCCGATATAGCCTCTGAAGCATTTTTGGACCACATGGCTCTTCAGCTCCACCCATTTCACCTGTCCAAGTGAGTACAACACTCCTGGCAGCACTCTTACCATGACGGAAACAAGTGACTGACTGCCTCCGTACAAACACACACACACACACACACACACACACACACACACTCTCTCTCTCCATCTTAAATCTTTCAACATATATTTTAGTGGTCCAGGGACAATTTCTATCATAAAAAAGTTAGCCACCCACCGTTCATTGGCTGCAGCCTCCCTTTTAATGATTGTATGAATATGGTTTTGCAAATCTGCTTGTGCTATGTAATGTGTTTATTGTGCGATTATCTCCACAAAGCAACACTGGCCACAACACAAGCTATAAAAGCAAATGCTAGACCAACCTGTGAAACACTAATAAGGTGGCATGCCCCCAACATCACTGAGGCTGCCAATGGATTTGGCAGTGCTCTCAAATTTCTGTCACATAAGGCACTGTGAGGTCTCAGCTACGCTATGGGAATCCAGGTCTGAACAAGGTAGACCTCGTGAGTGAAGTTGGAAGCAGACACAACTCTTTAGTTTTTCAAAGAACAGCTTGATGAAGCCTAAAATGTGGGACTCAAAGGACTGTCTGTGTTTTTGGTTGCATCATGTACTTTTAAATTGTGAACCAGCTGCTAAAAATGAGTAAACCAATAGCACCAATACCTAAAAGTAAAAATATTTAATTTTAATTTCACCAACTTGGTTTCATTTTGGTGTTATAAGAAGTCAGATTCTCAGTCAGATGTCTGTGATTATCCAGCGCTCCTCAGACACATGTTGGACACTGTAAGCCTATGCATTAGTGAGCAATAATAACCCTTTAAAGCAGCTCATTAGGAAAGTGTTATTTGACATGTCTAGATTGGGGAGCAGTTTCTATACTTGCACCTTGTGTGAAAACACCATTGGTGATAATTTAACAGCCTTATATAAGACTACCTGTCTATAAAGAATAAAGTGTTTTATTGTACTGATGAGGAGTGCATTTAACTTTTTTCCATTGTTTGGAAGGGACTACTTTTTGATAGCAATATAAATAAATAAAGCACATGATATATTTAGAATAGTTGAGGTTAATTAGCCAGCACTTGAATTAGTGGTTGGGTCCAGATCAAACCAACATGTCACAGATGCTTGTGAACCTCAGTGCCATGAGGTTACAATTCTAGGATGTTTTGGGCTATTTGTTGTTTACGATGTGTGTTCTACAGTTAGGGGTAATTGATTGCTGTGATGGTGTGTGTTGGAACATGTTGTATTTTTCCGTAAGGCCAGCGGCTGAGAGGGGGCTGGGCTGCTGCAGCAGATGAAAAGTTCTAGGACCGTCCAACCTTAGCAGGAATTCCCAGAATTGCAGTTCCTAATTATGACATCCGCGGAGGACCAAAACCGCCCGCCCATCACCCCAACACCCATTACAAACACACAGTTGCATTAACACATGCACGCACAAACAAACACATGCACAAATTCCAATTACCCCTCTGCAAGCATCATCACAGACAATACACAAAAAGTGACAGGGAAATGGATGAAGAGCCTCAGAGCAGAAGAAAGCTTAAGATAAGAAGTCAAAGAGGATGGAGCCTGTATGTCAGAGAATGGCTTGAAGTTGACAGTTCAGTCATTGCTATTTCCATTTCTGTCTCTGCAGGCATTTCAAAGGTATGGCCAAGTTCTTGGAGGAATTTGGGATTAAGTAATTTTAGTTTTTTTTAAAGGTGAGGAAATACAGTGGTCCAATCCCAAAGTCCGGACTTACAGACTCATGGACTTTGGTGTGCATTCTTGTGAAATTCATAAGGGCTTAGAGTTGTCCCAATGTCAAATTTCAAAGGGCGTGAGGGTGTGAGTACATACTTCCCGAGCCCTTTCCTTAAGTCTGCATTGATGCAGACTTCACCAAAGGGAATTACCCACAGTTCAAAGCGTTGAGACGTTTACCGTGGAGACCATAGGGAAACACATGACAAGCGATCACGGAACGGACTTGTTGTCCAGCTTGTAAAACAAGAGTTTGAAGAAATTTGGAATCATGCAGCCGTCTCCTGTGCCTTGGCTGTGTGGAAAGCAACACACTTAAAATGAACAGTCCCAAACCAGCAACTGTCAGCAACCAAGGTAACATGTGATCTCGTGAAGCACTGTCCCAATCCCATTGCCTCACACACTCATTCACTTAGCACATGAGCTCAATTAAGGCTTGAGACTGTGAGTCTTTAGTCCTTAGGGCTTAATTTGGAATTGAGCCATTAGGCTAATCTCAGTTGTCAGTATAGTGCATACTGCACGCAGAATAAATAAAAGGCATCCATACATTTTCATTACTTTAGTTTAACCTACAATAAGTAATATTTTTGGCCACTGGGGGGAAGCAGAAACAAGCTCTCAACTCAACACTAAGATATTATCACCTTTTAACTTGATATGGAGGACTTGTTAGCAAACAGTTGACTATTTGCGCATCCATTTGGAGTTAGCATTCATTTGGAGTTGTGTTTCTGCTCACCCAAGACAAGTGCAAGTCCACTATTCACTCTCATTTTAGCACTGTTTTTGGCCTCTACCAACTCTTGAGGGGAATATCTGGCTCATTGGCTGCTAAATGCTCCACTATGTTCACCAGCAAGTCTGTCCGGCAGTCAGTCAGCGAGCAGTCTGTTTTTAGAGCTTCTTTGCTACAAACAGCTGTGTTAAAGAAATAGAAGAAATAGGAAAAATATTAAAATTCCTTAAAGCCTCTTGTTCCCACATTTCCCATCCACATCAAGCAGTCTAGGGCTGGTTAACTGGGTTGTCAGCCTGGCCCCTTAATTTCATGTGCCAGAAGTGCTTTGGGACACAAATTCTATGGTGTGAGTTGTGGGAGGTACGAACTGAGCGCGGGTATTTCTTGTTTGCTCTGTACATTTTGTTCCTTGGGGAAATCTCGCTGATTAAGTGCTACTATTTTGACAATATGTCAACGGCTTGGCAGCTCTGTAAACAGCAGTGCTGACCAACATGTTCCCAACCTCATCCCAATGGCGTCTGAAAAAAAAGGTTAGGAGACTGCTTATTTTAGTGCTGCTGTCAGACTGAAAAACTGTAATGAATCGTTTTAATTAAAACCCATGAAATACCCTCTCTTTATTCTTTTTTAATGCTTCTTCTGAATAAATCTCTGGTGTGAGCATCAGGGAGTGAGTTTTCATGAATTCTCTATGACACATCCTAAAATGCATATGTATGTTTCTTTATTTTTAGGATCAAGCCCCTGGCCAGACCACTCTGTGAGTCGCCGTGGGGATAGAAGGGCCCTTTATTAGAGATGGCACACAGGGTCCTTCATAAGGCCCACATGGGCACTTTATAACATCTGACATAAGCATTTGACAGTGTGGTTACCAATGCTTGTGGTTGATGCATGGCTGATGGAGTCCAATCTTATGGGGTTGGAAGGCTCGCTCTTACTCATTTTCTCTCCCCTCTCCACTGCCCTTCAACCAAGAGAAAGGGAGAGAGAAACAGACGGGGTAAATGTAAAAGTAGAATAAGGAGAAAGGGGAAAATAAAAATCTAGTGATGCTGGACCATAAACACACAGAAGCAGTTGGATAAACACAATGAACTTCATATAAAAGCTCTGAGGGGGCTTTCGCTCATAAAAAAGCTACTAATCATTGTAAGCCAATGCTATATTAGCATCAGAGGTGTTGGCTGTCTTTAATAATGTGTTATAAAAAGCAATTCCCAACGATGTGGGTGTTTTCTGATCCTGTGCCCCTATCGGCATCTTTGTTACTACTTTCCAGAAAGACAACTGACGGCCGTCCATTTCTGGCCTGACAACTCTTTGGCTAAGGTTTGATCTGGTTTATCTCCTTGGTTAGGGTTAGGGGAAGATCATGAATTGGGTTAAAACAAGGTGGTGTCACCGCCATGCTAGCAGTTCTGGGAGCGTGAACATAGCAGAGCTATGAGTGAGATCTTAACATCAGCATGAAACAATGAACATGCTAACATAATGAAAATGACAATAAAATGCTGATGTCAAGCATGTTTACCTTTTGCTAAGCCACCGTCCGTCGCTGTGTCCGGAGCTTGGGCGCCCAAGACGATTGTGATTGGTTTAAAGAAATGCAAACAACCAAGAGTGGTTCTTTTCTCCTTTCCCTGAATGTATGTGTGGTGTAGCCAGACCTTACTCCACAGTGCTGTGAAGATAGGTCTGGCCATGCAAGACTAATTAGCACTAAGCACAAACTATACAGCAGACCACCAAAGGTGTTAATGGTTACCCCTTACTGACCTTTAATGCCAGTACCAAATTTCATGACCAACTATCCAATAATTTAGTTAATCCAATAGAAATATATTCAGCAAATATTTTGTCAATCTATCCAGTAGATGTTAAAATTATTCTTTAAATAACTTGAAGGTAAAAGGATCACCAAGGTCAGAGGGCTTCATCCTTTGGGGACCATGAATGTCTGTAGAAAATGTAATGACAGTCCATCCTGTATTTATTGAGTTTTTAAATTCTGGACCAAAGTGGTGGACTGACTGACCAATGGACTGGCATGTCCTTCTCTAGAGCCAATAACTTTTTGGTTAAGGTTGGAAACATATTGTGGTTTGGGTTTAAAAAACAACGTGGTTGAGTTGTAGTTAAGTTAAGGGGAGGGCCGTGGTAAAAAACAACGTTGACAGCTGGTAGTAAAAGGGAAAGCAAACACCAGTTGCTTGTGTCACCCAAACATCCATTTAGACCTCTTCCCAAGAACTTTTGCGGTACTTTAACAACATCACGCTACTTCCACCTTTGCTTCTGACAGACAACAGTCATAATTCGCGCGGCCACACGAGGTCCATCTCAGAAAATCGTAAACATAGGTCATTTAAGGCAATTGAACAAACAACCAGTGCTGTAGTTTTCAGTGTCTATATTTACCCAGTGTCGTCCAGGTCAGGAATGTTAGATAACCTGCTACCAGTTTTCAGACCATGCCTAAGTGTTTGTGTTAGTATCCGTATGTGTGAACATTCCTTGCATGGCCAAGCATCAGAGCCGAGTGCACAGAGGGGGGTCAGTGGAGTGCTTGAAGACCAACTCAGTGAACCCTGGAATCATCCTTCATCATTACCTCGTGCTGAAAGATCACAGTGAGTGAGAGAGAGAGAGAGAGAGAGAGAGAGAGAGAGAGAGAGAGAGAGAGAGGGAGCAGGCTGCCTTGAGTTCTTAATGCACACACAGAACACACTTTTATCCAGCTCACAATCCCTGATCTATCCCTTAAACCCTTACTTATCCATTGCCTCACGGCACATTTTATTGAGTCATGTAATAAATCTGTTCTCTGTGTGGTTGGTTGGATTTCAAGGCAAAAATGTAAGGTATTTGTTTTGTCTGAATCTAGATTCCTTAACCTATTTCACACAGATTTTAAAGTCTCAAAATTCTATTACATATTTACAGGGCCCCCGAAGGTCAAAACCCGAAAGCATTTCAGAAAACACACCAGCAAAGCAAAAAACAAAACGACATTTGAGAGACCCAAACCGGAAAAGGTAGATACGTATTGGACAATGATTCCTCATTGCTGATTGGATGCACTGGCTGTTAATGAACGGTAGTTCTTCTTCTGTTGGATGTAAAGGACAATTCCGGCGCAAAATAAACCTAGGGGTTATTAACACATGGGTAACAGGTCAACCGTTCTCTGGAATATGTTTTAATGCTAATTTAATGTGTCTCTACATTGAAACAAGCTAGCGCAAACCGCTGATTAGCTTATAACGCAAGTCTTCGGGGCACTGGTAAAGTAAAAATAAATCGCTATTTTATGCCACTAACAAGGCTCAAAATAGCATAATGAGGGCCCCTAAATGTAAACCAAGTGTACAGACAGTTTAGTAAAAAGATTGTTTATAAAGACTGTACCGTTCACGCATACAGGCAGGCGCCATCTTGGGAAACAGTCATGGCCAGTGAAACCACGAATGCCCTGCTTGAGCTATGTTACTGGCTACTGGTTGCACGGCGTTCGTGGTCACATAGTCTGGTAATTAATGTTACACAACAGCGTTTTCACTACAATGTGAGTTTCAAGGATAAAACACTTTGGCTGAAGAGAAAGTTGGAAAAGAGGCTATGATGAGCTGGGGTTACTAGACATCTCCTTCATAAACAAGCAGACAGTGAAGTTATAACCGACCAGTCTGATGTGTGTACGGATCTGTATGTGTAACGGCACTGCGCTCTGACGGATTTATCACCATATCAGTCCAGCTGGGTTTAGATACTGAAGCAGAAACGTTTTATCCAATATAAAGCAGCTGTGGACAGCAAATACTGAATCACCTTCAATGTAGACTGCCTTGCTAACTTTTGGTATGTCACGCTATTTTCTCTGTCGATTTGTGAAATATTGTTTTGTTCTTTAAAACGTTTTGTTTTGTGAAATGCTTTTCGTGTTTTGACCTTCAGGGCCACTGTACATATTTATTCTGTTTTCAAGAGCATTGAGTAAACTCAAAATAGATCCTTTTTATGTAATTAAAGCTCCTTATTTTTAATCTAAATATGTCAGAGGTTCATGCATACACATTTGACAAATCTCCTGTAACCCTGTTTGCATATTAGGCAACGACAAATAGCATCTCGACCCCAAGGTTAAGAACTCTGGTCTAAACATTTGAAGCTCTGCTGCTCTTGTGCAACAAGTTGAAATAAACTGGACCCATAAGTTGTTGTAATGTTAATGTCTTCCTCCAGTGTGAACCTCTTGTTTGGCTCTGAACTCTCTATCAAGGGAGACCACATGGCAGATTGAGACATTTTTAGGGTCCAGGGAGCCTCAGCGCAGTGAGGTGCAGCTTAGTTTTCATGACATTGCGATGGTGGGCGCCACTCATCTTCATGGTTGCAGATTCCAACCCCCAATCTGCTGATTACGCTGTCTTGGCCATCTCAGCGTGCATAATCATACCTGTGGGTTGGATGGGAGCTGCAGACAGCTAGTGAATTGAAGTTGAGCGTTTATGGTGTGAGAAGCAGCCCGGGGTCTGAACATGGTTTTAGCGGAGTCTGTCACGGTAGGTTTGGTGAGAGAGGCAGACAATGGCTCCTCCGGTGCCTCTGCGGTTATATGCTTCTGTGGTTGGAGCTGAGCTTAAACTTACAGTATGTCTGTGGGCTAATGCTTCTGGTTAACTGCTAGCCAGCCTATATGTGTTGTGGGTTAGATATAGCTACTAACCCAAAGCCCAGCTTTTTTGTGAGACTTAAGCTGGATGAAGGTTCTGTGTGAGTTCTTTGGTTTGGGTTAGAGGGGATTGGCCTGAGGAGCTGAGGATGTAGCAGACATGCACCGTGGTGGGAAGAATGTGGTAATTATTGTGTTCAGGACTGCCATCTGTCAACTCTCCCCTTTTAGATATTTACTGGACCCGCATTCCTCCTGCTGGGTTGGTGGATGGGATATACTTTGTACTGTATATGTGTGTGTATGTCTGATAAATGCATGTAGCAGTACCCAAACTGGTGCATATGGTGTGTACACCAGATTCTATGCCCCAGGCCATCTTCCATCATAATACCTTATTGTCTAATTCTTCTTCTCTCCCTCCCACTCCCTCTCTCGGGGTTTATGTCTCCTCTACAGATTCAGTTTGTCTTTTTGATTTATTTACATTTTTCAGAGACGCAGTTATTCATCGAATTTACAAATATATCTTTGCCTGTTTATGTGTTGTGTGCATGCTAGATTCCAAACATTCTCCTTGTAATAATGTGAAAAGAATTAGGTGCATTAGTTGTGTCTGTTTGCAGACTTATGGGGGGTTCATTAGAAAAACAAAATCCTTTTTGCATTTTTGGTTTGTGTAGTTAGGTGCGGCCTTCCAAAAAACTAAATAACAAAATCTGTCATGGTGTGGGTTAGGGAAAGGGAAGTTTGGGGTCCCGTGCTGGAGCTGCTGCCCCTGCACACCAACCCCAGATTAACAGATGAAGATAGATTGATGGATGGATGTCATGGTGTGAGCTGGGTCCACCTCCACAATTTCCATTTATATGCCCACTTGTACATGGGGAAAGTGGTTTTTTGATGGCAGGACAGCTGAAGACGTGAAAGGGAAGAGAGAGGGGCAATGACATGCAGCAAAGGGCTGGCTGCAGGTCGAAGTCGAACCTGGGCCCGCTGCATCGAGGAGCAAACCTCTATATATGGGCGCCATATTGAGCTTTACGGGCGCCCAATCTATTTGATTAGTTATTTTATGCATGCAAGCCCAAATATTCAAGATTATTCTGCGGCGAGGTGCGCAGAAAGATTTGCTCGGAAGGCAGAGTTACTAATTTTAAAGCTAGGTTATTGACAAAAATGGGTCCACCTGGCTATGAGTTATTTTTTTTTTTTTTTTACTATTTTTCTGTTTTCTGTTAGCCTGCCCTGTATGTCCCTGCTGTTTTCATTTGTTGCTGGTTTTTAGTAGGCAGTCAGTCTGCTCCGTGACCGGGCCATCTCTTGGTTTACTTTGGTGAGTGAGGGACGGCCCAATCTCCTCTCCTCATATTCCGCCTTTGTGTTGATCGCCCTGTGCGAGGGGCTCAGAAAGAGTCTACGCATTAGATTTCTGCATTTTTGCTGCCAGGTTGGGTTGGAACAGTCCGGCTCTCCGTATCGCGTTCCTGGCTGGATTTAGTGATTGGATTAAGGACCTTTTGGCCACCAGGGACGAGCCGGAGAGCCTGGACAGTCCTATTGACTGCGCTATTGATTTGGATAATCATATCCGGGAGAGGGAGAGAGAGCGCACACTGCGCAGCTCGTACTCTTCCCGGTCTTGGGCCTCTGCTTCATTGCCGTCCCAGCCACGCCCTATTGTCCCTCCGGCACCCCCCTCACCGCCTGCTCCGGAACCCTTGCAATTGGGCCACGCACGTTTAACCCCAGAGGAACGTGATCGCCGTCATCGGGCCGGGTTTGTCTGTACTGCGGTAAACCCGGTTACTCCATCTCCTCCAGTCCCATTCGACCAAAAGATTTGACTCTCCAGAGGAGAGTTTTAAGTTTACCCTTAAATGTGGAGACGGTGTCTACCACGGAACCCAGACTGAGAGCTGGTTCCACAGGAGAGGAGCCTGATAGATTAATGCACTGGCTCCCATCCTTCTTTTAGAGACTCTAAGAACCACAAGTAACTCTGAATTCTGGTAGCGCAGCGCTTTAGTGGGACAATAAGGTACTATGGTACTATGATATGATGGTGCTTGACCATTTAGAGCTTTGTAGGTCAGGAGAAGGATTTTAAATTTAATTCTGGATTTTTCAGGAAGCCAATGCAGAGAAGCAAATACAGGAGAAATATGATCTCTCTTCTTAGATCTTGTCAGAAAACATGCTGCAGCATTCTGTATCAGCTGGAGAGTCTTAAGGTACTTATTTGAGCAACCTGTTAGTATCGTTTTGAGACAAAATGAACTTAATTTTGACAATGTTACGAAGGTGAAAAAAGGCTGTTCTTGAGGTTTGTTTTAAGTTGGCGTTAAAGGATATATCCTGATCAAAAATATCTCCTAGATTCCTGACAGTAGTGCTGGAGGCCAGGGCAATACCATCCATAGTAGCTATATCGTTGGATAATAAGTTTCAGAGGTGTTTAGGGCCCAGAACAATAAATTCAGTTTTGTTTGAGTTTGACATCAGAAAATTATAGGTCATCCATGATTTTATATCTTTAATGCATGCTTGAAGTTTAAATAACTGACGGGTATCATCAGGCTTGATTGTTAGGTATAATGTGGTGTCATCCGCATAAGTTAATTGAGTGTTTCCTAATAATATTGCCTAGAGGAAGCATATATAAGGAGAATAGAATTGGTCCAAGCACTGAGCCTTGGGGAACGCCATGGCATGGCAAGATTTTAGTGTGCCTGGAGGATTCATCATTAACATTAACAAATTGAGATTGATCAGAGAAATAGGACTTAAACCAGTTTAGTGGGATTCCTTTAATGCCAACTAAATGCTCCAGTCTCTGTAACAGGATGGTATGGTCAATAGTTTTGAATGCAGCACTAAGATCTAGTAAGACAAATATGGAGTCCTTTGTCTGAAGCAGTTAGAAGGTAATTTTCACCAGTGCTGTCTCTGTGAAATGATGCAATCTAAATACCTTGAAGAATCTTGGAGAGAAAGGAGAGATTAGATATAGGTCTATAGTTTGCTAAGACCTCAGGATTGAGGGAGGGTTTTTTCAGAAAATGTTTTATAACAGCTACTTTATATGACTGTGGTACATAACCTGTTAATAACGATATATAGATAATATCTAATAATGAAGTGTTACCACCGGTAATTATTGCAGGTTTATAGGATAAAAGCAGTCTAAGTATGTCAGGTCTCGTTGTTCTTTCTAGTGGTCCTACATTTAAAGGCGAACCGTTAGAAGTTGAGGACAAAAGGTGATGAATTTTATGATCGTTATAATTTTATCATTAAAGACACTCATAATGTCATCACTATTCAGAGCTGTGACTCTCTGTCAGCCTGGCTACAGTGCTGAAAAGAAACCTTGGTTTGTTCTTCTTATCTTCTATTAGTGAGTTTCAGTATCTTCTTTTTGAGAGGAACAACAGAGTCTAAAGTCGTCCGTAGTGAGGCTGTAGCAACGTCTACAAAATTATCAATTTGGGATGGACTAAAGTTAACATAAGATTCCTCTGTTATATTAATGCACGTCATTGACGTTTTTATCTAATTTTGTTAAGTTGGGTACTAGGAATTCAAACGTTATTCATGAATGATAATAAAGGATTCTGCGGAAATACTATTAAATCTTCAACTTGGATGCCATATTCCAGCACAAGGTCAAGGGTGTGTGGCCTTATGCACACTCTGAATGAAACCAATTGAATCTAGTAGTGAGTTGAAACCAATACTATGGCTATTGTTGTCAACATTCACATGGATATTAAAATCACCTACAATAAGTACTTTGTTTGATTTAAGGATTACACCTGATAAAAACTCAGAGAATTCAGATAAAAAGAGGGTAAGAATATGGACCTGGAGCTTGGTAAACAACAACAAATATAATTGCTGTAATGTTTTCCATGTTGGATGTTGAATATTAAGAACAAGGCTTTCAAATGAGTTATAATTTAGTTTAGGTTTAGGATTAATTAACAGGCTTGAATCAAAGATGGCTGCCACTCCTCCTCCTCCTCCTAAATTCCTCCTCGGCCAGCCTCGAGGAATTTAAATATTATTATGACTGGGAGAAGTGGATTTATTTAGACTAACATATTCTTCATTGCACAGCCATGTTTCGGTAAGACAGAATAGATCAATTTGATTATCTGATATCAAATAGTTTACTAATACTGCTTTAGAAGAGAGAGATCTAATATTTAATAGTCCACATCTAATTTTACTATTCTGTTCTATCATTGTTTTATTACATGTATCTTTATCACTAAGGGAGGCAGAGGAATAGCTAAACATCTGACATATAGAGCAAGAGAGAGCAGGAGAGGGAATTAGCCATTGCTAATGGCTAAGCTAAAGTAGCTAACAGCGTTTTAACAATTGTGAGATCAGCGAGGCAGTCACTGTAAGAGAAGATAACTATAAGTGCTTGAGTATAACTAGTGTAGTTTGAATGCAACCCAGACATAAAGCAGAGTTGAGTACGTCTTTGCTGCGAGTAGCAAACTAACGTCCGAGACACAGGAGCACCGGAAGTGAGACAATACGCTTACTGTAAACGTCAGAACATCAGGGATATGTCTATTATGTCCATTAAACTTCTCTTGTGTTTGACTTTTTCTTTGTTACTTTGTGGCTAAAAGAGAAACAGTGGTCCCGGTTTTAGGAGGCGTGGCTTTAGTGGATTATTATAATCCATTTAGCAAACAAAAATACTATTTTACCAAGAGCTAAACAACCCTGCAAATGCACAAGAGAGCCATAAGGGACAAGAAAAAAGGCAAAAAGGAACAGGCCGAAGGTCATGCAAGACGGGCAGACATGAGGCCAGTATCACTCTCTGCATGTCCTGCCTCACTAGAGATTGGAGATACATGTTCATGCATAGCAACATTGGTCTGAGATGGTTTCTTAAAGCTCCAGACAGGGCTGCCTACCATCCCGTTGCAGGGTGAGGGGATGGTAGGCAGCGGCAGGGGATGAGACGTGCGGTGATGTCAGAGGAACGACTTATGCCTGACAGCTGCTCTTGGCAACATGCCAGACAGGGTGGTCAGTAAACATGGCACAAGTCTCCTGTAGCTTGTTTCGATGTTTGAAGTATGTACAGCAGGCGAGGCCCGAGCAGTGGTCTTGGCTGTCATGGTTGGACCCTTGAAGGAGTCTGTGTTGTTATAGGAAGGGTCCCAAGCCACGGCATTAGCTCTTATTCCCCACAGCCACTCATGACAAACCAGCAGGCTTCAGATGTGGCTTTTCCACACACACAAGAGCAGAGTGGTTCAGACTAATATTTTATAGACCTGTAAAAACAGCACCATAAACAGAGGCTTCACTGATTAACACATGGGGGTCTTGTCCTCTCAAGGAGGCAATGATTTTTGTGTATGCAGCCATTGAAATTCTGTCATCATGATGCTGAGTAACCCCCATCTGTAAAATGAGGTGTGTGTACTTTATGTGAACACAGAAGTTTGTACAGCCTTGCAGTAGGTGGCAGTAGCTTAGTCAGGAGTTGGGTTGTTAACCGGAGGGTCGCTGGTTCAAGTAGTAATACCAAAGTAGTATGAGTGTGGACTAACAGCTGGAGAGGAGTTCACTTCCACTGCCAAGGTGCTCTTGAGCAAGACACTGAACTCCCCTAAACCGCTCAGGGCGTCTGTTTACTCACTCTGAAATCTCTCCATTAGTGCATGTTATTCAGGCCTGTGTGTAGTATAGTGTGTAACAGAGTGTAAATTGTAATTTCTCCATAGGGATCAATAAAGAGTATAAATTAAAATTAAATTAAGTGTTGCATGTCCACAGCGTTCAGCATGGATGTAGTCTCCTTAGCACAGTGCCATCTCAACCCTTACATCTTTCCTTGAAGGTCTGGGTTTCTCATGGCAATAAAGTTCATTTGTTGGCGGCGTCTCCAACTGGCTCCACTTTCATAATAACACTTTGCTGAATCAAAAATTCCAGTGAAAAACAGTTCCCTGAAACACTGTATAGTGGACTGTTCCCAGAATATGTTGTTCCTAGAAAACTGGGTGCTAAATCTTAAGAATGCATCTGAAACCAAAATGTGGGCCAAATGGTTTCCACAAAAGACAAACTTGGGCACAGCTTGACACCAATACTTTTTGGACTACCTAAGAGAGGAGAGGAGTAGGAGGAGAGTGTCTTATATCGTGTTGGTCATGATTTGGAGTGCTGAGATGATTGATCCTAAATCAGGGAGCATTCTCCCTCAGCAACCTTAATGGACTAGGTGGTGGGCACTGAGCACTGAGGCCAGCATTGTTTTCTGAGTTTTACGCACGCACAAACGTATGCAAAAACTAACAAAGACACACACACACACACACACACACAAGTCTAGCATGAGTACCACCACACATGAATGGAGATAAATGCAGTGAGTGCCTGAGGTTTCCAACGTGGCTGTGTTATATGAGTAAATGATTAATCCACATAGTTGGACCCCGTCTCCTGTCCGCAATGGCATACTCCAAGGCCACACAGCTGGTACCAATTTGCATGCCCCCACCACATCGTGATCCAACTGCATGTGTTGCAATCATGGCTTATCTCTGCAGTAATTCACTCCTTCCTCTCATGCTGAGGCTATTCTTGGCCTTTCTGCCTCTTTATTTTTAGTCACGGCTGCTTGTCTGGGTCATTGAAGTGGTCTTGATTTGGTGCGTCAGCTCAAAGCAAAGGAGCCTGGGTACTAAAAATGTCATAAATCACCCTTGGGATGCATGCTTTAGTGTAGTCACACACTCTCTGACCGACACAACAACTGCTTTGTGTTGTTTTGTTTCCCTTAAAAGCTGCCAATGTTACTATTCACCTAGATGTCATGAAACCAAGTATGCATCTGTGTTTTTTTTGTTTTATCTCTTTCGTGTGACTACTCAAGTTGGGGTGTACATTTACATGTAAAAGTATGTGCATGTTTAACTCTGCCCCTCAGTTCATCAGGTTTAAATAGCATCTTGTACAAAAGAATCTGGGCCCTATTAAAGCTTTGGCAAATGGAAACACAAATAAAAATAGCCTAAATCTTAATTTGAGCGTGTCGTCTTTAAAAGACATCAAAGTGGTCACTCATGGGGCATGTGCTGTATTTTCAGGCTGCGACAGACCCTGAGATAACCTCACAGGAGGATGAATGGCCCCAGGGCACCTCATTTGATGACCCCATTCACTGTTCGGCGGGAAATGAACTCGTCTCCCCGTTCTGTGTGTCTTGGCTCGTCCCTGGGTTCCTGGGTCGACTGAGAGCCAAAGGGAACATAATAAGATTAACATAATGGAGTTAATTGATCAACTAAAGTTCAGTCAGGGGGTAAATGTGCTCACTCAGTTTGTTACTTGCTGATTACCTCACTCCATTCATCGCTTCATACCTGAATCTGAGCTCTCAGGTCACATCAGATAATACTGACAGCTCCCTTTGTCTCATTCTGTTTCCTTTTCTTTGTTCAGCTCTCTTATTACTGTTGGGGTCATGGAAACCAACGGCAGATGGACAGTTAGCTCTGGGTCTTGAGATGAATGTAGATTAAACATTTCTAAAGATATTAAAGGAATAGTTTTGGTACTTTAAGAAATTGGCTTGTTTGCTTGAGTAGATTGATCCAACCTTCTTGTCTGTATACTAAATATAATTCTACAGCCAGGAGACGATTAGCCTTGCTTGGCATTCACACAGACTCTTTCTAAGCAGGATTATTTCACTGGATGGGCATGGTGTTGCAGCACGTAGGAGTGCACGCTAAGGCTGGGTTCACATAGCATCAGGTGGTCCTCAGGCAGTCCAGCAAATATGTATGAATGAATATGAAAATTGTTTTTTTTATTATTGTTTCATGCATACAATAAAATATGCCCACACAGGCTTACAAGACACCATTACCTAAGGACCAGATGCCAAAGTAACCACATACCGTAATCAAATAAACCTTCTAGTTTTTGCCAAGCTTTAGAAACAAAAGTAACCAACTCATACATATTAAATTTAAATAACCACTCCAATTGGTCATCAGTCATGCACCAGAACATTTCAGGATGCTGGACAGACATTTCATGTAAAATTGGTGTTCTTAGTTCATCCTAATATGGAGAATACAGGAGAAAATTTCTGTTCTCAACTGTGCCAACAACTTTTTCGGAATTCTTGATAAGTTTGCTGTAACATATAGTATCAGGACCAAAATAATGTTTGATTTGAATATAAGTTTGTAGTTTTGGTTTTAGCAGAATATCTTTTGACCATATTTTTTCAAATATTACAAGCATGCATCATAAAGCTGTGCATAGAGTACCCAAGGTCTTTACATACTTTAAGTTTGTTAACAACGGACCCTAACGCTCTTCCAACTGAATTAGCAAGGGTTTTAATACCAGCTTCATAGGTTTAGAATTCAAATATTTATATATTTAACACTTAGATGTATACTCTAGTTATACAGTCCCAAAAGTGAATGTCTTCCTGCTTCTCTGGATACCATTTTTCCTGAAATTAATAATTTGTGTTTTACTTTGATCTATTAATAACCTTGATCTGTAGCGCAGTTCTTGCGATTCAACATTGTTTGTAAGTCATCTTCTGATTCAGCAAGAAGAGAAATATCGTCCGCGTACAACAAAACACCCAAAGTGAAATCACTTAGATGTATGCCTAATTTAGATCCTTAATTTCAAGAGCTAAGTCATTTACATGAATTGTAAACAGAGTGGGAGAAAGAACATCACCTTGTTTAACACCTTAAGGAGAAACCAACCCGTTTGTAGATTATTTACTT
Source organism: Percina caprodes (assembly GCA_013375575.1). NCBI lineage: Eukaryota > Metazoa > Chordata > Actinopteri > Perciformes > Percidae > Percina > Percina caprodes. The sequence continues at coordinate 601,313 of JABXJD010000278.1, forward strand.
CTATACAAGCAACAGAGAAACTATATAAGGATTTCAACACTTTATAAAAACCTGCCATCTACTCCGGCTTCTATAAGCTTTAGGACAAGTACATCTCTCTGAATTCAATCAAAAGCCTTTTTAAAATAAAAAATAAAAATAAAAAATTCTGCAATTCTTGATCTAATAGTCAAAATTGAGTGGGTATGGTCAATGCAGGCTCAATTTTTTCTGAATCCATTCTACTCATCAACTAACAGATTTACAGTTTCTAAATATGTATTCAGCCTAAAATTCTAAATACTGGAATATAATTTTTGTACTATGAAGGCTGATTCCCCTATTATTGAGCGATACTCTTGGGTCATCCTCAGATAATTTTGGAACGGGTTTAATAAATAGATTTATACCATGTAGAAGGAACAATGCTATTTTTTAAACAAAAATTAAATGGAAAAGCACAGACAAAAGTGATGAATTTAACATATTATTAGGAAATCCCTGTACCCCTATAACAGTTCTCACTTCCTCCAACACTCAAACATCCATTTGATGAGAACCCATCTTTTCAGATTACTCTCTAACTCATCTTTTAGATCAGATGCTTCTCTAAGGAAAAATCAGCAAAATCTTGCTACCACTTTAAAAAGGACATACTCTTTCCTATTTTGAAGATTATCATTACTTAGGAGAACTTCAGTAGATATTTTGTCTCACTCTCCTCCAAGTTTATGTCCGTCTTAATGTAAAATTATCATGATTTGGATTAATTCTACCATTTAGAATAAAGCTTTTAGATTCCCTAAGAAAATCAAGAAAGGATTTGCCATGGCCATTGGCAAATATTATCTAGGCGGTAAATTATCTATATCCTCAATGCAGTCCTCTTTATTACCAATGCGTCTATTAAAGTTGCCACATACAGTATGTATATTGCATCCGTGTCAAATTAATATACTTGGGAAAGTAAATGACTGAAAAATGTATTACAGTTTTTTCCTCTTGTATATCCTTCTCGCGATAAATAACAGGAGAAAATCCCAAAACTGTACTGCAGATCTCAGTGTTGAAAACGCACTCCGATAATACCATCCATTGGTTTGTCATGTGTCAATATTCATGAAGTTCATTTCTAACCAAAACTCCAACTCCTCCTGAGCCCTTTGGGGCTCTTATATGCCAATTTCTGTTATTTCCAAACCAAGAGTAGTCAGTCAAATAAATGACGCTATCACCTGATAGATGCGTTTCATTTAACGAAATAATATCTGGGTTAAGGGACTGCAATAAACAGGTTCAGAGCTCACTGCTTGAAGTAATCCATCCATTTATGTTCCAGTGTACCAACGATAAACAAAAAGAGTTACTTGCGGCAAAGTTTGGCAGCTGCGTCTCAGCATCTTGTTGATCCAGCAGCTTGGTCACCTGTCACACCTGGTGCCTCCGGCAGATCTCACTTGATGAGCCTCCCATTACTATATAGAATTTCTAAAAATTTGATTCCATGATACGATCGGTGTGGGACTTTAAAAAGTGGACATATACCTTTTTACTGCTGTTTGGATTTCAGGTTGTGCTTTCCACGCAACACAGCCACCTTCTCCTTCACAGAGAAACGCAACTTTCACCACTCCAGGTCCTGGGCCTCTCGCTCCCAGTCTCTGCATTGCAACCGGTGTCAGAGTTTGTTCACAGGCACAGCCATCCAACAACAACTTTTTCAACCAAATCTTCATCTTCATTGTATGGCAGGCCCATGATAACTATGGACACATCGGATCAAACTTGTTCCAGATCAATATTTAGTTGTATTTCTTTGACACATTTCTTAAGTGATCCTTTCAAAATATTTCCCAGGGATCCATACAGTCTATCCACTAACTAACTTTGGGGTTAGTCCTCCTGAAGATCCAGCTAACCCTAACCCTTAACGACTGGATTTTCAGACTTTGACATTTGATTATACACAGACATTTAGTTAATTACACTGTGTTGTGCCATTATCTAATGCTAGGGTATTTGATGCTATCCTCCTGCGCTCTGTAGCAGACAATGTGACGGTGAGACAGCGCCGATTAAATATTGGGAACAATTTTTCATTTAAGATTTGAGTTGGATTTAACAAGGTGTTTATGGTTTATTATCACTCAGTACAAGCGCAAATAACACTGCTGGATTGATCTTCATGATAACAAGGATGTTATGGAGAGAAACGTGTGTGAGACATCAATACTTGAAAATATTAAGAGTAATCATTATTCCCACATTTACTTTCTGCAGTCTGATGTCAGTTCACCACCTCACCATCTGCATCGCCAATTCCCATCGTCTCCAAAATGGGCGTACGCATGGGTCAGTTTGCGTGGGAAGTGGCGTTCGCACATTTTCAGCCCTGTGTTGTGGTTACGCCACGGTTATATATGAGACCCCAGGAGTTTGTGTAACAGCTGATTTTTTTCCTGCAACAAGCTCCAGGACAAAGCACAGTCGCTCCCTCTCTTTTCCCTCTTCGTTCCTGAAATGAAGCTGGTTGGAAATGTTGATATCATAAAAACAATTGATGGGAAACACTACTACTTATGCTACATTAGGGAGTTAAAGAGCATGGCAGGACTTCACACAATTTTGGCATTTAGGTGACACTCCCACACTGCCGCACAACCCGTCCGTGAATCGCCAGACGGTCTAAATGCTGCCTTCCGCTTACACATGATAAAAACGCTTAGCGCTGGCTGTGCTATTATTTTCCTATGAGTGGTTGAGACAACTCGGAGGAAGCGCTACTTTTGGTGTGGTGCACCGCCCAAAGTTCAAATAATTTCAACTTTAACCTTGACAATTCCAGTGCAACCAATGAGATAGATGGTAACCAGAAGCACTTGTCAAATGTGTTATTGTTTGCTGGAAATACTCAGCAGGAAATGACGCACATTACACAGTGTTAAAGAGCCGGTTTGTAGTTTGATCATAAACAACCGAGTCTCGTGCCGTTCCTTGAACTTGTCTGACAATTTCTGCATCGGCCATTTTCGACAGTAGTTTTCTGAATCTAGACATCTCTTCAGGGTAAAGTTTGATAACCGAGCCAACTGATTCTCATTCATACAGCTCTGCCAGGTAATGTCTAGATAATTTAGTGTTTGCTGTGGATGTGTGAAAGAGGCTTTAATATTAGCCTTAGTCCGTGCAAGTCACACCCTAAAATCCGGTCCTCACAGTGAAGTTGCAAAGTTCACCCAATTTCCATTTCAAACAAGAGCATGTGCTACAGGTTACATTTTTCCAGGTTAAACTTCTGCAATATTGCCCCATCATCACTTTCATATATGTTTAGGGAGATCATATTGGGAATGAACAGAAGCCCGGTCTCTGTCTTTCTACAGCATTGCTGCAGCTCTGAAATGATAAAATGTGGAATACAGGTTAAGGATAGAGAGAGGAAGAGTAAGGGGAATGGATGGCAAACAAAAGCCAAAATAATGACCAATTCTCATACAGCAGCCAATGAACTCTGTCAAAGGCTAAGGGAGAGAAAGGAATAGAAAGCATGAGGGATGAACTAAGGTAACGTAAGGTATCTGTGTTCCCTCATTAAAATGTCTCCACAGGATGAACCTTATCCTCAGCTTGGGGAGAAACTACAATCTCCTGAAAGGCTCCAGCTCGAAATTAGCTTAATAATGTGTGTGCAAGTGTGGGTTTTTGCAGTATGTTTGTGAAAATGTGCCTGTATATGAAAGCGAGCCGAGACAGAGAATGTTAAAGCAAAGACAGAGAGAGATGCTGAGAGAGGGTTTCTCAAGGTAGCTCCTGTTGTGGCAGATAAGCTGCCATCGGCTATTCAGGGACTTGCCAAGATGCCATTTTCATTCTCACTTCTAGGATTAAATATATTTGAGGCATATTTGGATCATTTTATGATTATAGTGGCATTGATCATTGTGCGAATGTGGAACCATTATGGTTAATAAGTATGTAATAATAAGTATAACTATGGCATTAAAACTGTCCTTCTTATTAACTTCATCATGTCAGTAACATGCCATGGTTGTAAAACAGTCCTCTCTTAATAAATTGTAAATTAATGGATTTGGTTCAGAAGCTATGTGTTGTGGTTTTGGGTTTTATTTGGGATTATTTTGGCCTTCCTTGTGTTGTTGGTAGTTCTCCCCCCGGTCTTGTGTTGTTGGTCCTGTCTTGTGTTCCCCTGTGTGTCTGCTTTTTCTGTTTCTTGTTTTATTTTGAAGTCTGTTTTTTGTCTCGTCTTGCTTCTAGGCTTACTTCCTGTGTCTTCCCGCTCTTGTGATTACCTGATGTGTTCCACTTGATTCCCTGCCCTCGTCACCTCGTTACCTTGTGTATTTAATATCTGTGCTTCCCTTGTCTCTTGTCAGATCCCTCTAGTTCGTCGTCTCGCTGCCTGTTCCCGTAAGTCTCCTCTCTGTGTTTTGTCCTGTCTTTCCTCGCCCTTTTTTCCCCTGGATCCCTGCGGCCTTTGTGTTTTGGATTTTGGACTTTTCCCTGAAACTTTGAACTTTTTATTCCCTTGTGGATTGTTTTTGTTTTTTATTCCCAATAAATTACCCTGTTTTGCTTGCATTTTGGTCCTCCTTCACCTGCTACCCATGACACTATGCAGCTTTTGTATAGAAGAAAAGTGATTTAATGAGCAGAGGTAAATTTATTATGAATCTAGAAAATGCTAAACATCAGCCAAAGGAATTTTTCATACCTGGGAGTCCACATTGTTTAGGCGGATTAATAAAGCGTTCAAGTAGTCCACAGATTGGGAAATATGCTTACTCGCTTTCTTGTTGAGCGTTGGATGAAAACATTGTAACTACACTCATTTCTGTGTGTTAGCAATGAAGCTGAGGCCAGGAAATATTAGCTTAGCTTAAAAGGGGCAAACAGTTAGCTTGGCTCTGTGAAATCTTGTCGTTACCAGGCAATCAGCAGCATTCTTATAGGAAGTCACTGTGCCTGGCTGCTGCTTGCCAGGGCTTTGTCTAAAATGGCTCCCTATTTATTATATAGTTAGTCTGGATCAACAGAAGTACATTTCAAGAATAATTCCCAAATACCATGCCAGATAATTGGCATGGTTTTATTTCAGTTAGCCTAATAGCTGGTTTGATTTGCATTGAGAGATTATTTTATGTAAAGTTCCCCATGCCAATCTCTAGGTATGGTGAAGGGTATGTGACGATATGGGGTTATTTTAATTCCAAAGGCCAAGGGAACTTTATCAGGATACAATAGTAACATGGATCCATGAAAACTGGCCTTTAGTAATAAATCTACCTGCCTCTATGGGAATTTAACATAGGGGTGTGTTTACTTGCCCCCTGTATTTTAAGGAACATTTATTTTTCCCGATATATTATTCATTCACAAAGAAAATTGGTGTCTTAAAGGTTTAATTTTTCCAAATTTTTTTTAGTTAAGATTTTTTTTATTCCTCTTTTTAGTCAACTTCAGCATGGGTATGTGAACTTATTAGCACAGCTGTATGCAGCATTTTATTTTGCGCGCAGCAAATGACCCACCAAAAGAAGTTCCTTTCCCGAGACCATTTTGCAGAGCCGCTGTGGCTGTGTTTGGAGCTTAGCGCCGCCCAAGACGATTGCGATTGGTTTAAAGAAATGCAAACAACCAAGAGCTTTTTTCCCTCCTATCCCAGAATGTATGTGTGGTGTTGTCAGACCTTAGCAAAAGGTCAATTAGATACAGTCAGCAAGTCACCCTTTAACAACCTAAAACAGATGCCTAATTGTATGGGGAACTTCAGATTCCACATCAGTATTAAAAAGAGCATAGCAGTAATTTCTTCATTCTTAAGCTGTGGCTCAATGAAATGACCGATACCATCACCCTAAAACAATTATCTCTGAAGAATAGTCACAATTCAATAACATCTGTAAGCCTCTTGTTTGTTACTAAAAATCAACCCACTCCTTGTGTAGTCGACTGTCCATTACCACTTTATACCTCTTGTTTTTAAATTTTCCATCACAACCTTGTCATTTACTATGTAGGCTACTGAGCAGAAAGGGAGAGAGTATAGTATATTTGGATTTATTTATGTTGGATATCTGTTTTCGCTTTGTTTTTCTTAAATGAAAATGTAGATTGCGTTCTCATGTCCTACATCTTGAAATGATTCTTTAATAAAACATACTTGACAAAACAAAAAAGACAGGATCCAATTTAAAACCTAATTTTGGTCCTAAATCATTACACCTGTGTGTGACTGGCTCAGACCTCTTGGGGCATTGTGTGTGTGTGTTTGAAGGGGTGCATGCTGCCAACACTAGTTCTTCCTACATCTGGCCAAGCACAACACTGGCATGGTAGCAAAATGGCCATAGCTAAAGCCTGGCAGCAACATCCAAGAAGAGAATGCCAAGCTGAGGCAGCAAGAACCAAGTATATGCAAAAAAAGGGTTACACCCACACCTCTGCCATACAATCCACAGTGCCACAAACTTGACTGACAAATAAGCATCTCAATCTAGTGGACGTTAACAAGGTAGTGCCTTCATCAAGGTACCTCTACAGCAACTGGTGATAGAATGACACCAGATTCTTGCTCATATCTGTCCAATGTAGTCTAATCGTTCAAGAAAAAAGTGTGCGGTGATGAGGCATCTGCTAAAGACAGCTAAATGTAAATTAGGAGAAGCAGAGGACCCAGACTCCTGGCTTTGGCCTCTTGCTAAGCTCTGGCAGCGATATTAAATCATATTGCAGTTAGCATTATTCAAAATGAGGCATTGAAATCATTCCTGTATGTTATAATGACATTTGTACATTTTGTCTGGCTGCACCATAACTATTTAACTGTTAGGAAAAAGAAGCACTGATAGATATTATTTATCAAATCCAGTTTTTCCATCATTCATCACAGGGGCAGGGGTAATTGTGGAGGTTACGGCCTATGGAACATTCCACTGAAGGATTAATGATGGGGGTGGATAGATTCAATATCTCTCCTGTGCTGGACAGAGCCTTTAAACTGTCCTCCATTAAAGCATGTGTTCTGATGAGTGATTCAGTGTGTCTATATTGGGCAGGAACTAGAAACAGTGACATGAAAATGCAGTTGGCAGCAGCTTCACAAATCCCACATCAGGCCCAGGGAAACCATAATCACTACCTTCGTTTTTCAGCCTTGTTTATTTCAGAGGCTGGGGTTACAATTAAGACAATTTGCCTTGCAATTACTGTGTTAAAAATAATAAAACAATTTCGGCCTACCTAAAATACCTGCATTTTGTGTAATGATTCAGGGCGTGCAAATTGAAATTGCAATGTTTGGACATTGTCAGGGGAGCTGCGCAAAGCTGGCAGAGTCATAGAACTGTGTTTATCTGGATGTTTGTCTAATCCTGGATCGCTAGCACTTTGTCAGAATGCAGCCAAACCCTGGTCACATTTTCTGCCTGACCTTCACTGGATAATTTTAGCTGTGTGGATGTATAATGTCATGATTTACTGCAAGGATTAGTTTTTCAACAGCCACAACGTAACTAAGGAACATCTCCCGAGGGCCAGTAAGCAAATTCCCCTGTCAGTAACCCATCCCCGCTCTGAACATCCCCCCACATGATCCCTACCATACCACTTACCCTAATTTTCCCAACCCAACAAAGTCACCCAGCTCAGCCACTCTCCTTCCCAGAAGAGTAGCAGTGTTTTGCCATTGAGAACGAGCAAGCATGATAGCGCAAACATGCTACAGTAAGCCACCTTCTCTCGGCTCGAGACGTAGAAAGCCGTGCACCCGGAGACTGAAGGCAGAGGACATTCAGACACCCATATCTCACTCAAAACAGCATGGATAGGTTTTTTTTTTTCCAAGTGTTTGTATGTGTGTGGAAGCACCAGAAACACAAAATAGCACCCCAAATCCCAGAAAAAGTGATTATTTTCATAATATGGACGGATCTGCGGAGAATGACACGACTAAGCCAGTGTCTCTATGGTTTTAATGGCACTGCGCTAAGCTAGACACTAATGAGAGAAAGTTTCAGATTTTAAATCCTTCTGACGTGAGTCATTCAGCTGAGTTTTGCTGGCCTGTAAACAAGGACTTCTGGATACTCCTGCTGTTCATATGCGTGCATGAAAATCAGCACTTTCCCTTAAATTAACAGCTAACGCGAGTGCCAGCTCACTAGTTTTGGTTAACAAGGTCCTACCGAACACTGAACAACAAGACACTTTCAGGCGGCCACAATGTTCCAATCAACTTTGATGAAGTGAAAACACATAGTGAGAGGGTCAAAGTTCAAATGAAAACATTAACAGCACTAAAACAAGGTCATTTTAATGTACACATGGCCATGGTTAGCATAGCTAAGCCTCTGTCATGATTGACAGGTCAGCGTGCAGCCACGCCCTAAAGCTTTATCATCAATTTTTAAATAAATTGGACCGCTATTTACTAAATTAACATGAAAAAGACTTGAAATTAGCGATTTGAGACAATGAACTGTTTATGAAAATGTTCACTTAGTTAATGAATCCAGTGAGAAGTAGAGTAATTTCCCCATATACTATAGCAACTGACTTATTTTTGGAACGTTAACATATTATCCATGTGTATGAAGTTGTTATGGTGAACATCTTATATACACATCCAGCAGACACAAAGCAAGATTACCGTCCATGTGGATTCTGATTCTGGACACCTGACTAACGCAAGCCTAATATATTCACTCTCCTTTCAGCTCTGTCTTTGGTCTCTACTCATTCCTGAGGGAAATAGCTGTCTCTTAGGCTACTAAATGCTCCACTATGTGCACCTCAGCTGCTTATTAACTTTGTCGGTCAGCTGTTTGGAGCTGGGCCGGTACTGTACAGTGGGTTCATTAGAGCATTTTCACAGAAAACATCTGACTGCTGGGACAGAAAACATGGGTCGATGAGAGGGTTGAGTGTTCAAAAGTGTAAATTTGTCACTATGAGCAAACCATTACTGCTGACTAAATTATGATAAATTACATTATGTCCATTTGTGCACAAAGATGTTTATCATGTTATTCATACAAATCTTTACAACCCTTTGTAACTTTACTTTATTTCCTGCTTTCCTTCAGTCTCGGCATTTGTATCTCCCTACTGCCCTTTAATATTACACTGACACATCTGACTAAAGTGGATTATTTTCCCCACCACATTCCTTCCCTACAGGCCTCAGTATTCTTCAGGCCTAAATCTAATCTACTCTTGTAACACTTGTAAGACTTTTGGCACCAATGAGCACCACGGCGTGTGTGCAAAAGCGGCACGGATATGGATGTCAGTGTTTCATGTTTTTGATCCAATTGTTGTGGAATCTTGTTTAGACTGTGACACATGTGCTGTTAAGAAGAGAAATAGCGAGCCCATAAAAGTTGTGCGTCACATCCCACGCAATGCAGGCTGTATAGGCACGAGGTTTGGCTGTGCCGTGCGGGGGAGAGCTCTCAGTGCACGGAAAGCTCTGTGCTGCAGGCCTACATGCACTAATTAGACCTGATATACAGCCTGATGTGGGCTGATTGAAAGCAGGCTCATCTAACTCAGGACAGGGTCCTGTTGCACTGCTGTGGAACGCCGGAGGGTGTCATTTTGTTTCCAGGCGCTTATCTAAGGTCAGTTTCACGGTCTCCAGACAAATTTCTTTGGTTGTGATTTAAAGAGGGTAAACTGATCCGGATCTATGGGTATTATGTACCAACTTATTGACGGTGTAAAAGGATGTGGTGGTTTGTGCTCTCGCAGGGCTCTGCAGCTCACAACCAGCTGTCCATGTGGCGACAGCTCCAGCTTCACACAGACATGAGTTGCATGCACCAGACAGCACAGGCTATGGCACCATGCCAACCATGCCGGGCACTCCCTCGGTGCCTTTTGCAGCATGCACCCTGTGTTGGATGTACTAGTCTATAATGTCTTGCTTGAGGAATGATAACAGAGAAACACTAAGCTGTCAACTCTCATGTTCTCTCTTTCTTTTGTGGAGTTCTCATACAGTTTTTTTATCTACTCTGAGCGACAAGATCATGCATAAATGCAGCCCTGCCATTGTTGGGGCGGGTCAAAGGGTACCGATGACCCCAGCCCAAGTTCTAGGGGTGGGGGAAGCTATAAGCCTTAAATGGCTGACTAGCTATGTCATAATGCCTCACCAAAAATCAGCATGTACCCAATCAGCCCCAAAGGTGGTGGAATTCTATTAGGAATGTTATATAAGTTTAGATGCAAGGCTCTTTACTCACTATAGCAGGACTATCCAACGGATTGCAGCTCAGACCAACAGCATGTAGAGAACAGACACCCTTGTGATTTTACAGCTGGTTTGCAATTGCAGAGTAATTATGGATTAAGAAAACATATTGTGTCAATGAAATAATGGCAGCACATTGACAAATACGCCTTTAGCAGCCCAACACCTGGTGAAAGACCAATTGTTAGGTTTAACAGCATGCCAGCTTGAAAAGAACACTAGGTTAATTTTTCCAACATTTGTCTTTGGCATGATGAGGATGGAGCTTAAACAAATTGTGTTCCAATAACTCAGTGACCCAGAGGTGATTTGACTTTCCTTCAACTCGCACACTATTAGTCAAAATATCACATTTCTATTTCTTCTGTGAGGACTGTATGTACAATCACTGAGTGTCCAGCAGAGTGGTTGACTTGGCTGATGGTGGCAACTAAATAACAGACTGTGGGTATTAATTGCTAATCATGCACAATGCTAATACTGGCACAATACATTGCAGACGGGTAGTAAATCTGTGTGACGACTATACAGGTAGGACAGCCAGCCAACCTGAGAAATAGTACATGATGAATGTTCAGAAGAGTCTGAGCTGCGTTCAATTAACTACTGAGTTCTTTTAACAACATACATATCACAGTCTTTAACATCAGCATTTGCTAATGGTACTCTGTCTCTGGGTATGTTGGGGTTTTAGGGAATAGCAGCTGGCTCTGTCCAAAAGTAACAAAATATGACTAGTAGCCCTTCTTAAGCTCATTAATTAACACGTTATATCTAGTTTGTTGAATCTGTACAAAAATCAAACTGTAAAAGCAAGTTAGGTTTTACAGGCGGTTATGGACTATATGTTGTGTGGGTGCAGTGACTCAGCAACTCATTTTTACACATTGTTTTTCTACAAATGAGATACAATGTGTAAGTGAGCTTTATCTAGTTCACACTACACAACTTTATCCCTGATTTTTGATTCACCCACAGTTTTTGGAGCTACAGAACAAAAGCCCCAGGTCAGAGTCAAATTGGCATTGGCTCTGCACTCACAAATAGTCGCTTGAGCACTATATGTGAACTCAAGACCTGAGCCGAGAAGTTCGCCGATAAATCTCAGACGCACCCCAGATCTAGCAGGTTAAACATCTGGACCGAAAGCCAATGAGAGTGCAAGAGACAGGTTGAGGAGAAACCTGGTGGAGGGTTTGCCTGTAACAATAGGAACTTTACCATATGTGTCATTTCTCACGTGTTTTTGTGACAAAATGAAGCGTTGGAAACCAGACATACACAACAGGGATTTCTCCTGGTAAAAGATCTTGTAGTGTTTGAATCCCTGTCGTCGGCCCGTCAGGTAATGTGAAAACCACAAAGAGTCCCAATTACAGGAGAGCAAGCTGTGTAGTGTGAACAGTACAGGCTTTGAACATTGTGTGGTGTAAACGTGGCTTAACAGGCACTGGTAGTCGGAGCCATTTCAATTGTGCGTTGCATTGTGGGACAATAGTGTCTAATAGTACCATCAAAGACCCCATTCATAAATGTCATAGTTTCAGCTGCATTTATCTTGTAATCTTTCATGCAGTCATACAGCAACAACAGAATACCCTAAAGACTACATTTGGGAGACATCCCAGCCCTGTTTCAGCTGCCATCCTAAACATTTCCACCACAAATTATGTTTTCATCTCATTATCGCTGCACTTCAAAATTAAACGTTTTCGCTCTCTTTTAGATTTCATATGGAAAGACACAACTTAGATAGACACAAGTCTGGTGTCAGAGTGTCCTGATTCATCTCACTGTGCTTGAGCAGGCTCTCTTACTGACAGAGGATAAATGCAGGAGAGATGCATGATGGTGGGGACGTTGGTTTGTCCCGAGATTTAGTTACCAGTTGGAACTTCTCACAACGGCGCTGATTCCCTCATACAAGTAATTTCAGTAGCGTCAGCTGCAGCCAACCGTAATGATGAGTTGCAGTATGCCAACCACATGGTGGACGCTGCCTCTTCAGACCTCAGACTGTCTGCAGATACACCTTGCTGTTTGGGAATACAAGAGTGTGCCAGAAAAGCAGTCAGCCATCTTCAAACTGACCTTCTTTTCTTTCTGCACATGTATGGACAAATGTACATCCATGCCCCCACGGTGCACATGGAAAGACGTATATGGACACGTGGCACGTTGCTGCTTTAACCCACAAGTGACCCAATTTGCAAACTTTTTTTTAAGTTGATTGTGTTTGTGTTGATTTACTTTTTGATGTTACTCTTCATCCAGCTCTGTTCTTCCGGTCTCACTCCTCCTCCTCCATCCTTTTTCTGTCTCCCACTTAAAGCTGCTTCTCCTCTCTGTTGACAGCTTTGCTCTGATGAAAAAAAAAGAAGAATTACTGAGTAAAAGGGAAAAAGAGAGAGCAAATAACAGCTCTTAGAATGTTTGGATTGTGAAACCAGAACATTAGTACAAACCATAATGGCTGGCCCAGAGAGCCCAGCGCCTCTCCAGAACTTCACTCTCACAGGCAATGATGTAACGCCAGCCATTTCACATGAAGCATTCGCTTGTTGCACTCCTCAAAGTCTATTTATACCTTCTTCGTCTACTCAAAATAAAGCAGCCTATGTTAGGCTGATGCCCTTTAAATAGCCTGTTTGTTTAAGCTGAGGGAATTAGAATACAAAAAGAAAACCTTGAATTGTTTAATTCAAAATACAAAGAAATTGATTTGTCATAAAATTATGAAAAGAAGAACTTTATGTCCGAGTGCCTTGTCTGTTAATGATGATGTCCTGCGCTCAGATATCCATAAATGACTAAACTCATGGACATAAAGTAAAGGTCACTCACTCAACTGGCAGGTACAACCTGCTGCACTGTTATGGAGAGATAACTTGAATACCAAGCAATGTGTGTGTGTGTGTGTGTGTGTGTGTGTGTGTGTGTGCGTGCGGCACGTGTGTTTGTGGTGCCAACCAGGCCTCGGTGTATACTATGCAGCAGAATAAACAAGTCTGTCTGTGTTTGCAGCCTGTAATTAAAGCTGTAAAAGTGCACACGCATGCAGTAACAGCACACATCATGGCCTTCAGCGGCTCTGTTCCCCTCAGCATGGGCTTGACAACAGCTAACCTAAACAAACCACCTATTTCAAACTTCTCAGCACACACACACACACACACATATATAAATATATGAAACATAAAAAATGTAGCATGAAAAATAAAACTGCACAGGTGTGGGACACTTGGCTTGCTTTGATTGGAGCTGAATGTGCAGCATAGAGTAAATGCTGCGTAACAACGCCTTTTGCAGTCTTGCTTCGTCAAAGCTGGATTCACAGATTCACTGCAGGGAGATTTGATTGTATTAGCTTATTCCAAAGTGTAATCAGACCTCCCAATGGCTCCACAACCACCTCAGCCATAAAAATAACCTAGACATGAGAAAAGACTGCCTCATGCTGAATGATGCCAGCGTTTGGCTGGGAGGTGGACATACTCCAGTGGCCCATAATCTACCTCATAGAACCTCCCAGCTCAAAGATGACAGCTACCTATGCTCTGTGGAGGTTTTTATCCTGATGGGCATACAAAAGAGTTCTGGGGCCAAATCATTTTTCCAGCACAAATATGACATTTTGTTGGTATTTAAGGGTCAATCATTGCATCTATAGCGGGTTACTCTGTGCTAGGCATGCTCGCTATAAATCCAGATCTACATTCCACAGAATGTGCAATATAAACTCTTCACGCTGTGAGATGTATATACTATATGTTCCCACAAGTGGAAGAATGTAAATGTTGACATTAGACTTGTATGTGTGTCCAATAGTGGTGAGTGTGCATCTGTGCATGTAGGCACATGAACATGTCTGTGTGCATGTCTGTGGGTACACACAAGTGAGCTTGAGAGACGCTCCATTATAGTTTGTGACCAGATTTTGCCCTCTGCTGGTGCAACTTTGGCAGCACTGTTTTTGCATCTCCCCTGGACAAGTGAGAAGCATCACTAACAGCTGCAGACTACAGACTTTGAAATTAAGAAATATTCTCCAAATGAAAACTTTTGTGCATAATTTTAGCAACATTTATGCAAAAAAACTGCAGGTAGTAGCACTGAATGGAGGGTTGTTTTTAGGACTATGCAAATTAACACTTCTACATTTAGTTTTGTGTGCGTACCCATGCATATGTGTGTGTGTGTGTGTGTGTGCCCATGCATATATGGTACATCCGTATGTGTGTCAGTCACCGAACAGATCCTGTTGGAGCCAGTGATGGTCCAGAAGTCCCACGCATTTCCCATGCTCACTCACACCAAGCAGTGAGTTCCACCACACTCTCTCTCACTCTTCTCTCTCTAATTTTCACCCTGTCATGTCCTCTCCCTTCTCCTTTTCATTCTCTCACTCTCGTCGTCACCGGTGCAATCATCATCCCACTTTGTTTTCATCTGATTTTCAGCCTGACCTCATCTCTGGAGGAGGATAATTACCAAATGGGGACACCGTGTTTTAACAGTGATTCTCTGACCCTGTGCATGTCCATGGTGAGATTGCTTTAGGAGTAATCACTGTAATCTCTCACTGTCTGGGGAGTTGGCAGGGCACCCTCTGTGCACTGCGTCTTGGAACATTGTGTCCATGCAGTGCTAGATGTTAAAGAATGGCGATTGTGGAGAATGTGGCATGGTTTTGCAGAATGCCAGCCTATTAAGTTCAGCTATGCCAAAGCTATATTTGTGTCCCAAATGATCTGCTGAATTGACAAGTAGACTGTATTGTACATTTTTTTTTCACATGAAATAACAAGAAATAGCTTCACTTTGCAAAAAAAAAATTTAAATACACTACATCTTGCCCCTATAACAATCTGAGTTTTATCTGTGCGTGCAGTCAGAGCGGCTGATAAGTGGCCACATTCAATAGTGTGACCTGGTTAGGCGACAGTGTTGGAGCAGGTGGTCAGTGGTAGATAGCGCAGAGACATGGGGGACCCTGGTGAGTAAAGCACAGGGCTAACAGGAGTTGTGCTGGTATTCCACTCACCTTGAGCATGTAAAACGCTATCCCTGTGGAAGCAGCAGGAGGTGTGGGGGAAGGGCCAAACTTTTCTTCCCTGCCTGGGCATACATCACATAACTGGGCCAGCATGGGACTGAGCCTGCCTCAGCCTTGGAGGTAAACTACTAAAAAATAAAAATAAGAATTGTGTTACATGTGAAAAAAAAAAAAAATAGTTACATGGCTTTATTGATTTTTCATCATAGGAAATTAACAAGGAGAAGTGATGAAATCAGGATAACCCTCATAGCTACCATTCCATTTAAGTGTCGTTTTAATTAAATCAGACACATGCATGAATCCACACCCATCACTACCCTATTCATTCCCAAGTAACACCCATCACTGGCCCTAAGTGTCAGTTTGAAGGAGCAGCATTCAGGGAATGTATCTCATGTCGTACGTGCCTCAAGGTTGCCACAGAAATTGAGCACATAGGTGTAAAGAAATGCCAGTCAGCCTCTCCATGGCTCCTTCAGTCCAGCTCCTGGCAGAGCGCTGGCGAGGCCCGGGGCCCAGGAATGCTGTGCCCATCTGTCAACACGGAGCTGCCTTCTCTGGCAATGCCACAGAGAGGATTTTTGTTACAGGGCCCTGGGTGGATTTCATAACCTGGCCTGGCAGTATAGCAGAGAGCCTTAGGGCTGCAGGAGGATTATGTGCTAGCACACATCCGTCTGGACCTTTCTAATTGCCCCTGCCGCAGAGGCCTGATACAGCAAGACCCTGTGTTCCCAGCAGGTCAGGTCAGGCGTGTGTGTGTGTGTGTGTGTGTGTGTCCTATGAAGCTTTCTCTCAACAAAGTGGGTTGGACTTCAGGATTTTAAAGACAGTAAAAAGTTCACTTCTGCTTGAGCTACCATCTAATAAATATCCAACATCTCCTCTGCTCTGCTCCTGCACTTAGATATTTATAATGAATGGAGTTCTCTATGTGGGGCCTGAATGCGTGTGGTGGAGCCAAGCGAGCACCACCTGAGTGATGATTCTGTCTGCCCAAGTCTCTTTCTACCCCCCCCACACACACACATGCACACACATGCCTGACCTGCTGGGAACACAGGGTCTTGCTGTATCAGGCCTCTGTGGCAGGGGCAATTAGAAAGGTCCAGACGGAGCACAAGCTCTCTTCTCATACTGTCCCCATTAGAGAGGGAGAGACAGGCAGTGAGGAAAGACAGGAAGAGGACACACATTAACACACTGTGTCTCGCTCTCTCACACACACACACACACACACACACACACACACACACACTAATGGCCGTACAGAAACGTTATGCCACCCTGGACTTTTTCAGGTGACTTGGTGGCTCAGCTTAGTGTGTTATAATTAGCCCTTTTTATATATTCCTCAGCTGTGTTTGAACCTGCTCAACAGACTTCGTAGTGAGTGCCCAGGACATTGGTCAAGCCACTATGTGGGTGTCCCTGAACTGCCAAACATTGAAAATAATGGGCTGCAGTTGGCTGAAGCAGTGTATGATCTGTGCCAAAATGACAACAATGATTGATGCACTAAATGCTACAGAACTTCCACACTATTAGAGGTGACGAAAGTGGACTCAGTCATTGAATGATGTGTTTATGTGCCACCACTGTTTTTGCACAGGGAGCAGGATGCCAATGACTTGGTGGCCTCCAATGTAAGCCACAGCTGAAAGTGTGTGTGTGTGTGTGTTAGGACATGATATGTGGCAGAGGGCTTATCCTTGACCAGAGATGTGCACAGAGACCAGTGCTCTCTCAACACCACCTTTGTCTCCACATGAATTATCCATCGGGCCAAGCATGGTAATCAAGCTGCTCCAGCAAGCCTTATTACAATGTTGGTCATTTAGGCTATCAGCAATGCCCTTACCTCATTTTTGGTCAACTCCAATTTCAGGGAAAATAGAGCAGTCAGCATGTTAAATGGGCTCAGGGAAGGCTGGGTGAGTTAAGGGCCATAGAGCGACAGCAGTTGATACAGCAGAGGCAGGCTCGCAGAGAGACGTTGTAAACCTCAGGGCACATAGTCGGTCCTTGGTCACTGGAGGACTCTCGTATGTCGAGCTCATGATCATGAAAACTAATATTTTAAGAGGGGACAAAGGAGGACGCTGAGCTTTACTGTATATTTACAAATAGGCTGAGCATTAGGGAGATTACATAGCTCCTAATACACCAGACAAGTATAATTCATAGTTGGAAATGTTCAAATGAACAGATTTGATAAGCACACTTTTAGGAATCAATAAATGGATCGGTCCCACCTGCTGCAACATTCAATGACAGTTCTTTTATGCAAGAAAAAAACAACAACACAAAAACTGATGAATTTGATGTACTATTGTGGGCGAGTTAGTAAACTATGTGATGCTGACCTCCTCTGGCCACTCCGTGTACTAACAACTAAAGCTTTTAGACTCATACGGCAGTCAACACTGCACTTGATTAGAAAAGTAAAGTGTGATTTCTCCACAGGAATAGAAGATCCAGAAAACACCAACAGAACCAAAGAGGTTATTTCCAGAGGAACAACCATTTCTAGCTACACTCCTTCTACAGTGCAACGTGTATACAGATACAGTGGAATGTAACAGAAACCTATTGAAAGGAACTTTGCACATGCTGTGTGAGCTGAAGTATGAAATTATATATATAGCATACAACTTTGATATGGTGGAAGTCTTCTGTGGCTCTTGAGGTGAGGTCATCGGGGTAATCTTGTGTTAGGTTTGAGACTTCTCATTTAAATGGACGCACTTCATATGTATAACACTTTTCTACCTTAACAGACAAAGAGCTTTACAATTTACACAATCACAGGCTGATGGAGGTGCAGCTGTTAGAGGTTATCTTGATCAATGACAGATCGACACACGCCAACTGAAGGAGCTGGGAATTGAACCACCAATCTTGTGGGCTTTATGTGGGCTTCTCAGGGGACCCTGAAATTGATCTGCTCCATTCTGAAGGATGTCTCGGTCTGGAGGGTCTGGGTAGAGGCTTGAGCTAGAATAGGAATAATCGTTTAAAGAAATCAGACGTCATACAACTCAGAGGTCCCATTACTCCAAATCTTTAGATTTAATATGTTTCTGAATCAGCATCTTGTTAGGGGGCAGGTTGAGTTATAGGAAAGGCTTTGAAGCTGGACTCATACAAAAAGACTAAAATTCAGGATATCTCTGTCTCTTCTGCTTCAAATTTTATAGAATACTAAATCACCAGAGTACTCCTTTAAAAACCTGGTTTTACATTCAGTTTGCATATGTCAGCAGGGCACAACCTGTCCTTTAAAATCCATTCATCAGCTCATGAGCTACAATACAGCAGTATCCTACCACTGACCCTCAAACATCAGCTGTAGACAAAACTAAAAGCAGCCACGGAGTAAAAACCGTCCTCACATGTTCCCGGGGGAGCTCCAACATCACCTTGAACTCAGCAAAAGACCTTGTGAAGCCTTGCCAAGCCTAAGAACATGACCTGGGGAGTGCATGTCAGGGGTTGGGAGGTAGGCGGGAGGAGGCAGAGCATGGAGTGTAGATGAAGGGGATGCTGCTCTCTCCATCACAGACAAGACAAATGATGCACAGACAGATGGCACTCGACATCGCCGCCATGTCCAGTTAGTTTCCAATTACAACAACATGACTCCGGATGTCACACAACAAATGATACAGTGTGCTGACCACTGAATGATCTTTTCCACAACAGGAGCTTTGCCACGAACATTTTTATAGTAATAAAAAAAAAAAAATCAATATTATCACCATAAACAGCAAATGGACAGTGAAATAAGCCAATATTTAGGTGTGTTCTTGCAATGGCCACATGGTGGTGGTGCAACTCAAAAGGGAATAGTGGTGAGGACAAAGGGCCAAGGGGGCCAAAGATTTAACTCACTCATCGGTTAGTAAACCACATCAGTCATGTCTAACTTGGAATCCATTAATAATATCTCCATCCCAATTTCTAATATTAGAGGAAACATCCAGGGTGCGGCACAGATGGAGACACAGCGTGAGAATACAGTTGCTGAGGCCGGACCTTATACTGAAAGCAAATTGGACAGCATCAACCACAAACTAATATATGATGGAATAAGGAGATATTATACTGGGAAATACATTATATAATAAACTCCTGAAAAGAAAGATGGAACAACAGGTGGTGTTATGATTTCACAATGTATCAGGCTACAGGGCTGCCGGGTCACACTGTCTGATGTTATGATGGGACCATAAAGTGAATCAGTCAAATAAGTTTTTATATTTGAAGGTAATTTAATTCAGTCATGTTATGTAAGGTCACTTGTAATTTGTATTATTGTTAAGATGTTGGTAAGGCTAAAGGTGGTTGAATGCCAGTATTTTGCATTTTTGCTGAAAAAAGGAAAAATCTTTTTTTAGTTTTTTTTCACAATTAAAGAAAATTACTGTGCAGTAAAAAAAAAAACTGATATCCTCAGAATTATGTAGGCCGCTTACCACAGAAATGTATCTATGTCACCTCAGAAAATTCATTCAAAAGAAGATAGATGTCATTATTTCATTTATTTCCTTCAAAATTGAATTATGTCAGTATAGGCTATTCATATTTTTATTTTTAGGATTGCTGTATTTCAACGTAGTTCCCATTTGGAGAGAGTCCAAATGGAATAAAAAATATTCAGTCTGAAGCAATGTACAAGTCCCCAAATTTGCAATAAATGCTGTATGTGAAATTGTTGGATTCTTCTTCTAATATTCTCCTTTTGTTGGTGAATAAAAAGATAAATTGGTGTTTGTAGTTAGGTCATATTTTGTGTTTAATTTGGCAAAACAATGTACGAGTTGTGTTAACATCTTTTTGTCTCCTAAAACTGTAAAAGTTTTCATTTGGCTTGAACATTTAAATGTCTTAATATGACAAATGGATCTGATGCAACTTTCAGAACAGAAAACTCTTGTGTACTTGTGTTGTACAATTGTGGGAAACTTTCTGCAGTAGTCTTTATTACTTCTAAAAACAGAGTTTAAAAAAAAAAATTTTAAATCTAGGTTCTTGCCTCACCAGAAGGCAGCAGCAAGACTCTTGATAAATCCAAAACAACAGAGCACATCACTGCTTTTAGTGGTTGCCACAGAGTTTAGAGTTTTTACAGATTTCACCATCCCAGACCCTGTAACTCTGTATGAACCGGAGCGCGTTGCAAGATCTTTAAACAGGCCCTTCTGGCTGTCCCCAGTTCCAGACTAAAGACATCGGGACTGGGCTTTTTCTTTTCCAGCCTTGATACTTTGGAGCAGCCTGTCTGGTCAGAAAAGTTCACGGTGTGCTTAAATTCTTAAAACTCACTGTCTCTTTCTTGTGACATAAAACAAGTTTTATTCAATTTCACTTCATTCTGTTTTATTTATTATTTTATTGGCATATGCGTTACCATATGTCTCTGTCTACATGGTGTGTACATTCAGTATATGTACATTAGTGGTGATATGTGCATTGAATAGTAAAAATGTAGAGTATATATGCATGTTTATATATAGGCCCGCACACATATATTTTGTGTATCTGTTGTGTATATATACTGTATTTGAATTGATGGTCATGTGTACACTGTATATGTATCTATAAGTGAATGTTTTTGTTATATTTTTTTTTTCTATAGTTGGATTATAGCCATGAGTTAGTAATTGTAAGTTTTGTTTTCCATTTAAGCTTCTATCAGTGGTTGACTATATGTACTCAAGTATTGTTCTTTAACATTTTGAAGTGCTTGTTCTTTATTTTAACATTTCCGGAGACTTTCTGCATTTATTCTTCAACAGTGGAAAGTAACAAAGTACATTTACTTAAGTGTTGTACTTAAGTACAATTCGTAGATATTTGTACTTTACTTGAGTATTTCCATTTAATGCTACTTTATACTTCTACTACCCTACATCTCAGAGGTAAATATTGTACTTTGTATGCCACTACATTGATTTCATAACTTTAGCTACTTTACAAATTCAGAGTATTAATTCAAAATACAGGTCAACTCATACATAATGATATATTATAGATTAAACTACCCAGGAGTATATAAAGTAAAACAAAAGAGCTCCACCTCTACCAGCTGCAGCATTAATGGGATGAACACATTAATGCAACAATACGCATAATCCAATCATATCTTTATTCTGGGTCATTCTGCATAATGAGTCATTTAATGTTTGGTACTTTAAGTTCTAATACTTTTTTAGTTAAGATATTGAATTTTACTTGTAACGGAGTACGCTGTGGTATCACTACTTTTACTTGACAGATACAGTTAGTTCAGCTTCTTTGCAATTTAAGATTAAATAATGGTATAAATTGATATAGGCTATCTCGTAAAATATGAGCAGAAAACAGTTTAAATAAGCCAACAGTTACATGGGAGTGGAAACTAAGGCCAGGTGAAGGACCTATGATGTTAATATATCTGATTACAGTAATAATGCATCCATAATTCAACATATAACCATTCATCAGAGTGAGAGCTTTAACATTTTAAAATATATAATTGTATACAGTACGTTTTGGTATGCAGTTTTACATGCAGGAGTTTTGCCACAAAGTTGTAGATAGGCATACTTTATCCACCACTAACACACCCACATTTTGTGCAGGTAATGAGTGTGTAAAAAAGTGTAAAATGTGTGCCATGCCATTCCTAACTGGATTATATCCTCCTAAAGAGCCATAGCATCCTAATTAGTACAATCACTAAACAGTGAATGGATCTAAATCACCAAAAGGCCTCCAGGACACAGAGAGAGAGAGAGAGAGAGAGAGAGAGAGAGAGAGAGAGAGAGAGAGAGAGAGAGAGAGAGAGAGAGAGAGCTCCTCACTCCGACACGCAATCCTCAAAATACCCACACGTTCGTGCAGCGGAAGTTTTTAAGCAACCTTATCTGAAGCTTTATCTGAGTCGGAGATGTGCTGCAGAAAGACAGGTCAAAGGGGACCGCAGTGCGGCTGCAGGACGAAGCATTAGGGATATGAAACACATGCCAGACCTGTCATGTTCAATTTACAGTTGACTGTTTCTAATCCGACAGAACTGAAGACGTACATCTCATTTGGAGAATGATTTAATTTGCAACAAGATTGAGCGTTTGGATTATTAATTTCTCTTTGCAACTGTAGACAGAAAACAGTGAAACGTCACGCTCTAACCGAGCAAAGCCAGTGGAAATCAATCATGATGAAAACATTTCCCCCACTTGTGTGTGTGCCCCCCACCCACCACCACACACACACACACACACACCCTCCCCCGGGCGTTTACTTTATTTCGCCAATTATTACAGCACGAGCCGGGCTGGAGTTGACTCTCACTGCGCCTGAGAAAGATTTTACGGCCATTCATCAGCTCTCAAGGAGCACAAATAGTCTTTAAAACTATAAACACCATCGCTAGGTCGGAGACAGGGGGACCCATTTACCCCGTGGCTGTGCTAAACGCTGAAGATAAAACAAACGATAATACTGTCTGTCTCCCGTGACCGTCTCCACAGGCATTAATAGCAGGTTTAGTGCCAACCGTGCTGGGGGGGGGGGGAACACACGTGCAGGTTATGTGTCATTACGCACAGTTGTCTCCCTTTTACTGCAGTCCGGCGAAATGACTTGTACTTTGTTTTTGATCATCTACAAATCACGGATAGTAGCCTATATTTAATCGACACCATCAAATTTAGCCTCCCTATACTAAAGAATGCACAGTGTCTTGTTAATTGCAATTTAAAGCAGATTGCTTGTTTTGGAATTGAACAAAAAAAAACATCGATGGCCAAATTAAAAGCTTCCAACTTGGGTGTCACATATGACACATCTTTAGGACAACCTGGCCTGCAGCGTGGGTGGGAGAGTGTGTGTGCAGGTTTGTTGTTGTCTGTTATCACGTCCTGATAACGCAGACAGTGGCTCCAGAATCTCTTGGAGGCAGACAGCAGAGTGTGTCGCTACTGGTTTCAGGTTCGGTGTTCAGGGGGCCCAACCTGTTGTCTGCCCCCCCTTTTTCTTGAAGCTCGTCTGCTCCGTTTCCCGTCAGATGAGGGACGAGGCTACACCCCAGAAACATGCACGCGCTAAATCACATTAACCCTCTGTTATAATTCCTCCCGGTGACTTAAATAATGCAAGTTTGACTCATCAAGTCATTATAACAGCCGACTCTTCTGATGTACACGCAGTGAGATCAATCCTTTTTCTGGGTACTTGAAGATGTGTGTAAATCCGTCCACATGCTGGGCTTAATAATAGCGAGTAGAATTGACTGGAAACTTGTTTGTGTCGTGCGCAATGATAAACAGCAATACTTAAGAACAACCAAAATGTATTCACTGTTTACATCAAGGCTATCCTAAAACAAGGAAGAATAAGATTAAGAAAAGGACAGATTAGAAAGAATATTTCTACCAACAACAACAATTTGCATTAGGACGAGAATAATGAGGCTGGTGCATATTGGGTACATTTGCAGTGACTGAACACATCAAGGACTATAAGCAACATCAGCCCGAGCCTGTTCCAGACATCAGTGTACGTCATGAAATGGGTGTACCGGTGGCTCCATTCAGAGGGTCCCACTGGCTCCCCACCTCACTGCGTCACCGGGACGAGAGGGAGGCCAAGAAAAAAAAGTTTGAAGACAGAGTTGACATTCAAAATGCACACTTCACTCAAGATCAGTCTGCTATGCCAAACTAATACTTAAATCCAGTAAATATTACCAGGAAGGAGAGGGCGTTTGTTGACCTCTTTTTTGTTACCTCTGTATGACAGGTTAATAGGTTTCTTTTTCAGTTCTTGGCAATGTTTCCCAGCCCCAGCACGTCCACACCCTTCTCTGTAAAGGATATATTAAACCTGGAGCAGAGTCATGACGTTATGGTGTCTTCTCTGGACGTTTCTTCTCGTATGGACTGCTGCACCGTGCCGACCTCCTCCTCCTCCTCCTGCATGCTGGCCCGCCTGAAGCAGGAGCCTCTGCGGGACATGTCGTCCGCCGCCGCCTCGCTGTTTGGAGGAGACCTCCACGAGTCCAGAGCCGACAGAGGCAATGCCCTCAACTATACTACCTTTTATGGGAAACCACTCATGGAGATGGATATAGTTAAGGATGGGAAAACAGGCGCGTTTGAAGGGAAACGTAGAAAAGGTGAGCTGATGAGTGGACGAAAAGTGGTTTTGAAGGCCTGTGCAAAATGAGGCCCACAGGCTCGTGTTCTTTGATTTGCGCAAAACGCATCAGATGCTCCAAAAACCACTCCACCAAAGCAATAAGCAGCCATACGGGAATCACTGCTGAATAGCCTACAGGCTTTAAAACGCTTTCAAATTCAAACAAATATAAAAGTTAAGTGGATGGTCGGCATTTTCTTAGGCTTGCTAGATTAAAAAAAAATAATTTAAAAGAAAAATTACTGTCAAAAGTTGCACTGGCAAATTAAAGTTATTCAGTCACGCGTCATGTGTTCCCAGTGTGTGAATGTGTCTTTTCCTCCCCAAAGTTGACACTGAATGCATCATTGCCGGCCAAGGGATCTGAACATTGGCAGCATTGGCAAAAGTAAATTAACCCATGCAATTATATTACTATGTAATATGATACAACATAATAGACAATAGATATGACATAATATTAGGCTACTATTATGTTTATTACAACTGGTCAGTAATAGTAAAAATAGCTCTAGGCCTATGGAAATAAATAACTATCCCCTCTGTTAAGATGTCACTTTTGCAGATATAGGCCTATATTATTTTAATTCTTTTTTCCGTCTGGTGTGATCAGAGGACTTCAGCCCTCCGACCGAGCCCGTGGACGACATAAAAACAGAGGATGCAGAGCGACCCAAGTCCCGGAGACGCAGGAAGCCGCGGGTCCTGTTCTCCCAGGCGCAGGTGTACGAGCTGGAGCGCCGCTTCAAGCAGCAGAGATACCTGTCCGCGCCGGAGAGAGACCACCTCGCCGGGGTGCTAAAACTCACCCCTACACAGGTGAAGATCTGGTTCCAGAACAGGAGGTATAAGTGCAAGAGGCAGCGGCAGGACCAGAGCCTGGAGATGGTGTCCCTGCCGCCGCCCAGGAGGGTGTCGGTGCCGGTGCTGGTGCGGGATGGGAAGCCTTGCCTGGCAGCAGACACGGCCACTTACAACCCCTCCTACAGTATGGGCCACCTCAACCATTTCACTTATAACAACTATCCAGCTTTCAGTAACTACACCAGCCCCGGCTGCAACACAAACTATGCGTGTAACTACCCTGCTGCCACAATGCAAACTATGCAAGGATCCTCCAACAACGGGAATTACATGAACTTTGGGGTGGGGGACCTGAATAATGTCCAGAGCACATTTCCCTCCAGTAATGGGGTGTCTTCGTTACATGGCATTAGGACATGGTAAACTCAAGACCCAGTAGTGGTACCCATTCAGTGTAACGGGATTATTTGCATGCATTTTAAATATGTGTAAAGACTTTGCGGAGCTTGTATAACTTCTCTTATATTTAATTACCTACTCACTTTTGGTAGTTTTTCGTTTTTGTTTTCAGCACCACTTTCTGTCTGAATAGTCTACATTTTGTATTCATTTCCGTCACATCAGCGAGCAGGCCGTGCCATTTGAGCAGAAAAAAAAAAGTTCTTTAATGTTATTCTAAATTCCCATTCTCATTTTCTATATGTACGCTATTTAAGTTTTGACACCGTGCGGTGGATTGTTAAATGTTCTTCCCTATAAAAATGGGCGAAGATAAAAAACACAATATAAAATTGTAATAACTTGATTATGGAAAATGATTAATTCTATAAGCTATTATAATTATGATTGTAAATTGTTAATATTACTGACATGCAATTATTTAATTAGAAATGCTTAAAGTTGCAGTGGAATGATTGGTTGTGGCTATAATCCCTGAAACATTTAAAAACCCAGCAATATTAAGTCTCCATTATGTAATACTGAACTATATAATTATGGCAGTATATAATCCATGGCTCTGGGTCACATGGTTGAATTAGTTCAACTGTAGATCCACATAAAAGGACCCTAACATCTGTACACCCCCCATATGGTTTGTGTCTGGTTAAAGTGTTCAAGTGGCTATTAGGAAGCTTCCTTCCATATGCTCAAACAAGGTTAAAAGGTTGTTAAAAGTTTACACTTTTTACAAGCCGCTGTCAGCCACGTGCACTCCCGTTTACAGTTGCTGGGACAGAGATTGCTCTGAGCCACAACTTTGACCTGTATTAAGTGTTATTAAATCAGGTTCTGCAAGGAAATGTGGGTTTTAAAGTCACTGCAATTTAATTTTCAATAATTGCGTCGTGTGTACAAGTATTTTCTATACAACCTGTCAAAAGCCACACAAGTCAACGGCTTTTGTCTGTACTTGTAAATATACAGACAAATCCAAGATGTTACTTGAGCCACAATATGACTACTTTTGGACAGTATACTTTATTATTAAAGACTTTCTTTTAGAAACCTTTTGTTTTCTGTTGGCTAAGTCATTTCTGACGGAATTGAGTTGATGGACTCACTGGGAAAATACACAGATATTGTAACAGTCAGATAAATAAGTGAAAAAAAGCTCCCTTCAGTCGTATAAATAACTATGAAAGTGGAGATTGTGTCTGGTACTGCGTTTACGCCATCAGCGTGGTGCCGTGTGAGACCCAGTCCACTTGTCCAGATACAAACCTAAACACTTGATTGACACTATCACGGTGCTAAATGCAAGAATAGTCCAATTTGCTTGACAGAGAGCCAGAGGCCTTGTCTAAGTGCGCGGCTATATCAACGGGCTCTGCCCAACTGCCAGCACTTTACACAAGTAAGAGACGCTTGGGCATCTCTCACGTCTCTCCACACATGCTCTGTTGTCTTCTATCTCATTTACACCCTCACACGCACACGTTTGAGAAACATGCCAAACATCAAGCCACAAGACTTTGTGTGTTTATTGATGATCAATATACTGACAACATGAACACATATTAAAACAAAATGGCAATGCCAGGCAATTGCAGACAGGGTAGCAAGGTCATGTAGCTCCTCTGGCCACCCTCTCCTCCGAGGTGTTGAAAAGGCAACGTCAGATAACAGCACCATACAAACCTATAAATATCCCCCCTCACCCTCCACCCACACTGGAAAGGGAGAGGGAAACGGGTCGGAATAATCTGCTTTTCCGGGTCTTATCTGAAGAAAGGCAGGGATGCATGCGGCTCTATCTCTGCCATGTGTGATCGCTGCCACAGCTTTCCAGAGCTTTTCTGCTCAGCTGCAGACACGAGCCAAGCTAACACGGGCAGAGACGGAGGGAAATGTTCCCATCTTTTTTTCTTTTTTACGTTTGCATGCTAAATAAATAAAACAAAGACAATTTGAAGTGCATATGTACACAATTTCAAGCCAGTGTTTGTGACCTAGAAGACTTAGGTGCACATAGTTGGCGGGGGGGAGATTTAGGGGTCCTCCCTCAAGAAAATGTTATGTTGTTCAATAAAAGAAAATGCGATTTCACACACCATTGTGGACCATTATTTTTGATCATTATTATTAGCATATCTGTGTCCAAAGCATTGGAAAAGCTAGAGGATATAAAAAAATAAATAACAAAAAGCTTTAAGACAAAACTTGCTAAAGAAGCCTAGAGCTGCACAGATTAACTGATTAGTTCTCAACTGTTAAATCAAATGCCAACTACTTTTATAATCGATTAATCCTTTAAGTCATTTTTTATGAAAGACAGTCGAAATTCTCTGATTCCAGCTTCATAAATGTGAGTATTTTCTAGTTTCTTCACTGCTCTATGACAGAACACTGAATACCTTTGTGCAAGACATTTGAGGAGGTCTCATCTTGGGCTTTGGAACACACTGATCGACATTATTCATCATTATCTGACATTTTAAAGACCAAAAACTTAAAATCGCTTAGACTAGAAAGTAATCAACAATTAAAATGATTGTTACTTGCAGCCCTAAAGAAGTCCATGGGGACCAACTAAAATCATTAGATCTGAGAAAAGACACGTAGTAAATCCACTCAGCCCAAAACAGCTCTGCGCCTATGCCCTATAATGGCTGGGAAAACTTATCCAGCTAGTAGAACACAAACTGAGCGACTGCAGATGGGTCTCTATCAAAGTTAAAAAGGCATTACAATATTCTGTTTCCAAAGAAAAAGCACTATGGTCAGTATAATGTTGTAATAAACTATGCCTCAGTAATTATACAGCATATCCTTTTAAATAAAAATTGAACAAAATGCGTGTACATCATTTGCACAGGGACTTTATGAAATCAGGTGATATTTAATACTACTATTGATTAATAGTAAAAGTATTGTATACTATAGAACATTGTTTAAATGGCATGCATGCCAATAAAAGATTGCTGAACTGAAACAAAAACTTGTTTTTTGATGATCAGATTTGACCGAAATTGTGTTATTACATTATTTTCCTTAACCCATTGTGTACCATACATAAAGATGAGTTTTACTGCCCTACGCACAATATCTGCAGTCATAGCAACATGTGAAGTCTTTCATATGGAATATATATATATATATATATATATATATATATATATATATATATATATATATATAAAAAAAAACATACTGGATATCTTCTACAGGACTGTCCATCTCCTCTCATAAGTGATTTCCTTAAAGCAATGCACAGCATTACTGTCACACTAACCAAAGACAGTCGTCTGGCACATGGCACTGTGCCACCAACACATGCATTTTCTTACTTCCTTTGTATGATGAACCAAAACGTTTTCAATGAATAACACACTGCATGGACCTGGAGATGCGTCTTGTGTGGACAACATTTCACCCTGAGCAGCGTCACAGTTGAGCAGAGTGAGTGGTCCACATTCCACCGAGTAGACACTTGTGTGTAATATTACACACGGCAGTCAGATTTGTTCATTTGCACTAAACATGGAGGGAAAAAAACTGTACGCGGTAATGGGAGAGCTCCTCAAAAAAAAAAGGTACCTGATCTACAGGAAGGGGAACAGTCTCTTCTTTAGGATGTAGAGAACTGTGGCGAGGAAGAGGGCGATCGCCAAGAAGATGAGCAGTTTATCGGTGAGTTCTCTACGATTGTATTTGGTGATGAGTTTCCTCCCGAGCTGGATGGACCCCGTCATGGTCTTAAATTCATCATTGGTCTCTTGGATGGTCCTCGAGGAGGTTGCTTCAAAGAGAAGATACGTAATTAATGTAATAGTCTTTTTAGACAGTGTGCATTGAAATAAATACTAATGTATCCATGGCAACACAGTGATGCAGTAGGAGGGTCAGTAAACAAGCACCGAAGCAGTTCCCCTTTAATGCCTTTTAAAAGTGATCTTAATGCATTAATACAAAAAAAAAATAGGACAAAAACAATCTTTAAGGACACCAATTTTCTTTGTAAATGA
The DNA here is from genome assembly GCA_013375575.1 of Percina caprodes. Taxonomy (NCBI): domain Eukaryota; kingdom Metazoa; phylum Chordata; class Actinopteri; order Perciformes; family Percidae; genus Percina; species Percina caprodes. Next base: position 631,083 of record JABXJD010000278.1, read on the forward strand.
ATTTTAAAACTTATAAATTTTCTTTCTTAAAATACAGGAGGCATAAGTAAGTACACCCCTATGTTAAAGTCTTTATCAGGATGCATAGTGTCCTGGATCCATGAAATAACTGGCCTTTAAAAATAAAAAATCTGCCTACCTCTATGGGAATTTAACATAAGGGTGTGTATACTTGCACCCTGCATTTTAAGGAACAACATTTATTTATTTATTAAGATCAATTTCCTAAAGATGATTTTTTTTTTTTTATTCATCTTTTTGGGTTCATTAACTTATGAGCACCACTGTATCTGGTGTAGAAAAGATAATGAGGGATTTTGCAAACACACTGTTAACACACTCTTTACCATCAGGTGTTTCCTTCACTAACCGAGTGACGTCATGGTCTCCTCGCTCTGCTGAACCCGCTGCGCCATCATTCGGCTGATGCTCATAAGGTTCTCTGTGATGTCACTGGTTGTCTGAGCCAAGCCCTCTTTGGTCATCTTCCTGAGAAAGTGATAAAAACAAGAGACACAAGTAATAAAAAATGTCCTAGTGCTAATGAAATGCATCCTATAAACAGAAACAATGAGGATGTAGAAACCATGTCATTTCCTAAGCACAACATTGAGAGGATTTAGTATGTTGGTCAAAGGACAAAAAGCAAAGTCTCTGAATGCCTCTTGTTTATGAGACTGTCACTCTAACAAGTACTAGCACACATTGTCAGCTCACCTCTGCCTCACAGCACTATCTGCTCCGTTAAGAAGTGCCTGCTTTTCCATACTGTCGACAGACAGTTTGCTGGCCAGATTGGCTTTCCTCCAACCTGTCTGGTTGCTGGAAACACAGCCGTAAATAAAATAAAAAAATAAAGCAGACATTTACCAAGTTTAAGCAGACAATTTTCACATGCTTCTCCCCCAACAGTTTGTCAGCTTTATTAAACCAAAAATTAGACAAGCAGTTCACATCTATACAAGTCAAGGAATGGTAGAGTATTGAAATGTATAGACATTACCTCAACATCTGTTTTCTGTGTCCCTCCAGCTGACTGATCAAAGCTTGTTTGTCTGACTCTTTGTCCTGCTCCATAGCCATCTGCTCAAAATCCTGTCATAGAAACAAAGTAGAACACATTTTTAATCAATTATCATACAACCAAGTTAGCCTGGTCCTACCAGACTCTTGTACATTTCATTTTCATTTGTACATAGTACTGAAGGAAAATGAAAATTGAGCTGAAGAATGTAGGAGGGCGGAGCCAGGCTACAACCAAGTGCCTCTAGTGGCTTATGCCATGTACTGTATGTAAGCATTTACCTGAATCCGCAACCTGAGATTGTGGAAACTCTTTTTCACATTTGTGTTCAGTTCTGTCAGCTTGCTTTGAGGGCCTGTGCACTCATTAATGTCCTGGGGAGACATCAAAAATAAGGATGAGAGAGACACATATGTATATGTTTTCATTATCACGGTTAGGTGAAGTCACTGGTATCAAAATGCGGCTGGACCATAAGTGTTCTGACAGTTTGTGCTGTTCTCTCAGGATGAACTACCGCTGGGAGTCTCTGTAAGAGGAGCATCATGCTGTCAGGTGGGAATAATCTGTCAACATGGGCTGTCGCAATAAAACTAAAGCAACTCTAGGCCTGTATACTGTTTTTTTCATTTTATTATCAATTAATTACAACTTCCTTAAAGTCCAAAGAGGCCGCACTTTCAAATCCCATGTTTTTCCTGATGAACGATTAAAAACTGTTAAAATTATATTTGATTGAATATGAAAATCTGTATTAGTTTTCTGTGATCAACTAATTGATTAATTTCAGGCCAAGGTCAAATCAATAACAAACCATGTTTGTGCTTTATAAAAACAATTGAGCAGTAATAATATGAAAAGACACAGGTACTTAAATACATGCATAAATAAATACATAGTGCACACATACAGAAGGAGCTAATTCAGTAAAACCATTAACCACATTAACGCGGTTACAAATGTTCTAAAAAGGTGTAGATTTTAATTTAATACATGGATAATAATTGGGGGGGAATAACCAAACTTGGTAAATATTGGTTTTAAGTAAAGCACATGCATCCTACAGGCAATCAGTTTCGATATAAATGCAATGAAAGTTAGACTAAGTTACCTTTAATTAGGCCTAACGTTAAAGCTTAATTTATGATACTGGTAGTCCAGTTTTCTGTTAGTTTTGATTTCCCGCGTGATATAATTACTTTAACTTATCGGAGAGAACATTAAGTCACATTAAAGACACACGTTAAAGCACTTTTTCTCCGCTGGTAGCGGCAGCTCATCCTGACAGAGCGGCTCGTGCTGTCGGTTACGTCACACCGGGCACCGGCGGACTGACTGCAGCTGGGTACACTGTTAGCTAGATGTAGCATAAATGCTATCCCACAGCAACACGATTCCCTTGACTGACAAGCTCAAAGACCAGCGTGTCTTGACATGGCGCTAAGTAATCTTACCAAATAAATACTCGCACCTGGATGAGAGCTTTGATTTCCAGGTCATATTTGAGTATTTCTTGTTCACATACTCGGACGTGGACATCTGAGGACGCCATGTTGCCAACGTAGACGGCTCAAACTACGGAAAGCAGGAAGCAACGGCGACTTTGGCCTTAGAACCATAGACTTTACGGTCTATGCTTACAACGGAATAAAAAAAACAGGCTGTATACAATAATCATATTCTCTATATCATAATAAATTAAATGTATTTTATATACAGTCTGATATCTTAGACATGTTTTACCAAAATGCACTGACTGATATACAGCATATTGTTTACTTAAATGTTATAAAAATAAAAGCATATATTCTTTACATGTCAATACAATGAGGAGAGATTATCATTTCTACAATGAAAATTAAGTCAGAATAGTCATACTTTTGACACAGGCTCATAAAGTAGGCAAAACAAATTACAAAGGTTATGGACCAATAGTGTTGATTATTAGTTTATTAACTCACAACTATTGAGAAGAGTACATCCATTACCAACATCATCAGACAAAAAGAGATAACAAACACACATCAACTATTTAAAGGCACGGCCATCCATATTAACAATAAACACAATATACATAATATAACCAAACAACAAGTGACGGTTGCTTTAATTTGAAGTAAAGCACATTCAGTGAGATCACTCAGAAGTCCTTTGGGAATCTTTTTCGTTTAAGGCACCAGTGTGGGCGTCACTCAGTAAATCGCACAGGGGTCTGAGCTTAAGGTGATTCAGAAGGAATGACCTCTGCATGAAGTCAGAAGCAAACATCCATTGGTATGCAGCAGTGTCAGATCCTCCCCTGCTGGGGGAAAGTACAATAAAACAAACAGTTTGAAAAATCAAGCCAAGCAATAAAATACATGATCTATAGGCTAAATACAAGTACCGTATCTATAAAAGTTGCTTAAAAATGTACAACATTAAATGTAGATTCAATACTTTGGTCTTTCAGAGGAGGAACTTTACCTGCTTGGCCAGGAGTCCTGGAAGAGTAAATTAAGGCCAGTGGTAGTTCAGGTACCAGATGGTGTCAGTGGACAGAGACGGTCCGAAAAGTGGGTTCAACTGGGCCAGAATTGCTATCAACCAGCTGCGGGACAGACAGGATATTAAGATTGCATGTGACAATACAAAACTAGTCAATGGCAAAACTATGCAAATAAGCACACATCATGTTATGTGGGGAAGTTCATAGGTAATTCTCAATTAGGGCCCACATTTGTCATGTCAAAACATGTTAGGGCTGTATACAACACAGCATCAAACTCAGGTCCTTTGGGGAAACTCCTACACCTGGCTGCAGCACTACTCTGACATATAACATGACACCATATGCACACTTGCAACTACTTGTGAATATGAATAATTTATCACAAGACAGAAATACTATATGCATAACAGTATTAAGTACAATAATATGCATAGTTTTGATTACAATAAGATTGCACACTAATTTCTACTGAGAAACAATTGTCTTCACATATATCAGCTATACAACAGAATGTCCACTTGTAGAAAAGAGGTGCTCTATTTGTATTTATGATTTAAGCTGCAACTAAAAATTATGTCAGAAAATAATCCCCAATGCAACGTCTTCAACAGTCTAAAACGTGTCCATAAGACAAAGAAAAGCAGCAAATCGTAACATTTGATAAGTTGGAATGAGGAATGTTAGTATTTTAGCTAAACAAATTACTTAAATGTAAATGTTAGACTAATTGATTAGCAAAATAAATGCGTCAGTCAATGGAGTGATTTACTGATCATTTCTGTCTGTCTGATCATTTCAAACAGACATGTTTTTAAAACACTGGCATATTTCCAGGATGATAATACTTACAACAGGTAGCAGCAAACTGCAGTTAACACCAGCATTGTGACTATCACTCTGTGGGAATAGAAGAACATATTTTCAAGTGGTATACTTAAAAATCTAACGTTGATGGCTGCATACGTGGGTTAAAAATACAACACAGGCTATAGCTTGATCTCGTGATGCAAGTGACAAACAGGCAAATAAGGGAAGTTTCATTAGGCACATTTTCCAGAGATAAAAGTATATTTACTCTGAAGATTGGTTTTTAAATATATGGCAATAGACAATATCGATTTATTGTACAGAGATGTCAATAGGCCCAGCATTAAAAAAGGTAAAACACTATAAGCTTCGTTCGACTCACAAAGGACGGGCTGTCAAATTAGCTCAAGTTAGCTAACCAGAACTTTTACTTACTAGTAAGTAAAGTTCGCCCAAAATGTTAAGCTACATGTCTAAAATTGCTTAAGTAACGTTGAGACGGTTTTATACACTACACAGCTACTTGTGTCACCGGACAACATACATTATGAACTGAGTTATCTATTTGTAACGTTAGCCAGTTGAAAGCTAAAGTGAAGCTAACAAACTCACCCTCTATTTGGTCCCTTAGGGATACACCAGGGCACTGCTCCGCCAATAATGCCCCAAAACAGAGTCATCACAGATATGGTGATCACAAAACCTAGTTCCGCCATGTTGGTGTTCTTTAAAACCAAGAATATCTCAGAGGTAAAAAGTTTTGACTGGAGACAACTTCAGTAACCTGTCCAACTGCCAGACAGGCTCCACAGTGTGCATCACATGACCGAGAGAGTGAGGAAGTAACGTGAGTCGTTGATCTAAACCTTCATTTGTAAGGAATAGCTTACGTCTGAACTTCTTAAAAATTTGCAACAATTACTTATTTGGCATTTTTTTCAGTGAATCAGCGCAGTATTGCATTTATTATTACAGTTTAGATACGTTGGTAAACAAGCTTGTACAATATCACAATTATGATCGGGCCTTTTGTTTAAGTGATAAGTTGTTCAAGCAAATGCTTTGAACTTTGACAGTCCGGCTCTTTGGTTGCAAAACACACTTCATTTGTATAATAAAATATTTTTTTATTTAGACTACTAGAATTGGGAAGGCTCATCCTGTGGGGGAAAGTGACACCTATTGTGTATAATTACTAAGTTAGTGCCATGAAAGCAACACTAAGCCCAGGTTGCTGTAGTAAAACATGTTGCAAAACACGACTTTAATCTGCTGTCCTACTTTTAATGAACTGTTAGTGTGGGGTTTAAATCTTAAATTTCTTCAGTAATTCAACTGCCAAAGCCGCATTTATGAACCGACCAGCAGCATTTCATTCAGACAATTCCAACGTGTTCTGAGACGTTAAATGAGAGCCCACTTTCAACAAATATTAATAAATATCAGTTATTTTTATGCAATTATCACATGAATGGGTTTGTATCATCTCAGTCCTTAACAGGAACCAAAACAGCCAGGCCCCATTCACAACTAAAAGGACTAGTGCAAATTCTGTTTCTAACATTAGTTTCTCTGGAGAACAAGCTTCTGCCAGAACAAATTCAACATAAAAATTACTCTCCTAGACCTTTGGCCGCTGGATTAAAACACTGAACAAAATGTGTGCACTAGTGTTGTTTAAACTATAAATGTCATGACCTAGAAATATATTTGACACCACGCAAAGACAAAACCCATCGCCCATCCGCAACTAAGACACAACAGACAAGTATGGTCCATTTACACAGTTTAATGACAGCAAAAGATCATTTTCACTCCTGCATCTTTTCAATGGTCTCCTCCTTGTATTTGCCCTTCTCCTTCCCATCAGCACGAGATTTGGCCTTGCGCTCCAGGATCTTTTTGCGGTCCTTGTCCAGCTTTAACCTGGTGATAACCACCTGCAAAACGAAAAAAATAGCACATTGGTAAACAAGTCATAGAATTCCTCACTGCTAGTTAAGGTATGTCCACAAGACAATTTTTACCTGTAGATATTATGTACTACAAATTCACAAAATATAATCCATTAATGAAATGGGAGTTACAAAGACCTTACATGATAGTTGTTGGGCTTAAGTCAGTTATTCACCAATGATGTACATGAATTACATAGTGGACATTTAGGTCACAGCATTACATATATTGCAGTCAATGGAATGTGACCCGCTGTTATCAAAGGTTCCTCAGCAAATATTAAGATGCCAGGACAAGAAAAGTGCAGGTGTAATTAATAATGGCTGCATTCCATTTATGTGTGCCAACTCCAAAGCAGTTGTGCTTAACAGTATGGCTTACTGGAACACTAGAGTGTTATCTTCTACCTGATACACTGGCAACATTCCCAGGAGGCCTCCTCTTATAGCAAATCACCTTAAAATGTACTATTTGGCAGGTGACAGAGTAGACTCTAAACAAAACATTTGTACCAAACTCCAAAAAAAACCAAACTCATAGGTTTGGTTTTTTGGCTTAATGATTTTATTTCTATACTATTTATCACCTTTTTATTTCATAACCGATTACCACAACTGTTATTGTTGATATCACTGTATATAGTATACATGTTTGTGTACTCGTTTCTTCTTTTAAATAACTTCCCTTTTGTGAAATTAAGAAAAATGTGTGTAATCAAGTGTGAGATTGAGGTTTGGATTTGTATTAAAAACGTGAATTAAAAACTAAAATGGAAACCCTCATTGCTATTAGATGCCATGTGCCTTTAACCCATGTCCATAACATGTCAAAATGTCTGAAGAGAGACTGCTTGCTGAGCCAAATGCTCTGCTACAAGTACAACTGCAGTTTGTTTTGGCCAGTTCACATGTTCCTGTGAGCACAGCAAAATGCTGCTGGGTCGAGTTTTTAATCAATCACACCTGTGTGATCGTCTCTTGACAGCTTACTCACAGCCCTTCTAAAGCCCAAACTACTTGAATTTGAACATGAATACAAACATGACAGTTATACTGTACACAGCTTGGGGTTTAGGACCATAAAATAAACCCAAGACAATGTTATGGTGGGCCAAAGCAGCTTGGCAACAAAAGACTGACAGGTTTGCTGCAGTGGATTGACCAATAAGACAAATTTAGTTCATCAACAGGTCTTTATTGCAGCAAAAATGTTCACTCAAAAGGAAAGGCCCAGGTGTTGCTAATAACTATATGGGCTTTGGTTTGTTGTCCCACTAAGCCATCAAAGTTTGACAGTGAGACACGTACAATACTAGGGGTGGGAATCACCAGACGCCTCCCGATACGGTATCACCACGATACGATAGTATTGCGCTTTTAAACATGTTGCATTATTCTGTTATATATTGCAATTTATAACCTTTTACCCCAACTTCTAATTTTTTCCCAATTTCAAACAATGTCCCCAAAAGAAAACTTAGCCAACATCTGTTTTATCTATAAAAAAAAAAAAAGATACATTCCTCTTTGTTATCATATCACTAATTTTATTGGTGCAAAATGGGATTGTCAAGCACACAAACTGACCAACACATATATAATAAAAGATCAATACTTGGCGCCTGTGTATCAATACAGTATTGCCACTGAAAATATCGCAATACTATGCTGTATTGATTTCCCCTCTACAATACCAGGACCTTCAAGCTGAACCGCTAAATGGAATTCAGCCCCAATTAACACCTATTCCTTTTCTACTGTGACCATTGCAGCGAGCTTCTACAAAAGCCCTGCAATAAATACTCCCTAAATATAAAAACTGTTGAGATTAGTTTGTGTGACTTTGTTCTATGATTTTGAGGCTATATGTCGAAATGAAGTAGCAGTTCATGGTACTGATCTAATTTTACCTAATTTACATTTTACAAATATACATTTACATGTATATAGATAAACAAAAACTTCAGGAATACCTTACATAGGGTGATATATTGATATTGTGATATGAGAGTAGATATCGTCTTAGATTTTGAATATCATGTGGTGCCAAGTGTTGTCTTCTCCTGGTTATACAATCTGCAATAAAGTGATTCTACATCTGAACTTAGACTGTTCTATTATTTGCCTTTACACGCTTAATTATATCCACATTACTGATTATCACAAGTCTCATTGTGTAACCATTTTGTATGAGCAACAATAGTCAAACCTCCAATATCGTAGCAGTATCGATAGAGTAATTTGCAATATATTGTTAAAATATTGTGATATTTGATTTTTTTCCACATTGGCCAGCCCTACCTTACAATATGTGATGCCAACACTATGATAGTTTTTAAGGCTGTACTTTAGAGATTATTGCCGTCTCTGACATTCAGATTAACAAAAGGTGACATTTTTTACAAGGTTCTAACACATTACAATCTATAAGAGTTTCCACTGTTGTGGTTACTATGTACACATCTTTTAAGATGTATTGATGAACTGTTTTCATTCCCTACTTTTATACAACTTTACACAGATATGGAACTTCAGTGATGTTGAACTTCCGCAGAACTACATTTCACATTGCTTCCATGTTTAAATAGTGTTTGTACCTCTTGTGCTCAGACTATTAATCAACTTTGTGCAGTTAGAATTTTACCTTTTTCCTTTGCAAATTCTTATTATAAGTGCATATTCATTCCAACAACTACAAGTTAAGCATAAATATACTAAAAAGATAAGGTCCCTTTCAACACCCTATGTGTTGAGAACGGAAAACTTGTGTATTACAGGTCTTTCACCTGGTATGAACTGAATTAACCAATAAAATCAAATGTGGTCTAGCATTTCCCATCTATTATCTAGGTAAGTGCTGCTCCGCCAACCCCACCTCTATTGCAGAGTGCATGCAGGGTCTGCCAAGCCAAAAAAGGCACAGGTACACATCTCAAGTGTGGGTCTTGAGAGAGACACACACACACACACACACACACACACACACACACAGCCATTTAAAATAGGCTAGGGTTGACAGACTTTCCCATTGCAGTCTACAGTGTCCAACAATGACATTTCACACTTCCCTAATTTCCACTAAGCACACTAGATAGTTCTACACAACTGTATCTCACCTTGCTTGGGTGGATGCCGACATGGACTGTGGTTCCGTTGGCCTTCTCTCTCTGCACACGCTCAATATAGATGACGTACTTCTTCCTGTAGACCTGCACTACTTTGCCAATCTGCTGGCCTTTGTAGTGTCCACGGACAACCTGTTTGTAAACAAAAACAAGCATGTCAAGCAAATGCAGCTTACTTTATTTAAACAAAAGGATGACACTTTCAGCAATCCAAACTACAATACCTGGACTTCGTCATCTTTACGAATGGGCATGGACCTCACATTGTACTTCTGGCGGAGCTCCTTGGACAGGGGGGAAGACATGATCTTCCTCCTGATGTGTGAGGGGGCATTGAAGTGCCTTTTGCGGTTCTTGCGGCGCGAGGATGTTACAAATGGATTAAGCTTCATGATGCTGTGAGCAAACAAGACATGTAGGTTATTAACTAGCTAACGACTCAATTCTATAACAAAGCATGCAGTTCTCGAACAAATCTATTTTAATTTCTAAAAAACGTGCAAGCACAGCTTGAAAAAGTAACATTAGCAAGTTAGCAAATGCTAGTATCCAAACGTCAAAATAAACTGAAGCTTGAGTAACTGTAGTTTATCTGCACACTAACGTTACTTCTCCTGAAACACTAAAACAACTAACGCTACTTAAAACACCAACGTTTACCGTATTAACACAGTTGCTAGCTGGTTAGGTTTTTGGAGCTAGCTACTTCTTCAAAGCGGTGATGTTAATGCTAAGCTAGCAAAATGACACTACTGTTAGCATAATATAACACACTGACTGGAGTGATAATATTTATGTGCCAACAAGAGGGAGTTACAGACTAAAAATGAACTCATAACTGTAAAGTCAAATATTTGTCGCTAGCACCAAGAATCAGCAACCCTCAGTATCCACAGCCGACATGCGGATACCGACCGACCTAGCAGAGGCACCAAATACTGAGAGGGTTTAACTAGTAATCTATCAACAATATTTGGTCAATATTGGCCGTCTTTTAATTGTGACAACTTTGAAGAGGTGTTTAGACTTTAATATGAATACACGGTGACATTAAAGGGAGGATGGATAGTGATAACTTTGGCGAAATTATCTGCCAGGAATTCTTACCCTGCCGTTTACTCCTCTATGGCCGGCGGAAAAGAGACTCGGAAAGTACTTCCGCTGGCATTAGTTCACACTCAAGTCTCGCGAGATGTCTACGCTATGGGGATAAAAACCTTTCTTTAACTGTCTATGATAAAAACCAAAAACATTAATTCTAAACACGACCACTTACATTTAGTCATATTAGTATTTTTAACACTGCTGCGTGTAGTCCTAATAGTTAAAATCGACGTATGAGGCCAAATTTAAATCTTTCCGTTCATTTTCATCTATTATTTTTATGGTCATGCATTACCACAAGTTAAAGTGCAGAAGCATGAATTTTACGAGACTTCCTTTCAAAACATTCTTAACTGTTTTTTTTACTGGTTTGATTACATTATAAGAACACATTTGCTGTCTATATGAAATATTGCCACAAGATGGCGCCAACCCCAATTAATTAAAAACCTGGTCAGCAGTTGGAAACAAGTTTTGTCTATGATTCATCAAGTTTTGGCATAGGCCTATGTTTACCACACACTGTACTGTTGTAATTTCCCTACAAATTAGAATAAAGAACTAACACCGCAAATGAGACAGAAACATGTTCGGCAAATCATACAGTGACACCAGGCTGTGTAAAGAGGCTATTATAGCCTTCATGTAATAGGCTAATAAGTGGCCTGCCAGATACATATCGGAACATCGCGGGAACAACATCATCATTTCTATAATCAGCTGTAGGCTAATTCCAATAAGCTTAACAAACACGAGGGGGTGCGGGTGTTTAACACCAGCAGACCACACGTAGGCTACATTGACCTCCCGTCTGAGAGGACGTCAGACGACCCCTTGTCCTGCTTTCACTCAAACAGCTTCATTCACGGAGTGAAATATACACGGAAGCGGAGGTGCGCTGACATTGTGCGCTGTTTGCTACCCGGGCGGCGCGCAGTTTCACCGGAGCCTGCTGCCTGCGCTGTCTGCCCGCCCGCCTGCGAAAAGTGATGCTGTCATAGCCCCCTGCGCCGCGGACAGAGAGCCTCTTCCCCTCCCTCACCCCCCTGGTTCCTCTCTGGCTTGCTGTCGCGGCGTCAGTGCGGATGTGGAGCCCGCAACACAACGCTCTCCACCCGTCGGCAAGCATCGGAGAAGAAGATGAAATGTTTTTCCCGTTATCTCCCGTACCTCTTCCGCCCTCCGAGCACCATCCTGTCCACCACTTGCCACACCGAAGGTAGGGTGGGACGCCGAGTGGGTTGTCACGGGCTGTGAGTTGCTTACTTTGAGCGTGTGACATGTTTAGGCTGGTAGGCTACTCTGTCCCTGACACATAGAGGCTACATGCGTGATGTCAGAAGTTATAGGGTGTCCAGTTGTAGAGCTACTAACCCACTGCAGATGTGTCTCAGTGCATGAAGTTGTTGGAGCCATTCTCAGATGTAGAAATGAGAAAAGAAAAACGCAAATGACTGAAAAGATTTTTTTTATTTGGTGTGATTGTATGTCTGTCTGGTGCAAAGTGTATCACTCCTTGTTTCACTCGTCGTTAGAGCTGTAAACACACAACATGCCAAGAGTGACAGTTTGTGGAGTTGCATGACAAGTATTTTCTATTGCCCCTTAATGTCATTAATCTCACCCTTTCACCCTTTGCATAGATAATCGTTAGGTAACATGGGTGGCGATAGGCCATTCTAAGATAGCATCACACTTAATTCACATGCCATTCAACCAGTTCAAATGTCAGAAACCTTTACCACGTACACACAGTCTATACAGAGTTATTGTCCTGGAGATGTGCAGAGTTAAATTGTTAAACTGAATGAATTGACCCCAGCCCTTATAGCAATAACTTTGAGTTCATACGAGCTGGTCCATCCATCTGATTGTGTTGTCAGACATGGGCAGCCTAAGAGGGTCTGAGTGGTTGTATAATCAGCCATTTATTAGGTTATAACGTGGAGACTGAGCCACTGCATTATTTAGCTTTGCATGGTTGCCCTCCTTCCTTTGAACGCTCCACCCTCAGCCCTCTGGCACAGGAAGGAAGATAGTGTGTTACAGTGTTGGCTACATGTGGTGGTCATAGCCAGGGCCCTTCACAGCCTGGAGAGCTGACCTATATGTATACTATATATTCAGCAAACAGAAGGATGAGAATGAAAAGACACTCATTTACTCCCTCACTCACTCCCTCACTCCCTCACTCACTCACTCACTCACTCACTCACTCACTCACTCACTCACTCCCTCCCTCACTCAACTGTGTGCTTTTGCTTCATCACCTCGATTTCCTTTTAGCAAAGTTTTACAATTTCACATTGATTAGCCATTTATGATGTGTTTAAACTGCTCTTGATTTGTGAGTGGAATAGTAGACCTATTTAATGACAAAATATTGAATATTGGATAAAAAAGAAAACACAAACTTGACAGAAAACTTGTACAAATACATATACATATATTGTATACAGTGTATATACAGTATATATATATACAGAAACATATAAACAAGTAAAAGAAGAGAAGCCATTTGAAAAGACACAAAAAAATAAAGATTTGTTTAATATTAGTTAATTCTGTCTATCAAGACAATTATAAGGACAATTGGGGGGTTCTTTTGTGGCCTACAGAGTGCAAGAGACATTTGATTGCTGAACTTAAAGCAGGGATCTTCAACATGGGGTCCTGGACCCGTAGCGGGTCCTCCGACTCAGATACAGGGGGTCCTGCAAATTATTATATTATTATAGTTTATTAAAAATGTATAAAGTCTTACCATGAATACAACATATTATTAGCAAATATAAATCCCCACTGCTCACTGGCCTATAGTCAAGATAGTCAATAAGGCCATCCACAGATGTGTGCCACATAAGATAAGATAAGATAAGAAAACCTGTATTTTTCCCACAGTGGGGAAATTGCGGTTTGCAACATCAAAGATAAGAGCAAAGATAGGTAAGTGTACAGAGATAGATAAGTGTACAAGATATAGCAAACTGTATTATACAAAAAAATTACACATGAATTAGTAAATTGCACTATGAAAATTGCCCAAATGAAAAATTATGCACAAAACAACAGTTATAAAATCATGCTAACAAATATTAGGCTATTTGAATAGCTTGGTATTCTATGCAATGTATAAAGGCTTTAGGCCACCCTAGTTTAATAAGCAACTTCATTTTCTAAAATAAATGTAATAGTGGGTCTCTGCTCCGTCTCTCTTTCAGTTAGGGGTCCGTTGATGACCCCTGACGTAAAGGCAACCAGATCAGGGAATACCACATTTTGAGATTCAGCCAACAAAGTGCACTTTGAAGTAAAAGTGTAACACATTAAATACACTATTCTTTGTCTTAGAGTTGCATGTGAGAAATTAGATTAGATTTAACTTAACTGCCATTGTGCAGAGTACAAGTACAAAGACAACGAAATGCAGTTTGCGTCTAACCAGAAGTGCGAAAAAGCAGAAAAGTGCAATGTGATATACAAATAGACATAAATAGGGATATGTAATATGAACAATGTGTATGTGCAATGTAGTAGCAGTGGCATGCCATGATGACGTCATGTAATCATCATAACAGAGACAAAGGATTATCTATATTTTATAGATTTATATATATATTTATATATTATGTATATTTCGTATGTGTGCTGTGTCTGATATTTTGCTGCTGTAACACTGTAATTTCCCATTTTTGGGATCAATAAAAATATTATTATTATGTGATTATCTATGTGACTTCTACCTTGGTATCTCCTTGACAACTGAGCAAACTCCATCCAGAGAGGAAGAAAACTTAAATGTGGTTGAGTTTTTTTGTTGTCAAAGTACTGTTTCCAAGGTCGAGAACTTGTATGCTAAAATCTTTGGTTATTATATTTTTCTTCATTTTAACAACTGCTCACCATTTGTTGAACTGTGATGTTTGAACAATTTATACATGATTCACTGCTAAAAAGACTATTTGCCAAATGAAATGTAGAGATATGATTGTTTACGTCTTAGTAAGAGGTTAGGTCAACAAACAGTCTGTGTGTCTCTCTCTCTCTCTCTCTCTCTCTCTCTCTCTCTCTCTCTCTCTCTCTCTAACTCTCTAACTCTCATGCCTTCTGCCTGAGATAAGGGAGTGGTACAATAGAGGAAGTGATAGATTGGTAAACATGGAGCTGCAATGCTTTAGCCATAGTAATATGATACATAATCCTGCATCGCTCTCTGTGTGGAGGAATATGAAATAGTTGTACTGAGAAAGCGTGTGGTAGACGTTGAATCTCATGATGTGCTGGAGGCCGGCGGGGTGTGATGACACGGCAGATCCTCTGGAAATGTGATGTGTAAAAAAAATGACAGAGGCCATGTCATCTGCACGCTGTCTACTGTTTGTATAAGCATTCATAAAAAATAAAAAAAAAGGTAAAATCCAATCAATTCATAAATGTGTGTTTGCGTTGCATGGGAGGCAGTGCCTCAGGGTTTGCTTACACTTGTGCTTGCACCTCCTGCCGGGATCTTGTTACCGTGCTCTGCCTTTCCATTAGGCATCCTGGTCTTGAGGAGACTTGTCGGTGCATCGCTGTAGTCTTTGTTTTTCCCCTCAAGCACCCCCTCCCTCTCTTCAACTTCTCTCAGCATTCATGTCTGGCCCAGTTGAGCCAAGTTCACCCCAAGGAAGATAAGTGTGCGGTTACCATGTTAGTGGAAAATACATTATATAAGCCCCATACTGGACCATATTGTGAATGTGTGTGTTCTCTTTGTTTATCTGGGCCAGTACGCCAGCATGGGATTCACCCGTTTTTTATTTTAAATGTGTGTGTGTGTGTGTGTGTGTGTGAGTGTGTATGTGTGTGTGTGTGTGTGTGTGCATGTGCGTGTGCGTGTGTTTGGGCTCCTGTGTAAGTTTAAATCTCAGTGTGGTTTTTATGTTTTGTGTTCCTGCTCTTTTGTCTCCTTGTGTTCTATTTTTTCCCATTTTACATTAAGCGTTCAGTTCTGGTGTGATGGATTAAGTCTTAAAGGTTTCTGATGGATGCGTGTTTGTATGTGTGTCTCCCTTCTGCTGTCAGGTGTTCGAGTCAGTGAAAAAGGTGCGCCCCTAACTGACACCTCACCACATCTCATGCTGCCATCAATCAACGTAGCCGGTCCTGGCTCAGCTTCCCCATCTTCATCCTTCCTCTTCCTGTTGCATCTGAGGGCGACACTGTGATACATTGTTTGTTCGAGTGTGACAGAAAAAAAGCAGAATAAATATTTAAGATTAGATCTGTGACGAGAAAGTGATTAAGGACTATATTTGACAATTGTCTTGTGGTGCGAATGTGTATCTGTGCATTTTGCATTTTTACTTGGCTGTTTTATTTATGAGAAGAGCAGTGAGCTCGTCATAGCAACGCCTGAGGGGGACTTCTGTCGGTACTTTGTCAAAGCATGACATTGAGTTGAAGAGTTTTGTGATCGAGAAACAATGCATATGCTGGAGTGTATGTGTGCCGTTATCATACATCCTGCTGTGTTGTTGTTATTTTCACAGACACGCACTTCACAGCTAAGAACACACTCCTCCTAGTCGTCCCGTCCTTACATGCCACCAGGGACAAACCCTACATACACACACACACACACACACACACACACACACACACACACACTTGTACACGTGACTGTTCTGTTTCAGTTTGGTCAGCTTTTCTTTGCAGAGGCTAGAAAGATGGGAGAACAGGGAGCAAAAAGGGTGCATAAAGGATACCAGAGAGAAAGAGGTAGAGGAGATAAAGTGGTAATTCTTGAAGTTGTCAGTCCAATCTGGTCCAGTAACTTTCTCTTTGTAATTTACCACTCTGACAAGCAAAGTAACATGTTGAGAAATGAGAATATCCTTAAAGGGGTAGCCTAGTCTTGAGATTGTAGTATTGCACACTCATAAAGTTGGTGGACTTGCAAGATTATTAAATCGAAGCAGCAAAGGCAGAGATATCCTGGCTTTTAGTCTACAGCGTGGGATAAGCTCCAAAAAACTCTGGACCCTACATTTCCCATAATGCAACTCAATAGCATCTTTTGTTAGACCCTTTCTGTTAAAAGTGGTCCAAGCTGAGATGACATTACTATGACTTTGTTATTTCCTCAAACTGTACAAAACTCGTCCAGAGCCACAGAAGACATCATACAACTGTTTCACCGTCATGACAAGTACACTGAAATTGATTTGTACGATTGGTAGCGTGGCTCTTTAAAGTGGAATACACATGCACAAGCTCCTGTGACAAAAGCCTTCAGGAAAGCCACTTTCATGCCTTCTTGCAGGTTCTCTTCTGCAGCAGAGCTTGTGGTGTGGTTGCAGGAAAAGAGAATTTTCTTTTAGATTAGAATGACAAAATAAGAAATGTGTGTCTGTTTTTTGGAAAGGATCAATTGATGCAGTATTATTTCGATCTTTATTTATAATATTTCTTTTCTCTAAAGCCTACATCCTTATACATTGATGAAAAATGGTCATATTATTAGTCAGTAAGTCAAGGAGCAATGAGGCATATTGGTGGATCTGCATACTCATAGTTTTCAACTTAACCACATTGTTGTAATGCAGTAAGTTGTAAAGCTTCACAAATCAATAATTTAATAATTACATTGGATCAAATAAGGTGACGCTTCTAGTGATGACCACAAAGACTTATCACTTGACTCAGCAGTTATCCTAAGCTGTATGAAGCATTGTACTACCTTTCAGTTAGTGGTTTTGGCTTTCCAGCGTGCAATATTATTATTTTCTTTCCCTCTCATCGTCATTGCTTTCAACTGTAGTAAGCAGCCATACTGCAGATATAGCTGTGTTATATACTGTATTATACTCCACCATATTATATGATCCCTTATGTTATATTGGTGTTCTTATATTCTGTAAAATCTTACATTATCTTATACTATACATGTTATTTTGCTGCACCACTTCTTGAATTATATTGTTCACCATACTGTACTCTATACTCTACATATATTATCACGATATTTCTGTCACAATAAGATGTTATTGCAATTTTAAACATGTTGCGATATTCTGCAACATATTTCCATTTTATAACCTTTTTTACAACTTTAAATTATGTCACCCCGCTCACGGTCACCCTGGCGAGACCACCCTTGCCAGAAAACAAAACTTAACTGCACCATCTAGTTGACTGATCTCATTATTCTAGTCCAAAAAAGTTAAATTTGCAATTTATATAATAAAAGATCGATACCTGGCGTCCAGTATTGCAATGGAAAATATTGCGATTTGCTGTATCAATACAATGCAATTTTCCCCCACCACTATAGTATATCATGTTAATGTCACATTCACTCTTGCACTATATTGTTTTATATTAATACAGACACACACTTGAGTTTGCACCCAAATCAGTGGTGAAACTCCTCACTGCCATTTGACAAGCAGCGGTTGGCGACTGCATGTGTATTGCATCAGACATTTGCAATACATGGTCTGCAATGCCGTGTGTACCCTCCTGAGGCTAACAGGGGGAGTTAGCAATGACATGAGGAATGTCCAGTCTACTTTGGAGCAAAAGAGAGAGAAATGTAGACAAACTGTCATTTTTAGTCATGTAGATGGTTCATTTAGGTGTATAGAAATGGTGTTTAGACATTAAGTTGGGAATGGTTAAGTTTAGGTATAGCCAGTGTTGAGCTAGCTTATTTAAATGTAGGGTTTGGAATAATTAAGGGCAAATTCCTTACATTTACTCATATTCATTTTTTTTTATTAAAGAAGTACGTACCTATGTGCTATACCACAATCATTTTCATACTGAAATGAAATGAAGGGAAACAAATAGCTGTCTGAAATGAAGGGCGTCAACATAAAAGCTGATATGCTCTGGAGAATAGTAAGCAGTAATACAAAGTAAAAGCAATGTGTAGTTAGTGGGCTAAAACATACTCACTATGTGGATAGTAGCCTGTGGGAACAGTTATTACAGTATGTTTTTTTTAAATAATTTTTTTATTTAACCTTTATAAGGTAGACCGGTGAGAAGAGGTTCTCATTTGGAACAACCTGGCCAAGAAAAGCATAAGCGTGCAAGACAACATACAGTTTCACATACAATAAAACTGAATGCAATAGGCTACATAAAGTGCAAATTAGGTGGGCATTACAAAGCTGGCGCGAAGGGAGATGTAAGTAAGTTGGAGGATATGCGAAAGTGATAAGGTAATAACAATGCAATATACATGAATATACAGTCTATAATACTGCTGATATTTAGGGAAGAGTCAGTATAGAGTTAGTGCAAATAGTGGTCTAGTTAGTGATGTAGATCAGTAATAACATCGTAATCATGAATAGGCAATCTATATAAAATGCTGAACGTAGTGAAGAGTCAATATACAGTTTGTGGTCTAGATAGAGATGTAGATCAGTAGAGTGTACTAAAATTGTGTGATACAAAGGTGGAAACAAAAGAAAAACAGTTAAGTATATCAGGTCAGATGAAAGGTCATAAAGAGCAAGAACAGAATATGATAGCAATGAGGATGTGCATCTGTGCAACTATACAATTGGGCGTGACAAGGATAACGGGGTAGAGGTGTGCAAAACAGTAACAGCACATGCTGTGATCGACAGGAGCTCTGACAGATGTGATTTGAAGGCAGTTAGTGGGATAATGGTTTCGGGTTTCAGGGGTTTTTGTAGTTCGTTCTCATGTGACGTTCCCTTGCACAGCAAAACAAAAACACCATAACATACCAGCCTCATTCTCACGCAGCACTCATCCGCAGAGTCTCACTTAAGCACAAACACTTCCTGCTAAGTCTCCTCAGTAAGTCTACATGAAAACAAGAAAAGAAGTGAGCTGTTACAGTATCACTAAGACTCCTTTTACTCCTACAGCCTCACAGGGGGCAGCGTATCATTACAACAAACACGGTGACGCAAGTCACATTCTCTCCTTTCTCCATATGCAGAACCAGCGAAAATGTTTCACCTGTGGCCTGTAACTTGAAGGTTATCCTCGGTGTTCAAACCTCTTGTGTTGTACAGCATCGACTAACTAACTATGCTCCTGAGCTACAGAGCCAGACAAAGAGGCTCTTTATCGAGCTGGACTGCTGGGACCCTTGCTCCGGCTGGCAGGCTGCAGCACAGGGACAGAGACTGCTATTGGGATTGGGGTATATATAGAACATCAGGATGGGCTTCCTCATTCTCTCCCATCTGTCCCTGGGGTTTTATAAAGGATACTACTGATGGGTTGAGTGAGACAGGTTTGCACTGCTGCAATAAAAGCCTTTTTTTAATTAAAGCTTGAAAAGTGCATCTAGTATTAGTCGTTTGTAAAAAATGATGTAGCAATAAATTATATAGCAACTGACATATAAATTCTTGGATGTATTCAACCAGTGTATGAGATTAGAGGTAACACCGGTTGGAGTACTCTCTTTGCCTCTGAGTTAATCTCTATTCTTTCGCTTTTCATAGTAAACCTAAACGATAAGACTAGCACAGACAAAGGTTTAACAAGTGCTCAGCATACCCAGGCCACACATGGATCAAAAGCTTTTCTTGCTTGTTCCTCAGCCCTGTTAAGTTGTGTGAATTTGGAAGAATAGACTAGCTTGGATGAAACTTTAATGAGGTTGTGCAGCAGCGGAGGAGAGAATATACAGTTGATGGGTTAAGTAATTTGGCCTTTGTATGTTTTTAGGAGGAAAATAAATGCACCCACAAGATTCCAAGTTGGTTTTATGCTGATCTTTAGCTAGTAATAATAAACAATAAGATGAGAAGCTATGATTGGCCGACTTGATAGTCTTCACGCCTAAAGAATTATATAGGCTTGTGTGATAGAGGTTGAGATCCAATTATTTACAATGTCTGTCCATATTCCATGGAAAGTAAAAGCTAAAGAGAACAGGGGATTTGAGAACGTAGTTCCACACTACGTTTTGGGTGTGAACATGAATGAGCAACACTTCCTTCCATAAGTGCAAACTGTGGTGGTACTGGGCGGGCAGGTCCCATATGTAAAACCTGTGTTATGAAAAGAATGTAGGGTATTCCTGGGTCTTTGGATAGTTGCAAGTTAATAAGAAAATAAGGGCAAGAGAGCATGAGGCCCCAGATGTTGGGTTCCCTTTCTGATCTAGAGCTCCCCTAGTCTGGCTGACATTAGTGTTCCCCAGGGAGGAGGAGGTCATTGTCCAGGTTTCCCAGGACAGAACCCCTGAGACAGATGAGCAAGGATCCACACTTTCCTGATTTAAGTTCTCCAGGAGGATCAAAGGGGGCATTCTGAATGTAATGTCCTCTTTTGGTGTCACAGTGTCTGTATGGCTCTATTGGATAGTCAAAGGGCAACACAATCATAGTAATAATTACATGCACATACATCCAACCAAAATGCTTCAGGAAGTCAAGTATTATGACTAAAAGTCAGGAGACAACAATGTCATCTGCTTTCACGAGAGTGGAAAAACAGATTTACTGGGGGTTTATCCCAGCTGCCTGTAGAAACCCAACCATACCCACAGGGGCAATGGCTGTGATCCAATCACACTCTCACCCTTATATAGTTTCCCAGCATAGTTTTTAATATCCCTCTGAAAATAGCCATCTATTGTTGCAGAATCATCACAGCCTTTTTTGTATAGAATTACCTGAGTAACGGTCGATGGGGAGCAGGGATCAAACCAAAACATAGTCTGGAACAACGATGGCTATATATAGAAAGCTGTTTATGAGGCATTTGTTGTGTTTTCTGTCTTCAGCACCATGGAGTGTGTGAGACGAGAGAGATACATCTCTCTCAAGCCATACTGTAGTGAAGGCTTTTACTGTTCGGTCTGAAGGGTGTTCTACACATAGGCAATGGCACAGGATAAATAATGTAGCCTAATGCTACTGTATGAGGCAGCAGACAGCAGCAGTACATGAAGTACCAGTCAGTCTCTGCCTCCCCACAGCCCCCACCCTTGCACACACACACACACACACACACACACACACACACACACACACACACACACACACACACACACACACACATATAAAACACAACTCTCTGAATGGATGGATGGTACATGATGTCACATGATGAGTCATATCAGCAAACCAATTCTCTCTCTGTCTCCGTCTGCCTCGTTCTTTTATATCTTTGTTTTTCGACTTTTGTCAATTGACAATTTGTGATAAAAAGCAACTACATGCAGCACATTTATACTGGTTCACTGTGAAACTCACCTTATTTATAGCTGTTATTGTTTTACAGGAAAGGAAGCTGGTGGAGTCCCCCTGTGTAAACCATATTAGTCATCAACTAGGCCCAGTTAAGCCAGTCTGATACTCTGAAAACTAAATGTAAGATTCAGGAAGTAGTGCATACCATACAAATGTATATAGTTTCATATCAGTAGTCATACAGCTGGATCACCACACTTTATGCAAATTACACATCTTTATTTGATCCAAGCCTTTCTGTTTGCCTGTTACATTTGTAACTCGAGGTTTATTGACCATACAATTATTGCTAATTTGTCTATATCTTGTAATTTCTTGCAATAAACAGTTTTAATCTTGAACGCAAAATCCCTGGTACCGTATAAATCGCAGATTTAGCAAATGAAGCAAAAATCATACGTGACTTGACACAGTTTCTTTAAACAGAGATGGTAAAGATGTTTTTCCTCCACCACATTGCTCCAGACTAAAACATCTCAACAACTATTGGATTGATATACAGAGACATACCGTACCCTGTCCTCTGTGTATGTCTATCCGTTGAATTGTAATGAATTTGATGATCCCCTTACTTCCTCTGTGTCATCCATCATCTTTGATTGTACTTTGTGTTTAGTGCTAATTAGCAAATGTTGACTTGCTAGAGAGAGCCACTTGTAGACTCTTGTTAGTATGGTTTTATCTGTTTTGGATTGACTCAATTTGGTTTTGTCAGCAACTTTATAACTGAACTGGATACTTAACTAACTGGAAGCTATTTATGTTAATTATTATTTCATAGTTTTGAAAGTAGTATTCCAAGTTTCATTTGTACACAATTCACACATATTGAATTTGACAAACTGTGAAGATTAAACACACCACGCCAAAATGTGTGGCTCACCAATATTCAATATTCACCCAAGACAACAAGGTCCAGGGTGCTCAGGAAGTTCAGTCAGATGATTGAAGGTGCTCTTTGGGGTCGGGAATTCAGTTAAGTACAGAAAAAAAGAGAAATCCAAGGCACTCTTCTTCAAAATTACTTAAAAAAGCCTTTATTTTACTGGCTATTTCATAACAGATAATTTAAAAGCCATAGGGAGAAGCAACCCTTGAAGCGTTGAAGGCTGTCTGTGCTGCTTAAAGTACTGTATAACAACCGGGTAACTGTAAACTATAACATAAGAGAGGAAATCTAAGATGGCAGCTGACAACTACTTACAAACATTGATTAGGCAAAGAGCACTATTGACAAGCTTTGTCTCACTGGAATTTAACCAGGTTTTAAACCCATCATTGACACCGTCACCCTACTCTGGATTCACCTCTCCATCTCCTCCAGTTGGATTACGCAGACGTGACTGAATGAGACACTGTGGGATCATGTTATCTCATTTGCTCGACATATTCACAGGCAAGCCCGAGAAACAGACTCCCACGCTGATTTCAGTCAGAGGCCAAGGACTACAAATGAAAACAAAATGCTGTTTTTTTTAACACTTTGCATCACAAATGAAATCTAACAAAACTAATACAAACTTCAGGTCATGTTGTGTGAAGGTCTGGGCACAGTTTGTAGTACTGGTACATAAACAGCTAAGGGTCACTTAAATGAGTCGATAAGCAGAGGTTGGTTCCCATTCGGTTATATAAAATGAGCTTTGCTCAGTTTGTTCTCGACCTTGGCTCTCAGTGATTAGCTCCCATTGATTTGACCAAATGGCTCTGTGACCCACCTAGCATACAATGTGTTTGGAGGCCTGGTGTGTGACAAAATAAAATACTGAGCTTAAATTAGGTTTCCCACCAGCAGCCAATTTAACGCTCGGAAATGACTTACAGTAAGTGTTTTTGAGGGTCACAACTCGACACCAACAGAGCAATCTTTCCTGAGAAGCATTACGTTTTTTCTATGGTTTGTAATGACCTACACACTGCATTATACTGTACCAGGCCTGCTCAAAGTGACATTGTGCCAAGCTTTTTTTTTTTAGTAGACACTTTGGCAAAACTGTACTTGGAAATAAAGCAGCTCAGGAAAGCTATAGCATTACAGAGATTTCGACGGATGCAGACAGTTGGGTGTATTTTATTGAGCCCATCTGGCCTGTTTGAAAGTGTTGCTGAGTCTTAAGAAAGGCAGTCAGGCAGTAGAATAGAGAGGGTGATGGATGCAGGGGGATGGGGAGAAGATGAGAGTGCAGATTTGGGGGAAGGAGCTCTTTTCCAGCAGAGTTGAATCTCAGGAATGGCTGCAGCACACAGCTCTGCCTGTTTTCATACCAAGAACTCGGCTCTGGCTCCTAACCAGCTTCGACCAACCAATGGCTCTGAACCCCACAACCCACCCACACACTCTCTTTCTGTCCCTGACATTTTGGCTCACCCCTATCTTCCCCCTTTTCATCTTTCTGACTCTCATTCACTACATCCTTCCTTTGGCTCACTTCTTTTTGATTTTTCTTACCTTCATTCTATTTTTCTCCACCCCAGTTGGGCCTTTATTTTCCAGCCTTCCGGTATTACAGAGGGGTGTGGGATAAGGCCAGAGCCTCCAGGTTTCCATAGTGATACTTTGTATCCTGATGTCATTAGTATTTTTGATGTGCAGCTAGGCAAAGCTGTCCTGGCACAGGGACTGTTTACTGTTTACCCCAAGCTTAAACCAACCACTGTGAGATTTGTGTGTGTGTGTGTGTGTGTGTGTGTGTGTGTGTGTGTGTGTCTGTGCATGTGCATGAGCGTGTGCATTTGCGTGCGTGTCGTCACAATTCTTTCTGTCCAATTGTTTCTATTTTACTTAGGGATATCAATGAATGACTAATCAACAGATAGAAAAGAAGTGGTTCACTTGTGATGGTCTGATGAAAGATCTCTCAGTGTGAAGCGACATGGTGTGGTTTCAGGAGCGGGATGTGCACCAGGGAGAGGCACAGCGAGGTAAAAATGGATGTTTCATGAAGAAACATCCCCTCTGTCTGCTCGCTCACTGTATGATTACTGAAGCGTGTCTGTAGAGCAACTCTCAGCCCGACTCCCTGTCTCGCGCCTCGTCCTTTTGGCTGCTTCACTGGCGCGTCTGTCTAAGGAGATGGGCGCATCCTATGCACCACTCTCCCTCAGAAATGTTGATCTGTTCGCTTGTGCGCCCACGTGTATGACCTCTGTGGTGAGTACTCAAATCATGGGGCCGCTCCTGCAGCTCCACCTCCCACAGACCGTTCAGCTCAGAGAGCTCTCTTGCAGGCCTTCAGCTGGCAGCGTTGTGGCCTCTGTGTTGCCAGAGTAATTAGTTCTGCTTGGTGTCTTAGGCCAAGGATGGACAAAATATGGATTCCATATTGATGCTGTCACATCACATGCAGGGAGAGCATATACAATGCTTACTTAGGACACATGCACAAACATGAGCTTCTTTCTACATAAATTTAAAAAAACATCATTGCATCCTCCCTCTTGTGATCCTTTATGGATAATATTATGGCTAAAGAATGTCTTGGGATGCGGGAAAAAAAATGCTTCCTTCATTGATTGAAATGTGAACTGAGTCTTGTCCTTGAGCTGTACTACACCAGATATTTGTTTATCTCAGATAAATCAGTGTTGCCGAATTTATCTAGCAGATATCTAAAAAAAGGAACTGCAGCACTTGTGTGTTTTTTTGTATTCCTGTGTGTGAATTATTATACTTAGGGGATTTTGTGCCTTTATTAGTTAGTTAACAGTAGAGAGCTAACAGGAAAAGAAGGGGGAAAGAGAAGGGGAGCAACACGCAAAATAAAGGTTCCCAACGGTTGTTGTTATTGTTCCTGCTGCCCATATTGGCAGCAACCACATTTAAAAGTGTACCCTACAGCCCTACAGCTCAGCCAAAGCAAATATGATGACTTTGCAGTCTTTTTATTACATTTCCTGTTAGACTTACTGAGCAATGGAATAGGGATATAGTTGGCTACCATAACGAATTTGTGTGTGTGTGTGTGTGTGTTTACAGTGAAAAATATACAGTGGTTGACGGTATTACCCAGGTTTAAACATGTAATATTTCCTTATGCCAGATGGTGGTGCTCTAAGATAAGCTCTATTAATGTTGAAGGGCGGTTGCTTATGTCAATAAACTCAGTGCATGCTGTATAATACCTATAAAGCATAGATAGATAGATAGATAGATAGATAGATAGATAGATAGATAGATAGATAGATAGATAGATAGATAGATAGATAGATAGATAGACTTAATACTAAACATTTGGACTCTAACTGATCTCCTGTGTTGTGACCACACAATACCATAATATCTTAAAAGGGATTATGCTCCCATGTCACTTGACATTACGTTGAACTATCATAGAGGTGAACGCACCTGGAAATTTGATAGCTCAATTTTGAAAGAGAAAGGTTTTCTGGAATATATGCCAGCTAGGCTGCCAGATATAATTGCCACCAATGACACGGGGGATGTGGATGAATCAATCAAAGCAGTGCTTAGAGGGAGCATTATGTAACAGGTAGGAGAGAAAAACGTGTTGAGTTAAAGTTAGCAGAGTTAAATGAATCTGTGTCTCAAGTAGAGCATTTTTACAAAACCTAAGGCAGATCCAGATACATTGAAATCCATAGTCTCCCATAGAGATGAGTACAATACCATTTTATCTGATCAGGTTTATAAGCAGATGAACAGAATTAAACAGATGCAATTTGAAATAGAAGATAAACCTCAGAAACTGTTGGCACAGCAGTTGAGAAAGGCCCAAGCCTCCAAAGCCATACTGAGAATAAATCTGACAATGGGTTTATGGAGTTCTATTCACAACTGTACAAGTCAAACTGTAATCATGACGGTGAAGCACTGGCTATTAGTTAGTCAAGGACATCTCTATTGAAAAGATAGTAGAAGCAATTATGGAATTCCCAACTTACAAAGCACCTGGCCCTGACAGGTACACTATAGAGTTCTATAAGTGCTTCTCTAAAGAAGTTGTCTCTGTTTCTGTACTGTTGCGAATGTTTAAACATGCAGCTTCTAATGGTCAACTGCCTCAAACGCTTTATACGTCAAACATTTCTTTAATTTTGAAAAAGGGCTGCAATGAGCTAGATGCCTCTTCTTACAGACCTGTGTCATTGCTCCCTAACGAACAAAGTTGATAAGCAAAATTCTGGCCAACTGACTGAAAACTTATATTCACATAATTGTGCACCCTGATCAAACAGGTTATATTCCCAACAGACTCATTCACTCCAACTTACGGCGTTAATACACAATAGAGAGACAGTTTTGTTTCGCTCACAAGGCCTTCGATCAGGTCAAGTGGCCATATAATTATGAAGCCCTGGAGGCTTTTGGCTTTGGGAAGGGGTTCATTGATTGGATATGGATGTTATATGCTCACCCAACAGCTAGTGTAATCACAAACCAGAATATCTCTCCACAGTTCCCATTATACCGCAGCACCAGACAGGGGGACCCTCTCACCTTTCTTGTTTGCCTCGGTCATAGGACCATTAGCAGCAGGTATTCATCTGTCGATGTATGCTGATGACGTTTTTGCTCTACGTGTCTAACCCATGTGAGTCATTATGGAGCTGTTTACCCACTTTTGGTCTTTCTCAGGGTTTCAAATTAACTGGGATAAAAACAAATTAATGCCTGTATATTTGCACCAAGATAGCTCTGCTCTGAACTCGGTACCTTTTAAAGGAGAGGCTCACGTAATTGGGGGTGACTGTAACCAGGAAACCGGCATGGTTACTGGAAGAAAACTAGAATCTAAAAATAACGTAATTGAAGCAGAACATAGATTTCTGGAAGACTCTCCCACTGTCTATAGTTGGGAGAGTTAACACCAGTACGATGGTGGTTCTCCCACGACTCTTACATCTTTTACATTGTTTTCAGTCGATCCCATCATGCATTCCACAAAGCTTCTTTAGGAAATTAGACTCTATTATAATTCCCTTTTTCTGGCAGTACAAAGCGGTGCGTATGAACAAAAACACCTATGTAAACAAAAAAAGAGGGTGGCTTTGGTCTCCCACATTTCAGATGCTACTAGTGGGCTGCACATTTAAACATGTTGTCTTTCTGGAGGAGTGTTAAATCCACTGAGAGCATGGTTGGGGATCCCTCAGCCCGGCTTTTTATAGAACAATCAGTCTGCTGCGGGACCACTCTCCCAGCCCTGTTGAACAGCCTTGTTAGGACAAACAAATCTTTATACGGAGGGAACTTTCTAGTACACAGCTCTTTGAAAGTCTGGAAGCAGATTAAATCATACTTAAGAGCCCCAGATATGTTCATAGACAGCCCTATCTGCAACAAGCATTCAGGCATGGAACCTGTGTTTGCCCTCTGGAGGGAAAACGGAGTGGAATGTTTGAAGGACTTGTATCAGGGGCAATTCATGTCCTTTGAGCAATAAATAAACAAATACAGCCTCCCAGCCTCACATCTTTTCCGATATCTGTAAATCCAGCATTTTATAAAGTCTTGCTTGTCTACATTTGCAGACATACTACGGCATTACACACTGAAAAACATAACTAATGTTCAAATGCGAGACATAATCTAATACAATTTTAAAGTAATACACAGGTTAAATTACTCTTAAAGTAAAAGTAAACAAGACGTATCCCAGTGTATCAGCATTATGGAATAAGTGTAAGAACCAAGAGGGCACCCCTCACACACCAATTTTGGACGCGCCCTAACCTCCACACATTCTGGTCTTCTGTATTTGATTTCTACTCAAAAGCCTTCAACAAACAGTGGAAACCCAACCCCCTTGTGGCCATTCTGTGGTCTACCAGGGACACTGCTTGAACTCTAGCAAGGACAGATGGCCAGTGTATCTGGGTACTGTACTGGCTAAAAAACTCATATTGAGATTATGGAAGTCCGATGCTGCGCTTTCATTTGAGATGTGGTTAAGAGAGCTGGGTGAAGTCCTCCATCTGGATTCATGAATGCAGGGAGGATGAGTGTGTTTGACAGGCATTGGGACCAGTTTTGAAACACTCAAGGGGGTTTGAGGGAGGAAGCTGTGTGATGAGGGGTCACACATATTGATAATGTAATAGAAGTGGTTTCATAGTGAATTTTTCTTCTCTCTTTTGACTCCTGGTTTGCTTTTTGGTCTCTTACCTAAGTCTTGATATTTGCTACGGTGCCTCACCATAATGTATCAAGAATCTGCCAAATATTAATTCTATATTATTGTAATAGTATGTTTTTGGTTGCTGCTTATTGATGTTATTGTATGAAGAAGAAAATGGAAAAACAATGTTGCTTGTATGAACAAGTGCAGTGTGTACCCAATGTTGATCAAAACTAAAAAATACTACACATTGGTATACTTCATAATGTAGATGGTAAAGACAAGATCCCATTAGATAGTAATACTTTATAATGCATTTTATTTGATTGCTTCATATTACCTGTGCTAGATTTCACAAAGTGTTTTTGACAGACGGCCAGCTCGATAAACAGACAGATGGACAGACCACTTTTGCCAGCCAGTCTCCTCACACTTCGCTATGACAGAAATGTAGAGTCCCTAAGGCTACTTTGCAACAGAGACCCCTCATGCCAGATCAATACATTGAGCAATAAAAATTAAGCCCTGTTCAAATGAGAAACTGTCTGGGTGAGCCAATCGACATGTTTCTATTAAAACAAGTGGCATGAATTTATCATTACAATCGTAGGGCCTGATCCCACCTTAAGCTTGTCCTCAAATATGTGCGTGTGTGTGTGTGTGTGTCTCGTCGAATAGTGTGGATGGACAGCTTGCCACCCTGTGGGCACCACGACTACAGCCTCTGTGAGCCACGCTGGCAGCTGCTCTGCCAAATGGGATTTTCCTAGAGATTACAGCCTCTAAGTGTGACACGCTTGCATGTATTTGTCTTTGTTGTTGACGCAGTGCGTGTGAGGACTACTATAATGAAGCAGTTTGGGTTTTTGTATGTGTGTTTAAGTGCGTGTGCGGGGGTCTTGAGCCGAGGTGCACAGAGAACATGTTCTGTTGTCACATGGGGCCAGTTGAAACATGACTCAACTCTGGCAAGCTGTAGGCAGAAAAAAGGGAGGGAACGTGTTCAGATGTGGGGTCAGGCTTTTTCCACCAACTGCCGAACGGCTACGGAACGGCTGCAGATCCACTCTGGAATGGCGGCGGAATCAATAGGTTTCATTAAAGTCAATGTATATATCTCCACACATTGCAGAACGGCTGCGTTCCGACTGCGTCCAGCTCCAGCAGTCCGCACGGCCCTCCGGAGCAGATACGCAGATCTTCTATTTTTGACGGATGCCGGAGAGCTCCGCAGCAATTCAGCACAGGGCAGCTAGTGCAGTACAGGAAGTCAAGCACAGAAACAAAATAAAACATCTGGTTATTTTTCAAAATAAAATATACCGTGCTTACGGCGGATCATATTTCCCTGCACTACACCTTAAAATTTCATAATGGGCATAGACAGTGGGCAGTTGGTGGAAATCAGGGGTAACCCTGTTGAATAAATCATTTCCTTCTTGTGAACATTGCTAGAGCCTATTTGGTATGCAAACAACAGGGTAATGTTACTGTGTGTCAACTGTGAGTTGTATTGAATTGTATTGGAAAGCCATGGCCATGGTTTATGACAAAAATGCCTGCAAAACTAATGACATTCCTGTCAGCTTCAGATTCACTGTGTGGTGCTAATTAGCAAATATTAGCATGCAAGAATGCTAAACTAGGGTGGTGAACATGGAAAACATGATATCTGTTGAAACTGTATGTTACCATTTAATTGTGAGCGTGTTACCATGTTGGCATTAGCATTTAGCTAGCCTGAATGCAACCCCACAGAGCCACTAGAATAGATGTCGGCTTTTTGTGTCGTTGCTTAAAAATTACTTAAAATGATGTTGCCAGATAATATATAAAAAGTTTTTTTAAACTGCATTTTCCATGGATTTTGGACTTTTATTTCTACATGCTATGTCTCAATTCAAATACCACTGTGAGTACACTTACATGTAGTTCACTGTGTACACTGTCATTCCCACTCCGCGCCCCAAACGCCTGTTCTCGCATTATGTGACTCTGGCAAGCGGGTACGATCTCCGGGGAGAAGTGCTGTAACACTTTATGGCGCTATCCCACCACTAATTTTGATCAAACTGGATCTTTTATTTCATATTTTCTGGTTTTCCCTCTGAAGTCCTTTGTCTGCTTTTGCCTGGTTTGGATTTACAGAGTTTCCTGATGGACAGAATGCTTTAATTGTTGCCAAAGTGGTTAGTGCTCATGCTAACCGCTAACTGCTTTACATGACATTTAATGAGTTTTTGGTTAGTGATATGACAATTAAATTGGTTTTATTTAAATGTAGGGCGTATAGCTATACATTGGAAAATTTCCTGTAGACCATAGGGAAATAATTATGTTATAATATCAAGAAGAGTTTTTTCCATTATTGTATTAAATTGTCAGGATTGGGACTAGATGACATCATCATAAAAAAATAAATCTCTCTGAATTGATCAAATTAAAACTGTGCTGTGCTAAATTATGAAATACCACATATAAATTTAATTTTTTAAGGTGGCTCTCCCTTTAACTGTCTGTGGTCCTAAACATAAACTCTGCATAGATTCCTGGTCATGTATGGGGAGGTGGATTTTTAGTCACTCACTAACCGGCTTAACCTACTTTCCACTTGCTGGTCTTTCATCTGTCCACAGAGAGGAAAGTGCTGTAGGGTAAATATAGCATACTTAACAACAGTGTGTCCCCAACACAGTGTCCATCCAAGCTTTCCAAGCAACACGGATAGTACCACGCTTTGTTGTATTTCTATATGTTCTCCCTTAATGCATCACTGATCATTTCCCTAATGATATCCAGCTTTACTCCAAACATGAACTCCTCATGTTCGGCCTATTAACCCAACTGGTACAAAACGTGTTGGGACGCGCTTGAACCTTTATTGAGATGAATATGGCCAAAATAATGACATTTTAAGATCTTAATTGTCCAATTAAGTAGACAGCTGTTGTGCTGCATTGCAATGCCAGTTCAATTGCAGTTTCCTAGCAACCAGGGAGGTACAATGCAATGATTTTCTGTTAAGTGGCACGGCATCATTTACTCTCAGTGAAATTAGACTGTTTATTCACAAAACAAATCCAAGCCAAAATGTGTGCATGCTTAATGTTTATGATGCTTTATTTCCTATAACATTGTGTTTATGTGTGCGTGTGTTACCTTCTTATGTAGACATCCATACGGGTCCTGTGTGCATCTCTATACCCCTGGGGTGTGTCAGCACTCTGAAATAGCTGTGTTGCGGCAAACAAAATCATTTCAGTTGATTAATGTTCAACCAAAATGCTCCGTCCTGAGCTAATCATTGGACATGCATTCTTTTCAATTAATTCATTATCAAGGGAGGTAGAGAGAGGGGGAAGGCTGGGGGAGGGGAAAGGAGAGTCAGGGGGAAACAGAAAATCCAATCCTGCTGGTCTGACGTCTCGGTGCAATGGAGCATTAGTCCCATCCTGATGTAATTGGAATGGCACCAAGAGTAAAGGCCGCTGATTTAGGGACAGCCTCGAGGCTTGATTAAATGCCCTATACCAAAACTATACGTTCATCTTTTTTATCTTTCTATCCTTCTCTCTCTCAGGCCCCTCCGCTCTCCTCAGTGTTCCTCCCCCACCCTGTCCTTGCGCTCTCTTCACTCACCAGCTACTGCCATGCATCTCCATCTGTACTCTATTAACAGAACAGTAGCTGCATTTCATAATATTTAAAGCCAGAAGGTTATAAACTCCCACAGAGCGTGTTATTTTTCAGCATTTTACTTACTCCGTATGACATTTACACACTTGAATGAATGTGTTTTGCTTTCACAGAGGATATCTTTTATTACTGAATAAATATCTCTGAAGAAGAAAGTGCAAAGAAAGGGCAGACTAAGCAGGTGTACGCAGGCCAGGGTGCTGCGTCCCCGGGTTTTTGCTGCTGCTCAGTCCCCTGACAGATGGACGGCGAGGGCAATCCTATTACCCCCATGTGTTTAGCTCATCTTAATGCCAGGGTGGGTTGCATGGCTAATGGAAGGCTATAAATGTTTGGAGGGAGAATCTCATGCTACTGAATGATTTGTTTAACAACTTTGACGAGATCTAAAACCAGCGAAGAGGCAGTTAAAAGTAGAACCATGACGACTTTATAGCTCAGCTAGTGCACTCTGATACAGTTTGTCTCACTGAGGGATGTCATATTAAATCAGCTCAGCCACTAAATAGGCTTTACTGTATATATTTCACATAGTGATTGCATCCATCTTTGTGCAGCATAGATGAAGATGTAAAAGTGACTTTTTTAGAAGTCCCATCACTAACTTCAACCCCCTGGACATAAATTGCATTGAAATCCCCTTTTCATAAAATGTATGTGTAATGTAAGTGTCACAGCACAGTATTACACAACTCACATGCCAAATTATGGCATAATGACTTGTTCTGAAGATAGCAATATATGAGACATTTAGTGACTATACAATAAACTCGGAAAAAAGGGAGCTATTTCTTTTTGTGCTTTTTGTGCCTCTCACATAAGGTTTGCCACTATGACTGTACATTTTATTAATAATATAGATTTGTCTACTGTCAGATCTTTAGATTGTGGCAGCTATTCATTTTAATCTTTGTATTAAACCATTTTGGGCAATACTGGTAATCAATTAGCAGGAATTCCTTATTAATTCTTTAGCCAGGATAACGGCTCTGTGGATGGTAATATTGGTTGGTTAGTCAATACAGCAGACTTAAGTATCTTAACAGCTGTTGAATGGATTGCTAGGATAAACCCTACTGACTTTGGTGACCCCCCTGGCTTTTCCTCTATAGTACCACTACGATGTTGACGTTTTTGGCTTTCATTGAAATATCTTGGCAACTATTCAATCGATTAGTTAATGAAATTTGGAACACACATCATCCTCAGATGAATTGTAATAACTTTGCTGATAACTTAACTTTTCCACTATTATCAGGTCAACATTTTGTTTTTGTCCAGTACTTTGGTTTTAGTACCAAATACCTCCAAAACTAATACCATTCTCGTCAGTGTATACATTTAGAGGGAATCCTCATTTGCACTTCTCAAATCTGTTGGGCATTTTTATTGGCATATGTTGTGTTTAAAGGTATTTGATAAGATTTTCTGGATGGATTTGCTAAAATCCTTGTGCATTTATTGTCCAGGCATTACAGATGTAATTATTAAATTGTTTAGAAGGAGCCCAGTTTATAACTGAGTCACAATCTACCAGTCAATTCAATGTATTTCACAATAGGTTTTCCATTTTTAGTTCTAGTTTTAATCTACTTTATCCATCACAAATTATGATTAACAATATGAGTATTACATTGATTTTGTTTTCATTTATCTTAATGTCATATTTGTTGAATTAACTGGATGAAAATAATCAATATCTTACCCTATTTAAACCAGAAATTATCCTGTTGTCAATAGGCTATTGACTGCAATCTTGAGCTATGAGGGAATTGGAGTGAAGGTTGAGTATAAGTAAAATATCTATACTTATGTACATGTGTGTGCATGTATGCTGCTTGCTATGCAGACGGTGTCTTTGCTGCCTATAGCCCTACAACGGTGTCCCCAGTTCAAGCAATTACCACGTCAAGGAAAGCAATTGGGCATGACTAAAATATCATTGCCATGTGATCGTGTCCCTATGTTTGGGCTGCTAGAGCCTAATTTAACCCACTTTGTCCATACGATCGAGGAGAATTGAGGACACGCTCTCCAATTCTGGTGGCCCCCTGAGCATTTCCTGCAAGTCTGACACACAGCAGCTGGGCTGTAGACGTGCTGTCACTGGTCTTTTACCCAGCCGAGTGGGAGATGGGGTGTAATGAGCAAGAGAAGTGAGGTAGCAGAAGAGAACAAGTAGTTGAGGTAGAGGAAGGGAGCATTAAATGAGCCAAAGGGTGCAGAAACATGAGGCCTTTTGCATAAAGTATTTTAGTCTATGGATGTATCGACCTGAGATCACTTGCCAGGTCACGTGAAAGCATCAATTTAAGAGCCAGACTGATTTCCAGTCAGTGTTGTTGCTCTGAGATGCTTTCCATTGGCATAGGAGCCAATGTGTTCACATTTGGTCTTGGTAGGAAAGATGGGGAAGAGAAATGGATGGGGGTTAAGAGGGAGAGGAGATTGGCATATATGCACAGAGAATGGGACAGAGGCAGGGAGGGAGATGGCGGAGGTTATTAGAGAGGCAGCATTGATCCCAGGCTCTGGCTCCGAGCAGCATTCTCCACTTATTCCCTCATTATACAGTGAAATATCTCTGTGCCTTTAACTGCCACCCCTGTCCTTCATCTATCTGCCTCTCCGCTTCTTAATTCCCCCCCTCACATCCCAACAAAATCTAAAAAAACTGAACCTCTCATCCATGCCATTTTCATTCTACTAAATCCCCTGTTTCACTGTTTCCATTTCAATTTTTGCTGCTCAGCTGTAACTTAGCCAAAGTATTTTGTGGAAGAGGAACGCTGTGTTTCTTTTGTGCTCATAGAGCCTGTATAAATATTGATAGAGATTGGGAAGCACCACTGACCACTCAGTCAGATTTGAGAGAGTCAAGGATGGCAGTGTTTCTCTGCAGGTTTCATTAAGAGAGCAGAGGACCGTAAATATAAAAGCATGTGAATCGCGGCCCTCAAAGTCGCACCAGCATCTTTCATTATCCCACTGTATGGATAACGTACTGTAATGTATTCCAATGGAGATGGACGTTGGAGGGTGATGGGGTGTAAAATAGCAAATGTAGGAAGGCCCTGTTTTCCTGCTACAAGCAGCCTGCCACTCTCACAGCCAGATACCCATTAGTAAAGCAGCAGAGAATTGGATGTGCAAATGGTCCCATGGATTAAAGAGCTAATGCATTTAAGAGAGGGGCTCCACAATCTCTTTATTGCTGCTGTTGTGTGTGTATGATTGTGTGTGTGTGTGTGTGTGTGTGTGTGTGTGTGTGTGTGTGTGTGTGTGTGTGAGGCTCGTGCAGGGTAGATATACTCAGTCCCTTTGTGGAGCATGAGAGATTTAGGGTAAGTGAGTAGATAAGGGCAGGGATGCACTGCGAGTGCAGTCACACTGATGCAACACACACACACACACACACACACACACACACACACACACACACACACACACACACACACACACACACACACACACACACACACACACACACACACATCTTATATGGTTTGACCAGAAGAAGGCTTGTTGTTTGCGTGGTGTTATTAAAACTCATGCATGGAGGCATGGAAATGAGATCTTTCCAGAATAAAGCGCAGACGGCGACCCTACTAATCTAATTAATCAGCGTCTGGGATTTTTCATTTTCTTCTGCCCTTTTTTCTGTCCCTCTTTGTTGCTCTCCAGTCTTTCCCCTTACTCATCCTTCCTTCTCTATCTCTTTGCCTCACTGCTTTGTGTCTCTCTCTGCTCTAATTTCTGATTTCTCTGATCTGTAATTAACGCCCAATCTCAAATGTTTTGGACAGAAATTGGCCATGTCATGTGCTTCCTATAACCCATCTTGTAAAGCCTGCTGTTAGGGAACTGGGTCTGGATGCAAAGAGGAAAGCATACAGTAGTAAGTATGCTCAGAGCTCAATCGGCTGTGACAATGCAGACCTATACATGCCTCTGCAGCAGGATGGAGGGATGGTGATGCAGGATACACCGGGTTTACCAGGCCATGAGCCAGTTTTGGCTTTACACGCACAAACCTTGTAGGTGGTCATCAAGCTGTGAGCGAGTAGAATATGAACTCTTCCTCTGTGTTGGTGGTTCGAGTGAGCGTCACATTTGCTTGTGGCATTTTAAAGAGCCAGCCGCCAGGCAGCATGGGAGGGGCCCTGCTTTACTGAAGCGCAGCAGCAGTGGGGCAACTACAGTACAGCTCTGCGCTGCGCTATCCGACACAGTGAGTCAGCTGAGCTGCTGGGTTCACAGACGCCGGTGGGTGGGTTAATGAATGAATGAATGAATGAGAAAGGAGAAACTGCAGGGTTTGGATACAGAAAGGCGAAGGTGCCAGTCTGGAGATGCGCGGAGCTGAGAGGCTGACATGGAAATAGCGAAGTGATCGGAGCAAGCTTGTTGACGCATAATCCCGCCCGCCCCGCTGGCACTGGGAGGGGGCAAATCTAGTCAGCCTAAACTCAAATCCTGCACAAGAGATTTACGGAGTGCTGCTGCAGCTGCGGGTTGAGCCACTTTCAAAAAATGCATTTCTTTCATTTCAATTTCTATTACCAGCTCTACAGGCGCTCGACGGTGATAGGCTAATGAGCATATATCATTTTTATTATTTTGATAAGATGCATATGTCTCTGAAGCAGAGGACCTAGTGCATAATCATAATTAAGGTATTTATTCCACTGTTGGAATCGGCACTGTTACTGCGTCGCGGACGGTGGGCGGTTGGATGCGCCCCAAGGTGTGGACAGGACCTACACACATCATCCCCGTCATCATCACCGGTATTTGATCGTGATTGTGTTGAATACACCGGGGATCTGGAGCCATGACAGGCCCCCCGCTGGTCCCACGGCCCGCCTGCTGACTGTGTCGGGCAGGATGGGAGCAGGTCTGCAGCTTTCAGGATCCCGAACCAGCCGATTTATCAATGGAGGAGGAGAGTGACACCCGGAAAATCAACAACAGCTTCCTTCGCGACCACAACTATGCCACCGAAGGTATTTAAACCGATGATGGATATGTGTGTGTGTGTGTGTGTGTGTGTGTGTGTGTGTGTGTGTGTGTGTGTGTGTGTGTGTGTGTGTGTGTGTGTGTGTGTGTGTGTGTGGTGGTGGTGGTGGTGGTGGGGGGGACTCCTTTTAAGCTGTTTTATTTTAGCGGCACAGAAAATAACCTGAGGCTGTAGCTAGAGGGAGGCTAATATCAAATCACTGCATAGGAAGATTAAATAAGCCAGAAAATAACTATGAAGAAAATATCACAGCAAATATGATGTAGCCTAATAGGCCTGCTATAAATGGTCTGGGTAATAAAATAAAATAAATATGTATTAGGCTTCATAGTGATGGTCATAAAGTGCGTAAATGCATTTAATCACCTCGCAGGTCACACTCATGCGGAAATGGGGATATTAGAGGAATATTTCACTAATTTGTCATAAACAAGGAGCTTGTGGTCGTGTGGTGTCAATAGCAGGAGATGATGATGCTATTTTAGGATGACCATCCTGACCGAGGGGATTCAGGGCTTTAATCTGCATGGACTATGGGCAGCAATGGAATAAAGCCTCCTGTACAGCTGCTTCAGTCTAGTCAACATGGGATGCAGTACAAAATGATACATTATTGATGAAAAAAAATTATTTTCTTTATTCTCTGTTAACTTGTTGAAAGAATTAAACACGAGCAGATGGCCTCATTTTATAATACATTGAAATATAGATCTCTCACTCACTCACTCACACACTCACACACACACACACACACACACACACACACACACACACACACACACACACAGCATATTTCCTTACATGCCCATAACTGGAGCGTTGAACAATAGCTGTGTTCTGCTGCCCCACAGTTAGAAATGCTGCTCCGGCACATGTGTGTTTCCTCCTCATTGACCACACAACAGCCCCTTGATGATCAGCCTGTTAACTAATAGATGCGAAATAGTTCCCTTATGTTCCACCAATCAGCTGCACTTTTCCTCTGAAAGCGGCTTCATTGATCAATGATTAACATAAAACATTGATTAAAAGGTGTCATTAATCTCCTCCGTCCCTATTCACTGATTATAATAGGCCTAACTGCATTTTATTATGCAGAGTGGTTATGAATGTTAACTTCTGTGCTGATATCAGTGCATTAATAAAACCATTGGGAACTGGAACTGATCATACTCATTAAAAACAGACTTTTTTAAACTGACTAAACATGTCAATATGCTGTAATGTGATACACATTACATGATACATTGTCTCTAAAGAAATCAAATTACACATCGATGCTTATTATTCCTCAGATTAATAATATATTTCAATTAACTTGTATGTGCATATGTGGGTGCCTATGTCCTTCTCATTAATTATTCTGTTTTAAATAAATTATTGTTCTTATAACTGTACTCATTCCAAATGTACCTAAGCATTTACGTATATTTGGAATAAGTACAGTTAGTGGTCTATATTGTTCAGTTTGAAACATTGTATTATTTGCAGTGCAGTCTGTTTTAATAGTAGTCTCTGCAGCCTTTAATTCTTTCACACCAGACGTTTCACCACCCACTTACCACTAGGTTTGAAAATAGAAAATCTGACAAAAAAGAAACATATTTAAATCTTAAATATGATAGAACATCCCATAATTAAACAACACATATTTGCAAATGATTTACAGAATTTGATAGAATAGAATATAACTGAATAGAATAGAATAGAATAGAGGGATAAGGAGGGTACATAATGGTAAAGGCTATATGTAGTTGCAGGGTGGGTCAGAGCCACACGGTTCCATTCGCCATCAGCACAGGTTACTGATGCCACTGCGATGATCTTCATCATTTGCTCCACTCCTGCTCTTACAGATGATTCCCTGTCACTGCTAAACACACAGTCACTGCTTCAGAGCAAGGAGAAGTGAAGTGGGGGTGGGAGTGATGGATATCTTTGTTTGATGTGTGCGCTGAGATGAAAAACAGTAGGGGATCTTCCTCTTCTTCCTGTCTCACTATTTCATTTATTTGATCAGGAGAAAGTAGGTGAGAGTTATATGTGTCTCCTTAAAGCAAAGGACTGTCTAGTCGGTGGCCCATCTGCGCTTTTCAAACAGGGAATGTCGACTTTTGTTGTTTTTATTGCTGTAATTTATGACTGATCGTCACACCTCATATACCATGAATGAGTGTGTGTGTGTGTGTGTGTGTGTGTGTGCCCCTTTACTCTATATCTCCTTCTCTTAAGTGGTATGAAGTCAGTCTGAAGCCAAAGCTCATACGGGCTGGTGTCTGGGTCTATTGCCCGTCCTCATAAATCTACATAAGTGCACATGTTCCATCAGGCCCGGTCCATTCGGACCACACACACACACACACACACACACATACACACACACACAGTCACATACACGGGTCCCTGATGAGTGGCGGCGAGCTGGTCGGGATTTCCCTCAGGCTGTACTTTCCCACAGCAGCAGGACACTTTAATGATGTCACTTCTGATGACCTTTGATTTGCACCAATCCCACACCTCAGTGGGTCTGTGGGCGGCTACATTGACCCAATGTGTGCGTGTACATGATGTGCACACACTGTGAGTAGTCAAAAAAATCTTTTAATCTTTTAAGCTACATTTGTTGTTATATACACCAAACATCTCACTATCTGCTAGCTGCCTGTCCAAAGAACACACTGTAAAAAACCAACACGGTTTCTGTAGACAGCCCAGGGTCTACAAACACCAACAAAAATAAACTGTGCCCACCTGCACCACCAAAGCATACACAAACAGTGTTCCAGTGTTCCAGCATTCCAGCCAATAACCGACAAGAAGGATTTAGGGGTGGGGGGGGGGGTTAGTGCGCGGAAGCACAAAAGGTAGGGGACGGGATGAGGAGGAGGGAAGGGCAAGCTAGTCTCATTTTGTTTGAAAATACTTTGAACGTCAACAAGAAGTAATGTCACCCAACATCGTTTAGAGCACCTTTACTGTAAAGTTTCCAGAGACATCGTTCTTGTCGAGATGAAAGAAAATGGCATTACATGTGTCTCACGGCAGCTGTGTATAGCAGTGTTTGTTGAGTCAATGGACTGTTACACTGCAACAACATGGTTCTCAGTTAATTTTCATAATCTGCACCTTGGATGTTACTATAATGGATGAAATTGTCAAACTACAGCAGTAGAACACCAAGGGGTATACAAATGTAAAGAGATTCCTCGCTGTGAGGCACAACCTAACCTAATGTCTGCTTTGGTATTGATTTCTGGTCCTTTACAATTTAGCTACCGGAACAATGACCTAAAGATCTATTGGTGGGACATGTAATCCCTTCCACCTTCTCTCCCCTACCCCCTTCTTTCTCTCTTCTTGCTTTGCTGCTTATATGTCAGATACAAGCTTGTGTGTGATGTGACCCCTCCAGCCCCGCTGAATACTGATGCAGTTCCGTAACAGAGAGCTCACAACCTTTATTGCAGCTGCTGATGAGAGCAGAGCACCGCCTATGGTTGCCTGTGCCAAGGCAAACGGCCTGGGGCCACACTTTAGGACCCCGGCATTAAAAAGACTTAGCCCACCATACCCCCAGGTCCCATCCATCCATTATTCACTACGAAACACTCAAAACGCCGAACCCCGCCTCGGCACGTAGCGCAAGAAAGATAATGTCTATATGTGTGTGTACGGGGGTTGGTGTGGGGGTGGCGAATGCTTAATGGCAAGCTGTGAAGTTGGGGCGAGTCACACTCCTTATTCAGCAGCTGCTTTCATCCCCTGATTAGCTTCTTATTAAGTCTGCAGCTCCATGAAAATTTAATGAGAATTTATTAAAGAATAACGTGGTGTTGCTACTGTAGGACGATTAAAAAAAATATTCTATTTCTCAACTGGCTTCCTGGTCATTTGAAGTGCTACTATGATAAATGTACTGTACGTGAGTCATTCAGTGCACTGCTAGCCTGAAGGGTAAGCAGTGTTTGACCTTTTTGGACTTTATAATGGGATACATTTGTAAGTTTTGATAGCTAATTCCTGTGTCCTGTCGAGGAAGCGGCGTCACTCGCAATCTTTCATGTTGTGGTGATGAGGTCACTGTGGATACAGGATTTCAGTCTGTACAGCCACATTCTAGTTTGACTCCAGCGTTGAAAACAGGAAGATGAAAGGGATTGCACCAAAAGCACAGACAGATAGAGAGGGAGGGACAGCTTTTGTTTTGGTGGTGGATTATAATTCTATGCACCCCCAGCTTCCCCACCATCCCCCTCCTACATCTTCAGTTTCTAAGAGAATACCAGATAGCAAGCATTTGAAATGATCCCTCTTGGTATTCATGTTAGCGCATGCAGGAATCGATCACAGCTTTAATGCTTTTCACCACTCCTTTTCGTTTCGCCCAGTCCTGTGTTGTGTCTGTAGTCAGATGTGTGCCACGCCGATGTGCTAATGAAGTGTGAGAAGTGAAGCAGTAACACGTCTCGCCCATTTCACCCGTAACTCCCTGGAGTGTGGGGATACAGAAAAGCGGGTGCGTGCGCGCACACACACGCACGCACACACACGCACACACACACACACACACACACACACACACACACACACACACACACACACACACACACACACACACACACACACACACACAGTCTGATTCTCAAGGGGCTGATTCTGAAGAAACCAGGTTAATTAGCTTGTTCACTCCAGATCTTACAAAGAGTCATGCTCCTCAGATGAAGAGACCTGCATTGTGCTCTGTTGCTTTGTGTGCAGCTAATAAAGCCTAATAAACCCTTAATCATTTGGCTGGGCACCGGACCAGTAGGTAGCAGGGTCTATTTAAAATTTTGATTGATCTCCATTGTTGCTGGTGCGTAATGAAGTCATTATCTGTGATACATGCGTGTGTGTGCTCATGTTCTTGGAATGAAAGAGGAAGTGCAGATTGATACATGTGGTTGATTCTCATAAAAGGAAGGAACGAGAGCGGCCAGTGAAAGAGAGTGCGAGAACGGACATGAATTATCCCCCGGCCTGATCCTTTGACGCAGGCAGCTCAGCACAAGCGCGGTAATCCTCTCCTCTCCATGTCTAGCAATAACAAAGCATTTACACGACACCATGTTGCATACGTGTCTTTCTCTACCTGGAATTACTACACGCCACTTACGCAACTCGTTTTCCAATACAGTCACACCATTTTGGATCTGTCTGTCTTACACAACCCTCCAATGCCACAGGATCAAGCCTCAAGTGTGTTTTTTTGGTTCTTTTTTCACCCCTGACAGGATTACATGTTGTCTAGAAGTTAGCTGGGGTGCCTCTATTTTGGTCTTTGCTGTAGTCTGTACTGATGAGACTCACTATAGGATCTTTTATTGACCTACTTACCTATCCAGACTTCCCCCCTCTTTTCTTTCAGTGGCCCTTTCTGTTATGTGTGATAGATGTTGCATGCTCTGGTGTCTATAAATACATTCAATATCCTCGCTGCCCTGCATTTCTGGCTCCTCGTGCACGCTTTTCATTCCAGAATCAATGCATATCTATGTTTCCATCCAGTTGGTTTGAGTCCTGATTCTATATTGCATGCTGAAGGGGGGTTATTGAGGGCCAGATCAGTGAATAGAAACAGA
Source organism: Percina caprodes (assembly GCA_013375575.1). Taxonomy (NCBI): domain Eukaryota; kingdom Metazoa; phylum Chordata; class Actinopteri; order Perciformes; family Percidae; genus Percina; species Percina caprodes. The sequence goes on from JABXJD010000278.1 coordinate 674,242, forward strand.
TAAGAGCCTGTGTTATTTTAGTCATATGTACACAGGTACACACACACATCACAGCAGCAGGCCAACAGGCTTGTCTGTGTTATTACCAGTGATGGATGTGTGTTATCTCAAGCATCCCTCTGATGCATCAAGAAGCGCTGACCTGTCTGTATCAGACCTGGCTGGCCACAGGATTTATGGGCTTCATCTGGTTATGGTCTGCTGATGAAGCTGTGTGTGCGTGTGAGAGAGAGTGTGGGTGTGTGTCTGTGTCTGTAAGTACTCATTTGATCAGCCTGCTGCTAATTCCTGTCCACCTTGAACCTGCTGATGCTCACGTAATAAAAATCGGATCTGGTGCAAGCAAAAATATTCATCACACACAGCCCGCCCACCTGCGACTCCGCTGCTAATCAGTTCGTTCCCTATAATGAAAGTTTATCTGAAAACACAGTTTGTTGCCAAACACATTTTAACAAGTGGCTTCGGTTGAATAGATCGCATTGTCTGGTTCGAATACATTTGCATGATGGAAAAACTCATTTAGGGAAGCATTCCATCACGTTACTCAGAGTTCTCCGCTTCACTGGCTTGCCCTGAGTTTTCATTTTTCGAGATGATTGAAGGATGTATCCGTGTGTAAACTCGTTAAATGGCACCCATCAATTACTGTTTCTCCTCAGCGACTTAATGGGTTGATGATGAGAAGAGGGGGGGGGACCAGTGGCTTTCGCCTGATGGTGTTAGGGAAGACACCATTGTGTGTGTGTGTGTGTGTGTGTGTGTGTGTGGGGGTTCTGTCCATACAGATAAAAATAACTATGGCATCTGTTTTTTTTTTTGTTTTTTTTTGCACTTGCAAGGGTGTATGCAACAATGATATGATGTGTCAGTGGGGTACTCCCAGTCTGTAATTAGGTCAGAGTGTTTCTTGTCTGTGGAACATTAATTAGTTTCTAGATTCAAATATGATTAGGATTGCCCCCCCCCCAATGTCATTGTTAACACATGGCTATTAAAATCTCTCTGGTATCATCACTGAATGTTTCTTATCAACAATTAAATGAAACAAGGGAAGGACACAGACACACACACACACACACACACACACACACACACACACACACACACACACACACACACACACACACATTCAAAGACATGACAGTCATTCCCACCATGCACAGCAGCTCTATGGGGACTCCATTGTCTGAAGTTGTGTGCTGCATTGAACTGCACACACACTCCGACAGTTGCAGTAGCAGGTTTTCACTCTATTGCAGCACTCTCTCTGTCTGCTAAATTACAGCTAGCATCAGCAACTAAGTCTGAGAGCTATTGGCACACACACATATACACCCCTCCGACTGCCGCTAGAGATGGAAACGGTCTCCATAGCAACATTGCCCTCTCCTGTTCAGCACTCCGCCAGTAGCAGGTCCACAGAGGGCGTGGGGGATACAAAACAACAAGCTTTCGCTTTCTTTTTTTCTCCATCTAATATTATTGCAACTGTTAAACAGAGGGCTAGCCTCTGCTGGGGTGTGTTGGGGTGTGTGTGTGCGTGAGTGTGCCTGTGTGTGTAACAGACAGTATGCTATGCCTTTTTAGCCCTGGGCTGTATAATAATTACAGTTACCATTAGCCTCTCCTAAATCCAGGCATATGTATGCCTATGAGAAGGAAAGGAAAAGCTACCTTAAGTGTAGCTGTCTGTTATTTACTTTTGGTGAAACTGTAGCTATGTAGAGACACTGAAAAATGTTGGCGATGAAGTATAATTGGAGCAAATATATCTTATTGCTCTTATATTTCTTGTTATCACAATGTACTGCATAGGTCAAATGTGTGCTACACATGCATACACATATCAGCTGCAAAAGTGAATGGTTTAAAGGTTTAGTATTGTGTTTTTAAATGAAGCATGAGAATCACTGAGCAGCACGGGGTCTTGCTGCGGGAGGAGAGAGGTGAATGGCATTATTAGTGTGGTGGCAGCATCCTTTAAAAAGCAGAAGTGCAATTACATGAGAAATTGGCTCACTTCAGCCAGACAAGGGGCTGAATTAGTGGATATCATGCAGTGACTCATTCAGTGGCTTCTCCTAACCCATATTTCACCAAACTAGGGTATCTGTGCCGGAGAGTCCTGTTTGGGTTTGTCACAAGGTTCCCCTTCCCATCCCCTAACCTTTTTTTTCCCCAGAAGTCACTCTACCAGATCTTACGGAAAGGTCTTTCTTTCTGTCTGACTGATATCTTGACAGCTACGTGCACCTCCACACTGACATTTTCTCTCCCCCCCCCACCCCTCTCTCTGCTTCCTGTGTTGCAGCTGACATTATCTCAACGGTTGAGTTTAACTCATCGGGGGAGCTGTTGGCCACCGGGGATAAAGGAGGCAGAGTGGTTGTCTTCCAAAGGGAGCAGGAGGTAGGAAATGCCAACAATGCAACACTAATTATGCTCCCCTTCTGCTGAGAAAATTTGACAGCCTTAGAACATTACAGTTGGATTGTTTGCTTTTAGATAAATAGGTAGTAAAAAGGTTTATTTGAAAAGGCTTTCTTGCTGGATTTACAGCAGTAAATATCTTGAAACTACAAACATATCTAGTAGTAGCTTTGGGAGGGGGCATCATTATAAACCCATTATGTTCAGTGGAAAAGCATTGTTTAAGACCACCAAAATTTATTCTGAATTCCAGTTAAATTGGCCAAGGTTTCTTTATGCTAAATCACAGGGGAATTTGTCCAAATGGTGCACTGTACATCTAGAACTTTGCATTTCATGTAATGGGGGCAGCCATACAAATGAATAAAAATGTACCATAAACTGTAGCTGCTATGGAGTGCTAGAACAAACAGATAATATATATATATATATATATATATATATATATATATATATATATATATATGTGTGTGTGTAATGATGTTGACCAGTGTCAAAAAACGAGAAAGAATCTTCAGCCTTGCTAGCGGCTCTGTGAGCTTTTAGCACAACTAAAGCTAATTGCTAACATCAGCATGCTAATTAGCTGTTTGTTGTTTAGCAAGTACAGTGTTTACCATGACCATGATGGCATGCTAATATTTGCTCATTAGGACTAAACACAAAGTAAAACTGAGGCGGATAACAACGTCATTAGTTTTGCAGGGATGTGGTCCTAAACCAAAGTATTGGACAGATAGGCCTGTAACAAATACATAATTGTCTGATAGCAATTTCTTTACAAAATTACGTTGTCTTTGTTTAACCGCAATAACTTGCTAACATAAGCTAAGGTCTAGAAAAATATATTATACAGAACTATTGTCAATTTTATGTTCATTTAAGAAATACAATGGTATGGTTTAGTTCATATGCTGTGTACCCGTGTTGCTACATTATCTGGGTCACATGACAGTGATATAACCAAAGGATGCAACCTGGGATTCAATCTAAACTTTAATTTGTTTGCAAACGTAATAAATAAAAAATATTTTTAAATTTGACTGAAAGATAAAAATGATATTGTTAATCGCAATCTTTTCAGAGACAATTAATTGTAAAGCAAAATTTGGAATTGTTACAGGCTGCTAGCATGGCTAACATATCTCACTCCTCTACTTTTATTAGCTAACCCTGGCTTAATTTATAAATTTCACTTTAAGGGGAAGAACAAATTCATGGGAACCACTATTTAATCTTGTAGAGTTATCAGCAAACAGGTCAAACTCTCACTATGTTTCTCTTCTTGCAGAGTAAGAGCCAGCCCCAACGTCGGGGGGAGTACAATGTTTACAGCACATTCCAGAGCCACGAGCCGGAGTTTGACTACCTGAAGAGTTTGGAGATTGAGGAGAAGATCAACAAGATCAAATGGCTTCCTCAGCAGAACGCCGCCTACTTCCTGCTCTCCACTAACGGTAAGTCAGTTTGCTAAGGCGGCCCTGGGTACTGTAGGAGCGACGCAAGTGGCAAAATGGTCAACAAAACCATTAATCTGTCATGAGAGTGTGTTTGAATGTGAGCAGTTGTTGTTACTTAATAACAGTGTCAAGTAAAGGCATGATTCATGCCTCCCTTTGCAGAATGGTCCGATGTACAGCTGATGTAAGATGAGACATTATTAATATCACATGAAAATGTCTTTGACTGCTAGTGTGAATGTATTGGTGTTTTGCTTGGCTGAGCAAGAGCGACCAGCAGACACGTTTCAGATTGAAAACTTCATGCACGGTTGCCACAGCACACACACACACACACACACACACACACACACACACACACACACACACACACACACACACACACACACACACACACACCAAAGCGTGTGCCAACACACACCATACATGGACGCTAGCTCAAACAGACACACGCAGACATCAGCAGAAAGACGTCTTGCAGATTGTGGGCTTCATGCATGGCTGCTACAGAAGTGCTAGCGGTGGCTGGAGCAGATGGTGGAGAGTCCTGTAGCGATGGCCACCAATATTCACAGCGGAAATTAAAAGGGAAAAAAGGCAACAACCTGACTGCTGCCGCCATCCACCTCACTAGACGAGATAGACGAGATGTAACTGGTGCCGAATTGAAAAGCGCCCAGATGGCTTATTTAGGGGGAGCACATACTGCAGCCGGGAAGTGTAGTCAACATGTAGATTGATATCAGTGACATCAAAATGTACACAGGATCCACAGTTCATCATTCCTGCTGGCTCCTGCCCAGCTACATGCCAGATCGGTCGCCCAACCCCCAGCATCCATCTTGTATCTGAGATCCACTGTAGTGAGTGTTGTGTGTGTGATGTATCCATTTCAGACAAGACGGTGAAGCTGTGGAAAATCAGCGAGCGAGACAAGCGTCCAGAGGGCTACAACCTGAAGGATGACGATGGACGGATCAGAGACCCGTCGACCATCACCTCGCTACGGGTAAGGGGGTCACACCAAAGTATCACTTCCAATTGCACATGGAGTCAGGTAAACGGCTCTATGTTGTCTTGCTGTTGTGTCAAAATTTCAGTTTGGCTCAGGGGTAAATACCAGGTTATAATTTGAAGATACCGACAAGTATAGAAAAGTCCAGATTATTTCTTGAATGGAAACAAAATGTTGAAAGTTTGAAGCAAGAGCCAACAGCCAGTTGGCATGGCTAGCATAATGATTGAAAACAAGGACACAGATAGCATTTCCCCACTACAGGTAAGAAATTCTGCCTACCAGAACCACTACAACTTACGAATAAACATGTAACAGGCTATACAACACTGTAAACACAACTTTGTTTTCAATGTGGATGTAATGTGGTAATTCATTTTACTTTTTGTGCACTTTTGTTACTCTTTTTTCCAGACTTTATGTTAAAGGTCCCATCTTTGGATGCTTTTATATAGACCTTAGTGGTCCCCTAATACCATAACTGAAGTCTCTTCCACAAAATTAAGCCTTGGTGCAGAATTACAGCCCCAGAGCCAGTCCCACAATGAGCTTTCCTCAGTATGTGCCATTTCTGAGTCTGTAGCTTCTGAGGGGGGGGGGGCAAGGTGGAGGCTGGGAGTGTGGCCTTGACCAACTGCCACTTTGCTCGTTTGAAAGCCATGATGTCTCCTTCTCTCATGGGTGGGCCAAATTATCTGGGTGGGCAAAGCAGAGAAAGGGGAGGTAACCTTGCCCCTTATGACCTCATAAGGAGCAAGATTCCAGATCGGCTCATGTGAGCTTTCATTTTCTCAAAGGCAGAGCAGGATAACCAGGGCTCTGTTTGCAAATATTACCATTTCTAGCCACTGGGGGACCATAGGCAGGCTGGGGGAACACATATTATTGTATAAAACCTCATAAAGTGATTTTCATGCCATGGGACCTTTAAACTAAGCTACTGCTGTAGATTTTTGAATTTACAGATAGGAGCATGGTATCAACCTTCTCATCTCAGAAAGCACATATTCCAAAATGTAAAGGTTCAGGAAAATGATAATATTCATATGAATTGGAAGGCCAAAGGGGCCAAAGTTTTGAATGGACCTGTCTTTCTTAGGCATTTGTATAATAGACTTTTTTTTTTTTTTTTTACAGCAGGCATTTTGACTCGTCATAGCAGTTAAAGCACAATGGTTACTTTTTTAACAATGGCTCTGTCCCCGTTAACCAATGACAGTGTGAAAGTAAACCAGCATGCACAGCAGAAGCAAAATGGAATTCAGCCATCATTTATTATTAACATTTATAATTACCACCTGTGCTTTTCCTACTGTGGCAGAGAGCGTGACAGTGCTCTATAAATGTTTGACAAAGGTCTGTCCTCAGTTTGCACATTGAGTAGTCTGAAGTCTGAAATGGTAAAGCTCAGATAAACTGATTAAATCAAAATTTAGCATTCAGCCGTTATGCTACGATAGCCTTTAATCCTACATAAACTTGTTATTAATGCATGCTGTATGTCTGCACAGTATCTGTCAAAGTGCAAGTCAAGACACAGTGTTCCCCATCTGAAATGTTCACTTTCAATGCTGAGCAGATAAACAACACTCCAGATAATACACAGTCTTTGGACAATTTTGAACTTACACTTATAAGAAAGTGAGAATGAGTGATTGATATGTGCACTGAGGTGAAGACCATGCAGGGATTATCGTCTCTGTCTGTCCCCCCTCCTTCTCCTTCTCTCTCTCTCTCATTCTTATCACTCCACTACCTCTTTAATTTTCACACAAAGCAGGCAGGCACATACGACATAGTGTATGCGTGTATGCGTGGGTGCGTGCGTGCTTGTCGGTGCGTGTGTATTTACGTGTATATGTGTGTGTGTGTCTGCCATAGTAGATTAGTGCTGTGTTCAGCGTGTCTGTCCCTCTTTGTCTGGCTGGCCAGGGGATCATAGCAACCTGGAGGACAGGCCGGGACTGTGGCAATCCTGTTTAGATGCTGTGAAATCTGCGCATATGGGGGGAGAAAAAGGAAGAGCTTGAAAAAAATCATTCCAAATTCTAAGTCAAGAAGAAAACGTCTATGATTTAGTATGTATCTCCTTAATATACAAATTATATACTTTTTTATTGCTACTTTAAAAGAGGAAAATCCTTTAAAATTCTGATGTGAACAAATTAATCAGAGTATTTGTTACTTTTTAAAGCAGACATATCTCAATTTAAAATATTCTGTTATACATACTATGAGGGAATTACTTCTACTTTTATCTCATTCCTCACTCTTTTCTGAACCACTTAATCTCTCTGACATTTACAGTCAATCTTGGCTATTTTCTGAATGATCATTATTCCCTGTTACTTAATATGTTGTAATTGTAGGCTCTGTGTGTGTGTGTGTGTTTTTTTTTGCTAATGTCGGTTTTTAATTTTTGGTTGTTTTTTCGTTATTTGTGTCTGTTTTGTTTTGTTTTGCTTATCTTGTTTGTATATGTGCAATGTATTTTGTTGTATCTTCTCCAGGACCTCCTCAAAAACGAAAAATCTATTAGGTCATTTCAAAGGTGCAGGAGCAAGCTAAACAGTGTAACTGTCAGTGTTGAGGGTTATGGGTTAATACGGTCCATGGTGTTTTGGACGGCCAGTGAAAGACATGGAAATGAAGTGACACCCATGGAGATACAGCAGCCTGCTGGGTTGCCATGTCTCTCTGTCAGTGCCAGCAATGGACGGGAGAAAAAGGGAAGAAGCAGTCGATTTGTTCTCCTCTCTCGCTCCCCTCCCTTCTCTCTTTGTCTGGGTTATATCTGGCCAACGGGGGGTTGCATGCAGACTGGTGCGGGGCTTCTTTGAAGCCCGAGAAGCACTGTGTATTTGTGTGTGTGTAAGTGTGTGTGTGAGCTCGTCTTAATTCTGCTGGAGAGTTCAGTTATCATTCCTCAGCAGGGCCTAGCGATGCCCTCAGGCCATCTCTCTTTCCACCTCTGCCTTTTTTTCCCTCTCTTTTCTTACTTTCTCTACACACAGAGAACAATAGTGACTTTTTTAGCACTTACATGAGAGAAAGGGGGGGGGGGCATGTAGCCTGCATGATCTACGAGTAGCCGTGTAGCAAACAGATATTCTGATTGAACCAGCTCAAACAGCCCCTGAGCCCCACAGTCACTGTTTCTGTTTCATTAAGATTTGTAAATGTCATATGATTCCCTGGAGTCACACACACACACACACACACACACACACACACACACACACACACACACACACACACACACACACACACACACACACACACACAGATAAATATGTAAGAAGGCCTTGAGGAAACCAGCATCAAAAGCTTTCAAGATGGGTTTCTAGTATATTTTCTGTTTCTTTACATGTCATTTTACTCCTCCCTAACGGATCTGTTAATAGGTGCCGGTGCTGCAGCCCATGGACTTGATGGTTGAAGCTACAGCCAGGCGTGTATTCAGCAATGCCCACACCTACCACATCAACTCCATCTCTGTCAACTCGGACCTTCAGACGTACATCTCCACCGACGACCTCAGGGTGAACCTGTGGAACCTGGAGATCACCGATCGCAGCTTCAGTATCCTCTCACTCCGTGTCTTCTATGTTTAGGAACTAAAGATGTGGGAAAAAAGGGGGTGAAAAGTGCAATGTTATTCAAATCTGTTTGTTAAGAAAACGTGACACTTTTTTCAGAGCAAAAATTGAGGGCCTTGGCCTTCACACTGTTACAGTAGCTGTCTAAAAGATGTGGTCATTCCTTAGCGCCTGTCCCTCAGACATTGTGGACATTAAGCCAGCCAACATGGAGGAGCTGACGGAGGTGATCACTTCAGCAGAGTTCCACCCCCAGCAGTGTCACACCTTCGCCTACAGCAGCAGCAAAGGCTCAATACGCCTCTGTGATATGAGAGAGGCTGCGCTCTGCGACAAACACTGCAAATGTGAGTACAAGTAGAGTGCTGGAAAGAACCAACAGTTAACTATTAGGCCATTTTTATTCAATGGGGCTTCATTGGGTTTATTGGTTTATCAGTAGTAGCAGGACCAAAGTCTTGAGTCAAATTTCTCTTGCAAAATCCCACCATTTCATGGTTTCATTTCGCCACCAAAAATGCTGTAAAAATCAAGCAGGATAATTCTCTCTTTATTATTTTCTGTTTTATAATCTAGAATTTGTATGCTCCTATTATTAAGTATATCTGTAGCAAGCTACTGTTTAAATTTTAAATATTTAAATTTAAATATTAGTCTGAAAGTTATGAAACCAGTTTTGACCCACAGTGGGTCATTTGAGTTTTATTGTAGAAACTAAGCTCTTTTTCATGTGCATTAAAATCCCCAAATTCCCAGAAACAACAGAGAACATGACCACAGTGTCCTCAGTCAGAACGTTTACATGCACATTATTCCGAATTTGATACAACTCATGTAAATAGCATATTCCGGTTGGATATTCCAAATAAATTTGGGTTTTAGAGGCATTCTTTGGTCACATATATAGCACATTCGAAATATGCGTCTCAACTGGGATTATCACAGCAGCCTTGTAGTCAGCTCTGCGCGTTGCTATGGTTTCGGTACACAAATCAACTAGCCAACAGTTTACTGGAGACCCAATAAGAAGGAGAGCAGGTTTTTGGATAGACCTATGTGCAAAAATTGCTACACCGACCTTTTCAAGAAGCTGGTTGAAGGAATGAAAAAGGGACGATGTGTTTGCATGGTCCAACAAGTCCAAAAAATCCTGTTTTGTACGGCTAGTGGAATACTCACTTCCATTAGCTGTGTAAACAGCTTAGTCGGAATATCATCTTTTTAAGAATTACGGCAAAAAACAGAATATTATGTGCATGTAAACGTAGCCTACTAAATTAAGCTCAGTAGTGGCATTATCAGTATGCTTCAAAGCTTTAAACAAAACAGAAGGGTGAAAAAAGAAGAGTGCTGCAGGCTCATCTAAATTCTTAAATACAGAATCAGAATGGTGGAACTGGGAGTAACAGGAGGACCAATATATACAACATCGTAGCACCATGGTTGCAAATTTCACAAACTGAATGTTTCTGCTTCAGCTCCACCTTTGTGTGGCTGTGACTTGTGCAGTCTGCCCCCTGGTCAATATGCCAGGATTGATAACTCATCAATAATACGTGCTGTGTGTTTCCAACAATAAACAGCCTTCTCTAAAGCCTAACATCACATGCATTTGCTATGGTCGAATGAATAATGAATACATTGACATTTTCGCTTCAAAATCAATGCCTTGAGAGCAATTGCATTAGTCCCTCATGGACACACCTTGTTGTTCAATAATGTCAGTCATATTGATGCGTTTTCCGGACCATGCGCTAACAAGGCCTGTTGAATTCTACATGATCATTTATTGGAGGACAATATAAGTAATTTTAAATGTTTGGATTTGGGTGTACATTTAAAGTTGTGGTATTCACAGATGTTTGATATTGACATGAACGTGCCATAACACACACACACACACACACACACACACACACACACACACACACACACACACACACACACACACACACACACACACACACACACACACACACACACACACACACACACACACACACGGTAGGTGTTCTTGTTAGCCTCAGGAAAAGTCTGATGATACCGTCCTACTATCTCACTGCATGAACGGTGAATGGCTCATATAGCGATGTATAATGCCCTCCCACGCGCACACACATACTCTTCCTGAACCTTCTACATGAAAAGGCAAACAATCATACCATATCCCTTCCTATAACTGTAAATCTAGGAGGCTGCTGGTATCAGCCAGTGTTAGATTGAGGATGGAAGGATGGCGGGATAGGGGAGGA
>JABXJD010000278.1:687500-795186 GCA_013375575.1 Percina caprodes
AGTTTGGAGACACTACCTTATTTAATCATTAAATTGATAGCCTACATATTTTAGTTTGATCTCTTTTCTGTGTTGTAGTTTGTAGACAGTCCCTAAACTGTCTATCTGCCTCAACACAGAAACTGAACACAGCTGAATTAGTACAACTTTCATGCATTTATTTCACATCTACAGCAATCATAATCACTGTGTTCATCTCGGAAGGAATCACTTCACGTGGGTAGGCACTTGTAATGACATGTTGAACATGTTAAGAGGCTAAAAACATGTTTAAAACTTGCCCTGATTATGCCTGTTGGGTGGTAACTCAAGCAGGGGATAACTCTGTGTAGGCAGCACCGATTGTTTCTGTTTTTCTCTCTACTGACAGCACTCCACATTTCCAAACAACAGAGCTACGTGTTGGGTTATATTTCCAGAGCCTTCACTTGACTTCAAATTTGTTATTTTATAGATATCCTGATGACTGGGAATCTTCATAGATAAGCAAGCATATAATTATATTATCCAGAAATTGCATATCAAAATACACCAGCCTTAGCAACTAGCTTGTGAACACAAAGGAGCATTTAGCAGCTAAAAATTACACATATTTCCCTCAGGGGATATAGATAAAAATAAGAGTTCAAAGAAGAGTGGATACCAAACTTAATTGTCAGGTGGCCAGTAACACGACTCCAAATGAATGCTAATATTGCTCTGTGTTTCCTGAATGAGTATGAATATGCTGGTTGCAACATATTTGCCTCTATCTACTTCATGAGGTGATATTGTTGTTTCACAGCTTGTTCTAGTGCCCCCAAGTGGGCAGAAAATAAATGAATACTCCTGTAACGTCACTGAAATGTGTTAATTTGTGCTTTGAAAAATATACACACTCATATCTATACGCCTTCTTATCCCTACTGTCCTCCAGGTGTGTGTAGGTGGGAAGCGACGTAAGGATGAGATCAGTGTAGACAGCCTTGACTTCAGCAAGAAGATCCTACACACTACGTGGCATCCGCATGAGAACATCATCGCTGTAGCGGCCACCAACAACCTCTACATCTTCCAAGACAAAGTCAACTAAAGCTGCACAACCGCTGACCCCCCCACATGTGAGGGGGCTGCAAGGAGAGCTTGGGGTTGGAGAAAGAGAGAGATTATCCCTTATCCCCATTCTTCTCCTCCTCTCCCTTGTTGCTGCTGGTCTTGAATGTTGCCGCTCTGCTGAGGAAGCACAGAGATGAGTATCCAGTGACTGAATAGTGGACAGTCTGAATTTTGGGAAGCAGGAAATTGATACAACCTGGATACAGCATGAGGGAAAAAAGGCTCCTCGAAATCAAGAATGGACTTTCATTCTTCAATTTGACTTCTAATTTAATTTATTTAGCCATGCGGACACCTGGAAAAGTTGAATCCTGTGCAACAAGAGGATAGCTGCATGAATACTACAATGTAGCAGCCCTCTGGACCCTGGAGAAAGGGGTTGGATATGAACATAAAATAGAGCACACAGACAGAAACCTAGCTTACATGATGGTGGCTCAGTCATGTAGCAACAGTGCCCCCTCTCTTTCAATCTGCTCATGCTACAGAGCATGTGATTGACCCTGCAGCCTGGAACTGAGGCAACGTTTCAGACGTTGCAACCAGCTGCAGTATTCCTACAAAAAAGGAAGAGACTGTTAATTTCTGACCCCGGGAAGTGAGAGTTTTCTCTGCCTGTGTCTCCATATGGTCAGTCTTTCTTGTACCAATTCTGTGTCTCCCTGATGAGACTGCTGTAGTCTGTAATGTGAATGAAGCCCTCCCGGGCTATGTCAATGATTTTATTTAATGCTGTTGTTTTATTGAGTCTTTTGCTCGGTCAATGAGTCTGTTTAGAAGCTGTGGTGCCTTCTTTTGGTATGTGGGGGTTTGATGTAGTTGCAGTGGGAGGGGGGAGGGGGGTGGGGACTGAGTACAAAGGCAAGAGTGTGAATGTTTCAATGAAATGTTAACTTAGGAATGTTTCTCTTTCTCTAAAAAGAAAAAGAAAAATAGCACCACTGAGCCGCTCAAGAGGAAAAAAGTGCTTGAAGCGACATCATCATGATTACATTACAGCACCGGCTACATGCTTGTGAGTTTAGGTGACGCTGTGATATGTACAAAGTAATTGTTGCATTTATCATATTGCAGTCAGTCTGATGTCATCAGTTTGCAAGAGACACGACAAAGCCACATTAAATTTTTTTTCCGCTAAATTACCGGTTGGAAGAAAAACTTCATGTTTACCTTGTTTGGATTGTACCAAAAATGATCTGTAGATGGTAGAACTTTTCATGTTGAACTATTGAACTTGAGATTTCTTGGCGTAACATAATGCTAGCGTAGCTCTTTTTTTGCATGCATTGGATCTGAATCTGATGAACCTGACAGCCTGCATTATAGCTATTTGAACATCTACAGATCATTTGAGACACTATGCAAGTGAACTATTTTTGCAAGTTTGATTTAAGGTTGCTGCAGGCTCTGTCCACGTTCCTCTTCTTGTTGAAGAGGGGTAATGTGGAACAGTAGCAGATTATGGTATTCAGCACTCGGCTCTGATCAGTTTAGAAATCCTCATTTGTTTTTAAGAGCCAACTACCATTAAGAAAATCAGTCAAAGGTCTACATGAACTCTGTGACATCAGGGAATTATTATGTGTGATTCCTTTAAACAGTAAGGTCTTCTAAACAACCTCCTTTGTGACACTTCTAATTGAAACTAAAAAAAAAAAAAAAAACTTTTATAGCTCAGAATGTATTGAAATGCAATTAATTACCATGCAGTCTTTATGCTTACTGGATTTTCTTTGAATAAAAAAAAGAATAAAGATGTGCAAGTTGAAAGCCTGTTGTTGGACCTCCTGATAATGCTGCTGACTTTGATTGAATGTAAATCAAATGACTCATTGATGCTTGTGGTGCAAGGGCACCCTCTTGTGGATAAAGACATTATAGTCTGGCTGTTGCAAAAAAAAAAAGGGGAGGAAACATGCTTTTCATCCACTGGACAAAGCTAGTAGTTTATTTCAAATCACTAGCCACTGTCACAATTTTCTTAAATTCTTTTGATTATTAATTAAAATTTTACTAACTTACCGTTGTACGAGCAGAAATCCAGTTTCGAAATATAGATTGCTGATCTATGTGGCTCAACAAAAATGACAGAATCCATCTGAATTGCTGTCGGATGCTTCAGAGGATATATTTTATATACTGTTAGTAACAAATTCCAAAATTTGCTATATAACGAGAAAATAATAAAAAAAGAAATAACATTCATGCAGTTAGGCATTAAAATCTTCTAACTCATGCTAAAGAAAACCACACTGTAATTGTAACTTATTCACAAAAATCCATACATTCATGTGTTTTACTGTGCACATTATGCAAAGTTTTTTTAATTGACCCTATGAGGTTGAAGTTGACGCACATTCTGTCAGGTGGGGACAGCAGCTGTCAATCAAACTGCATCTTTATAACCAGCGGCAGAAGCGACATCGCCATGTCTCAGGTTAAACCCGGGACAGACACGAGCTCCACTGTGATTATTGATCGTCCACCGATACCTTCTCTGATGGGATTATTCTAACCAGTTTTGATAGAGAGTGGTAGTATTACTACTGAGTGGTAGTATCGATAAATTAAAAACTCCGGTAAGCTCTTCAATTCTTGTTAATCGTCTACCCAGAAACATTTTTCTTCTTCTCCTGGCTGCTTTTGACTTTTACTATCTTTTCTTCTCATAACAGCTAATTTTTGGGGAAAAAATGAATAAATTGAGTGGGAACAATGAGACTGTGGTGAACAGCTCCATAGACAAGTGGTCATTCAATGAACGTGGCTCGTACCAACATCTGGACCCTGAGGAGCTGAAGGTCCTGGTGCCAGCTATTCTTGGAGTCATCTGTGTCTTGGGTATGGCTTGCAATCTCACTGCGATGGTTATCTTGTTCTCGAACGCTCATAGGGGCAAGCTATCCCTCATCAACTCCCTCGTCTTCAACCTAATGTTTGCTGACGTGCTAGTGCTGTTGTTCACGGTGCCTTTTAGGGCTGCGTCCTACTCCAAAGCTAGCTGGAATCTGGGCTGGGCGCTCTGCAAGACGGCCGACTGGTTCCTCCAGTCCTGCATGGCAGCGAAGAGCTTCACAGTAGCCGTGATGGCCAAAGCGTGCTACCGCTACGTGTCAAACCCCACCAAGCAGGTGAGCATCCACCTGGGCTCCATGCTGGTGGTGTTCCTCTTCATCTGGCTTTCCGCCTGCTCTGTCACCATCCCTCACTGGATGTTTGCCACACTGCAGAGAGAAATCCGCGGGCTGGTGTGTGTGCTGACCGTTCCTCCTGAAGCCCGGGACTTCATGGCTGTGTACGTCAAAGCATACCCCCTGGGGGTCTACTGTGCACCTCTCTGCTTCGCCCTGATGTATTTCTGTAGGGCTTATAGCCAATGCCAGCGCCGCTCCAGTAAAACTCAGAACTTGCGCACCCAGATCAGATCCAAGAAGCTCACCTTGATGCTGTTTAGCCTGACTGTGGCCATGGCTATTCTCTGGCTTCCACAGTGGGTGGTGTGGGTTTGGGAGCGTCACGTAGCGGAGAAGGAAGGAGATAAGCCCCTCATCTCCTCTCTTCCCCCTCTTCTAACCCTCTCTGCCCAGCTGCTCACCTTCTCTCTGTCCCTGGTCAACCCTCTCATCGTCCTCTTCCTCTCCGAGGAGTTCAGAGAGGGCTACAGGGGGCTGTGGAGGCGCCTCACCCTGCGCAAGCAACCTCCTCCAAAACCAAAGCCTGGACCTCACAACCCTACACCTCTCCAGTCGCCTTGCCCCAGACCAGAGACTTCGGGCCAGCTGGGGGGAGGGAGGAGCCTCCGACCAAGCTTCAACCAGGGTCCCAGCAGTGAGGCTCAGCCCCAGCCAGAGCAAGGAGGAAAGAAAGAAGAAGAAAGGCTGAGCCTCAAAGATGGGATTGTCTTGCTTGATGTGGAGCAGTTCTGGCACGGGAGGGAGAGTGGATCCAACGCAGACGCAAACGATCCAGTGCCGTGGGAGCACCAGAGCAAAGACGGAGAAAAATAAAAACCACCTTCCAGCTGTTCTTCAATAAAGTCCTCAGACAGCAGCAGCTTCATCAACACACCTCAGTTCAAGGACTGCAGAGAGCTCCACCGCTAATCATTTGTGTTCTGTCAACTGTGGTTAGGATATTATTCAAAGGTAAGACATGCAATCAGTGTGCAGTACAAAACTGGAGTATAAATAGAGCAGCATCATCTGTAAATATGATACATATTACATATTATTGTCAATTTGTTGTGTTTTTGTTATTTAATGAGGAAGAACACATTAAATAAATTACTTTTGATGGCTATGAATAAAAGCTTTTGGCAATGTTCAATAGTACACAGTATATGTATATATATTTTCAGCATGTGGCGAACGTACATCGTAAGTTGTCGTAAGTATTACACAATACTGCCCTTCGAGTAAAGCTTTTAATGACTGGTGTGCTGCAAGAAATCCTCTGGGAAAAATCTTAATTTGGCATTTTAATTGGGAGGTAAATGTTAAGAACGCACTTGTGTGCAGTCATTGTTTATGTATACCCTTTGGATATTAGTGATCTTGATGTAGGCAGTTACTTATGTGACAGTAAGAATCTGCTTCCTGTCCTCTTTTTGTGAAAGATTATCGTGTATCAGATTGACCAGTGTTTCCAATAAAAGACAATGTTGCCAGTGTGTGATAAAATTGTTTTGTGGTGTCACACACACACACACACACACACACACACACACACACACACACACACACACACACACACACACACACACACACCTTAATGAGATGGATCAGACATCAGAGGATAGACTCATGCTGACATCAGGTCATTAAGTATATTTTCATAAGGGCATCCATTAGAGTTGCCAAGGGTTCTAATTAGAGGTAAAGAGCTTTCGTCTGAACTCTGAACGTGTCAGCGTAGACTCTGTAGGAGTCTCATAAGAAATCCTCTATTCATTGATATGAATACACATGATACGTCAAAACCTCACAATTAAAAGGCATAATCCACATACGAGGAAACTGTGCCCTAACTGATGTATGATCATTTTGTCTGTCTGATGTATCAGCAACCCAGCTGTGCTGAACATGGAAGCCACATGTAAATGATGCTACTTTTAACTTTAATCAAAGACCTACAGTCCAAATTGTACATGGGTTCAAATGTATAAAGGTTTGAATAATAACATGTAAAAGTAAAAAAAAGAGAAGAAGAAAATTTAGGATATAAGAGATATTCCCAAGCTACCTTGCAGCTCTTTTTGCTGCCTACCCTCCCTTATGACATTTTCCTCTCATTAATCATTTATGTTGACCTTTTATTGCCAGAGGCGAGCATCTCAATCAGAGCAACACTTAACTATATAACCCCCCCATCAGTCCCTGGGGTTGGTGACTCAGACATTAAACACTGAAGGCAATAAGCTATGCACTCATTGTTGGAATGCAATTTTAACCTTCACTGTATAAATAAAGAAACGCTTAAAAGGTTATTGTCTATTAATAACACAAGAATAGTAAATGTGAACCATGATTATGCTATCTTCAAATACACTATGTGACAAATATTTCCAGCTGGTACCGTTTGACACCTCTGGCATTTAAATGAGCCGGTGAATCTGCAGTTGTGGTTTTATCCCATTTCAGTAAAAGGCCTGAAGCTCCTAATTAGTGGTAAACAACTGGTGCAATCAGGCCAATCCATATCTAAGACATATAAAATGCTTTTAAAGCTCCTACATGCCTGTAGAGTTTTTTAAAAAATCGGACCTACATTTGGCCAATGTGATGGGACAAAGGGAGAACTGCTTTGACGAGTGGTTTGGGCTGCCAATACATTAATGTCCATACTTTAAAGGGGTGAGAGAATGATTATATAGAGTATTTCACGCTGTTCCTTAAGGTCTCCTAACAGGTTATGTAACATTGGTTGGGCTGACAATTGGCCAATTGCTTTTTTATGGGTCCTGTTGCTCCCCTGGTAATGGGTCTGGATTGAAACAAGAGGTTTTCTGCCTTATATGGTCTGCTCATGACTATTTAGATGAGCTGCACACTGATTGGTTGAGCGAAGCACATACTCACACAGTGGAGACGAGATACTGCAATGTTATACGTTGTTCACCTGCTATTTCATTAGTAAATTTACTTCTGATAATTTTTTAATGCGAGAAATCAACTATGTAAAGGTCAAATATCTGCTGTTTTATGAAAATGTATGGCTAATTCCAAATTTGGTAAGACGGTGTCGGACTTCAGGAGCTCCACACAATCAGACGATACAGCGGCAGCCCGCGGCGCTCCATTACTCCTCTTTACAAGATCCCTCCATTTCACAAGAATGGCTTATACTGAAATAGGCAAAAGTGTAAGCTTTGTAAGACCTTAGGGTAGCTGTGATATACCGTGACAAAATTCAAACTGTAGATATACTATAGGTAATCCGAAAGTGAACCCGGGGTCTATGAAAGGACAGGCAACACAGGCAGCACAGGCTGCAGAGCCGCGGCGGCCCGTTGGGCCCAGCCTGCCCTTTCACAGACTCTGGGTCTCTTTGTGTCCCATTGAATCCTGTGCCAAACATCGTGGCTACACTTTTGGCATAATTATAGTATATTTACACTTTGAATTTTGTCACAGCATGTATATCACAGCTACCATAACTAACCATAGCTAACACGGCGGCGCTGCCGGTGTTGCACCGGATTAAAACAATGCATGCACTGAGACAAAAAAATGCGTTGGCCCACCTATCTATAGCTAGGGGAGACCATGATAAGCCCTACTTCAACCAACGGTGGTGTATTCCTTTAAATATCTGTCAGTGTTTATTTCATGACAATGCATGCACACCGTAGCACAGGCTTAGTTCAATATTTCTTTTCAGGTATGTTTCATTCTGCTTTTCTGATAAACACTAATATCATGACAAGCGCACTAAAACGGTGAAAAGCTGTTTGCTTTCCCCTTTTTCCACACACCTGTGTACCTTTCCCTGATTACCTTTATGCTTTCCAGTGATCAAACACAAAACTGCATATGCATAGATGTTACCAACGTGATACATAAACAAAACAAAAAAGCAAAACTACTAAATGGCTCCAACAATGCCTATGGTATGGCTGCTCAGGGTTTTCACTTGTTTTGCTTAAAGAAACATGCCGACTTATTGGGACTTTAGCTTATTCACCGTATCCCCCAGAGTAGATGAGTCCATACATACCCTTCTCATCTCTGTGCGTGTCGTAACTCTGTCTGACTAGCCTAGCTTAGCACAGATCCTGGAGGTAACCAGCTCCAACTAGCCTGATGCTAGTTGGAGCTAGTTGAAGTGACACAATTACATTTTCCTATTTACATGTTGTGATTTATATAGTCACAGCGTGTACAAATAACAAGGTCTAGTGAGGTACTAACCGTATACAGTACATACTGCAGACTATTCTCAGAAGGCGAAGCACTGCTACTCCTGCTACTTGGGCAGAGTGATTTGCTAGCAGCATCTGACAAGCCCCGTGGTGAGGAGCAGAGAGTAACAACCGAGAGTAACAACAGAGAGTAACAACGATGCTTTTCAGGTGTCAGGCGCTAGTCACTCCGCTCAAGTAGCAGTGCTTTACCTTCTGAGCATAGTTCCCAGTATGTATACTGTTAGAAGATGGCTGTGTCTCATGTGACCTTGTTACTGTATTTGTACATGCTGTGACTATTCAAATCACAACATATAAACAGGAAAATGTTGGCATTATGTTGTCACTTATTGGGAGATGTAGACTAGATGGAGCCGGCTAGGCTAGGACAGCGGTGGGTGCTTCAGACAGAGTTACGACACACACAGAGATGAGAAGGGTATGTATGAACTTATCTAACTCTGGGGGAAACGGTGAATAAGCTATATGTCGGCGTGTTCATTGAATTAATGTTGCCAAGCAGTTTGACTGACTTCTGTCTTGCTTAATTTGCACCATCACTTTGCATAGGCTTTTTCTTTTAGACATTTTAAGATGTCACAGTAGGAAAAGCACAGGTGTAAATAATAAAAACTACTGATGGCTGAATTCCATTTAGCTTCGCTGATTTCAGGGTCCTGGCATTGTGCATGCGGCTCACTGTGGGTGCATGCCAGGTTCTTAATTGCATCCCCGGTTCCTCCACTTGCTTCCGTTCCTTGCGCCTTAATCTGTCCCACCGAGGAAACACGGGTGAGATGCAAAGTAATCACAGAGGAAAGAGGAAACGAGAAAATATGTTTTTAGAGGGATGAGACATCCTTTCCTCTAAAAGCGTCACGTTAATTTTTTGGCTATATGGGCAGAGTTAGCAACAGCTTTCAGCTGCACGGCTTCCGGTAAGGCTGCTCTCAAGTATAGCTCCTTGCCCCCAGCGAGGAATACGAGCTTTGAGACGGCCATCACAAAGCAGGGCCAGAACAACTTCCGGTTCAGCATAGGAGCAAGGAGCTCTCACACAAGGGAACTGAGAATCAGCCTCACTTGAAAAGAACATAGCCATCGTTGGTGTTATTAGTAACCTGCTTTTTTATACAATTACAACTCAAAAGAGGCTTGTTTGAGATTGCATGAAAAGTGGATGGGAGCAGGAAGCAGCTGCAGTGGGCGGTGACAAAAATCTGTAAACAAGTCTGACAGTTTACAGCCATTCAAGCAGCCTTCAATCTGTGCAGGAAGTCCCAGAAACACTCACATCCTCTTAGGTCCAATTCCTATTTATTCAAATGGTTTCAAACCCATATATCCGCTTGTACACAGTCTTCACTTGTTTTACTTATGAAATGCTCCACAGGGTCAATCTGTTGCTGATGTTAATATACAGCAAAATGGAGATGATCTGTAACCTGAAGGTATTTAGTCTCTCGGTCTACTAAAGGTCACCATCAGCCACACAACGTGTTGTATTCTGTTAAGAGAATAAGCCTTCAATTCAGACAAATATCTATCAAAATCTCTCCAAACAATGGAAAGTTCATAAAAAACATCAACTTGTTGAGTCTGTAGTGAACCAGTCAGCTGTTAGATCAGCTGAGAGCCAGGCGTTGCCCATCATGCCCTGGGTCTTGCAGTCGGTTTAGAACAATTGCGCCACTTTGCTCTAAAAACTGTGGCCGCCCCGATATCGTAAGGTTATCGTTGCTCACGTGTGCATTACGTCAGAGCAAGTCGGGATCAAGTCGTACACAAATCTAACCAACACATTTTCAAAGACCCAACACACCCATAATACACCATGCCAGCTGTTCTCACTTATTGTGCCTGATGGGACCTTGACTGCCAGTCTAACCTCTCTCTCTCTCTCTCTCTCTCCCCTGTTAGATTACATCTTGGACAGGACAACGTACACTTTTATCAAACTGGCTGTCTGAATTTACCTATAATCCCCCAAATCAGAGCAGGGTCTCATTGGGATAAGTAAAAGAAATGAGTGGTAATCAACGTAATAAGTGGAAAAACAAGTCAGGCTTAATGAGGTCATAGCACAAGGCAGGGGAGCTTTCAGCAGGTAAGATCCCCTCCTGGCTAAGCCCCCCGCTGTGAGGGGAGGCAGGGGTGTGTTGCCCCTGCATTTTATCTCTCAGCCAATCATCTCTAATACATGAAACTCCACAGGAAGTGACATGCTAACTAACACTAATTATGCTCAGCAGGAGAGACTGGCTGCAATTAAGCCACATGCTTAAACCTTTGCCTGCCAATGTCACATCTCCCTCTAAGTGACAGCTACCTTTTCCTCCCTTTGGTCTAGTGGAAGATCAGTCTGGAGTTTGTGTGTGTGTGCCTGTTTTTGTATTGAAAGAAGGTTGGTTCAGAGGGTCTAGCCTTAGTCTTTTGATTAGAATAAATCAGACAGCTTTCATCTCAGTGAAGGATGTGGAGATCGAAAGGGCATGCACATTTCAGCATTTCCAGCAGTGCTAAGAGGGGGTGTCATTTAAACCTATACATACTCTATTGATGTATAATCAATCAATTGAAAAGCAGAGGTCTGTGCTCTAACATCTAAAGGCCTCCTCTAACCACACAACCTAAAAGGATTGCACAAATAAGTGGATCAAGAAAGTGATGTGAAAGTGATGTGAACCATTTTAATTTGGCATATATATCAGTATAACAAATAAAAGGTGTTGCTTGTAGTGATGAGCCCACAGACAAATAACATCCAACGCTAAAGTTCCTCTCAGTTGTCTGTGTTTTAGCATCTTTCAGTTCTTTGTTTGGGTTTTTAGGCCCACAATTATATTATTTATCAGTCATAACATTACTGCTTCCGTTATGAACACACTGTACCTGAGGCGCCAAACGGCAGACAGGAACTAGCAGGTGAACAGTGGGTCCATTTAGCAGTTAAAGAGCCAGATATTTCCCTTTAGAAGTTGGTGGACACTGAGAGTAGAGTGAATAATAGACTTACATTCCTCATGGGGGCTAAAACACGACTGCAACTGAATGCAATGTTGCTCTTTTTCTGCTTCACATGCTAATGAGCTGTTTGCTAGTTGCTATTACCTTGTCGACAAGTCAACTTCAAAATGTGAGGCACCAATGTTGTGCTTCCGGCGGGCTGCGCTGCCCCCAAGTGGCCAACACGTGAATTAAACCTCCTATTGTCCTCGGGTCAAATTTGACCCATTTTATAAAGGTTTTCATATCAGAAATGGGTGTTTCTATCAACAAAAATGTCCAAAATAATTACGTGGATGTTTCCATACGACGCTCCTTACTACTTTCTTTCAATTTGAGTGTTGTATTCAATTTTTTATGGCATTTGAAAAATAAATTGATAAAAGAACGTTAAAAGAAAGTGACAAAAATGACAGAAAAAGATTAAAAAACGCTAGGGAAGAAAAAACGTTAAAAGAGCGGAGGAAAAATGACAAAAACATTGTAAAGGGTGACGACAAAAGTTAGAAAAACATCATAAATGGGAAAAAAGTAACAGCAACAAAAACAACAATTTTTTTTTTATTTGGACCAAGAAAAACAAAACGTTGCATAGTGGGAGGGACAACACAAGGGTTAAATTATGCCTAAATTCCCCAATAACTTATTCCTTGTACATAAATGTTTATGCAATATTCAAGAATGATTATTGTCAAACTGTCGCCTATCCTTATAGAAATGAAAACACATTTTATAAACTCAAAGTACACAAGGTACACAAAATGTTGAGTAGTCCAGGGATCAAATAAGGAAATCATGAGAAACTAACTGACAGTCAACTATTAGTTAATAAGTAACTTAGTTAATAATCAATTTTGCAGAGTAGCTTATTATTAGTTAATGATTAATTACATTACATGTCATTTAGGTGATGCTTTTATCCAAAGCGACTTACAAGTGGTTGCACGCCTCTGGAGCAACTAGAGGTTAAGTGTCTTGCTCAGGGACACATTGGTTGATGTATCAGAGTGGGAATTGAACCCAGATCTCCCACACCAAAAGCATATCCACTCAACATCTTCACTGCCATAACTAAATGAGAAACAGGTGAGGAACAAATCAGGAACAACATGAAAACTGATGAATCATTACTTCCCTAATAACTCCTAATACAGGACTGTAGACGATGAATTACTACTGAACATCACAAGGGTTGTTTCTAGTTTTGTGTTGCGCACAGCTGGTCAGAGTTAATAACAACTCATGAAGAAAGTGGTATGCATGAGCTATACCATTATCTAATGATTTATTAATATAGAGGCCGATCTCCTAGCCTGTTCTCTGGCAACTCATCATTATCTACTATATAGTCCTCCATTTGGAATTATGGGGAAGGGAAGAACTCATTAACAAATCAGGAGCGACTTGATAATTGTTAAACCAATAATTATCAAATGGCTCCAGATTTGTTTTACAATTACCTTATTTTAACTAATCCTTAGCTACTCCACTTGTGTAACTAGGATTTACTAATCACTAGCTGCTCTATTAATTGTGATTAGGATTTACTCATTAACTTAATGTTCACCCAAGCAGGCAGTTCTTCATTCGTTCCTCATTTGTTCCCTGGTAACTTAATTCCAACTTTTGTTGTAAAGTGTTACCACTAATTTGTTACTACGCTCTACAGTTCTATGACAAACAGAATGCATGGACATGCTTTTAGTTCCCCAATCTTTTATTTTTTATTTTTATTTTTTTACCAAGCATATTAGTAGAAACGTGTTCGCAAAAGTACTCCAAATTAGATACAGTAGACTTCCTGACTGACTGTAACTTATAGTGCAAAACAATAGGCTTGCCTTTTTTCTTCTTAACCTTGGGCTACTGTTAAACAATATACTTACATTCTTGCAGTTTTGTGAGGTGCACCAGCAGATCATTTAATTGTATAAGGATTGGCAAAAGTAGAACATACTGAATTGCCCTAATTGTAGAAATTGTTTTGTGCATGAATTGCTGCTTGCAGCTATTTTGAAAGGAGTGCAATGCAAATGTCCGTCAGTCATTCAGTGAGCTACTTCAGAGCCTGCTCTTGCATCTAGAAAACAATTCTGGTATGAATAAGATCACATGCATTGACAAAACACAACCAGTTAAAAGGTACAACATTGTTTTATTTCCCCTTGGGTGTATTTGAATTCCAGTTTAGAGCACAGAGTGTAGCACAGTGCCAGGGTTTGCATAGGTCTGATATGAAGGTAAAAGATGGCAGCTGACAGATTACAGATCAAAGCAGGTCATCCCCTGGGCAGTCAAATGGACCTGGATTTTAAACAGTACCTCACAGTAAATACAAAGTTCCCACTGTTACACAGCCTGGAGTATATAGTCTTCTCAGATAGAAGAGTAACTTTATAGCAGTTTGGTCAAGAGGGAACTCCCACTGAACCGTTTTAGTAACATCTTCTGATGAACACGCAAAATGTATAGTGCAATTTTAATGTTTAACTGACACATGCTAATAAAACTATGGCTCATATTTCTTTGCCCATATTAAATTATTTGAAATGTTGCCGTGGACAAAGATGACATCATCACCGATTGTCGGTGACAGCGCAGATTGTGGGTGCAAATTCACCCACGATCTTCATCAAATACTCACCTTCTAATAACACCTTCAGCGGGTGAGTATTTAACATTAAAATGATTGCAGTGCAACAATATAAAATCACTGAAACAAAACAAATAACAATACACAAAAAAAAATGACATTTCCTGCTACATATCAGACATGTATCTCTCGTCATAAGCATATACTTACAGCATGCATGCAGGGCTTTTGCTGGTCCCCTTGAGTCCAGTTAAAATCCCATTCTTATTCACACAAAAGAAGCGTAAGCACTTCAATATTGGCATTTTTTCTTAATATAAGACATCCCTTTACAGCTGATGCTTTTTGGTGTCTTGAAGAGACACTTTAGTAGGCTAGATTGTAAACATTCATTTTTCTTTGTGAATAAATACTCCTGCAACAGTGTTTTAATACTGCTGCGCAAATGGAACAACATCACATTTCAATCAACTTATGGGATAATAATTTTAAAAAAATCACAGCTTTTGTTGTTTCAAAGTGTGAAAGCAAGCACAAAGGGCTAATTTCCAAAACACAGATTAATCTTAAATCTTGAATCTTAAATACTCACTGTGATGTGTACTATGACTTGCTGTGATTTTACCATTTCCCCTCAAAACAGTGTAAGTACACTGCAATCCACGTTATGTCAAGTATTCATCATATCCCACAGTTTCAGCTGCAAATATTCAAAAAAGAGGCAGTCCATTACTGGATGTAAGTGGTCGTCCCCAACTTATCCCTGAGCTCTTAGTTTCTAAAAGAAGCAACAACAACAAAAAAGAAGTTAACAAGGGGTTATTATATATTTACATTAGAAAACCTGTTTTCTAATTTACCTGTTTGGCTTTTTCTGTCCAGCAGATAGAGCCAAAGCAGCTTTTCCTCTTTGCAGGGCATTAGTAGAAACCTGCAGGCCTTTCATTTGTTGCTGTTCCTACATCAAAATGAAAAATAAGACATGTCACATTCAGTTACCTAGAACAAAATTGGCTTCACTTAAAAACAAACAAAAAAGCCTCACCCCTGAAGGCCTGTTAACAGGACAAGGCGGTGGAGGTCTGTTTGGGGGGTCTGGTCGGGGTTTGGGTAACACTGAATGCTGTAAGTGGGTTTTGCCGTCCAGGGAAGGTAAAGGTGGAGGTCCTGAACGTGGTGGACGTGCCTGGTTTCGCCTCTGCTCGGTGAGTTGCACAGATTTAGTGGGAGGTAGAGTGTAACCCTGAGGAGAGTAATGTGTGTGTGGCTGAGGTGTTTGCTCTGTCTGCTCTGCAGCGTACGCAGGAACGGGAGGAGGCTTCACTGCTGGACGCACAAGAGCGTGTCTGGACCGAGAGGAGCAAGACAGGCTCGGATTAGGAGAGGATTTCCCCTGTGGAAGAATGCAACAATAACAAAGTTTAGTGGTTTATTCTATTATTCTCAAATGCTAGAGAATGGCATTATTGTCTGGGTCAAAACGGCCTTCTTTACCAGTTGATCCGAGTCCTGTTTTTTTAGCAAGAATGTCGGGTTGGTATGACCGTTCGCATGAGTGTTGTCGCACAGAGGCTTGCCCACAACTGGGACTGAACAACTGAGGGTTAAAACACAAATACAAAAATACAGGTGCATCATTTATACAGCCACACAACATAGAAAGTACTTTTTTTTAAATATTATTTTTTGGACCCTTTATTGACAGGACAACTGAAGACATGAAAGGAGAGAGAGAGAGAGAGGGAAATGACATGCAGCAAAGGGCCACAGGTCGGAGTCAAACCTGGGCCCGCTGCATCGAGGAGTAAACCTCTATATATCGGCACCCAACATACTTTACCGGCAGAACTGCAGTTCACCATAATGTAGAGAATTATTTATTTAACACCTCGGAATGACCTACTTTAGCACTGGAGGTGGAGCAGAGGTTTTCAGTGGATGGAGTTTATGTCTGTAGCAGCACCAGAGCCCAATAGCAGCCAAAACCACAAAGAGAACCAGGGGGAGAACCACCAGGACTGGAAGGAGATTGCCTGTTGGAATATAAAACAGACAAGAGTCAGAAAATGCGTTTTAATATATGAAAAACACATTTGCAAAAACTAAGTGTCTCACTGTGGCTGATGACAGGTCCACTGTCTACACTCCCACCTGACCCCTTCTGGTCACACAGAGGAGGAGCCCAGCCCACATCACAATGGCAGTTGTGATTGTTGTTGCAAAGCTGGTGAAAGAACATAATACACATTAAAATTACAACAGAAATGTTTGTATTCAATACATTGACATACAGATATGGCAATGAATGACATTTTTTGACTACAGAAGTACATCTGAATCAGTTTAAGAGGAAACAACTCCAAGGTTCAGTAGTAGCATGGAACTAAGTGCATTAACCCAAACACTCTACTGAAGTATAATTTCCAGGTACTTGTACTTTACTTGATTATTTCTATTTTCTACTTATACTTTACTGTATTTAAGAGAAACATAATGTACTCTTTACTCCAAGACATCTGATCTGATCTGACAACTCTAGTTATTTGATATACATTTTGAAAATCATACTTTTGTCCTTTTATTTAAGCAACATTTATGACATGTACTGTGTTTTTACTTTGCTTTATTGGTACTTTAATTAAGTAAAACAACCCTAATACTTATTACACGCCTGCCAAGTTTGCTAGCTTCTCATAATATTTGGCTGGCAGCCAAATGTTCCCTAACACACCTAGGAAATCATTCTCCCACAGCATCCTTCCTCACACACATAGGAACTTACCCCATGTCCATGGCACTTGGCATTGCATTCATCCGCTCTGAGGAAAGATGAATTGCGGCATTCTCCGTTGAAGCAAATCTGTTGCATTATGGACCGATGTGAGGAAGAGTCAAAGAAGAGTTAAAATGGGCAAGTAGTTCCTAATGGTGGTGCAATTTTGTCTTCATGAACATTTCAAAGATTGGAGCCACAGAGTTAGTAAATGACAACAATTAAATGTGGCTTTCTGACAGGTAAAAAATCAATCAAGACATCTAAAGCATGCTCTCTGCCACAACAAATTCCATTTAGTAAATCTCACAGAGTGTTCGCCACACTTGGTGCCCGTCATGACCAGGCCAGGGTCCAGAGTGTCGCCCTGCCCCCCCTCGTCCCCCTGCCCAGGCTTGTACACATGTGTTCCCATGCACTTGATCTTCTTGGTGCCCACGCTGACAGTGGTTTCTATGCGAACAGCATTGTTTTCAAGGGGCTTGGAGGCTGAGGTTAAACACTGGATTTTCCCACATTGAGCATCCCTGGAGGAGATAACAAATAGGGTATCATCAATTTTCTGAGATTGATCAATGAATGGTACAGAAATTTTAACTCGTCATTCTCAGGAAATGTAAATGAACCAAAACAAATGTTTTGGGGCATTTTAGGCCTTTATTTTTGACAGGATAGCTTAGACTTGAAGAGAGAGAAGGGGAGTGACATGCTCCAAAGGGAGTTAAACCCATGGCCGCTGCATCGACAACTAAGCCTCTCTATGTGGGTGCGCGCTCTACCATGTCAGCCACCCAGGCAACCAAACCAAAGTGTTTCGATACTCACTTGTCCTTACAGCTCCTGTACTTCCCCAACTCATCTTTGCCACAGTTCCCGTACATGTCCCCGGCTTCGTTCACCTTCTTAAAACATAGGTCAGGGGCCGAACGGCCATCTGTAGTCGATGAGAGAAAAGTTGTGCAGAAACCCATAAATATGGCTGCACATACACACACAATAACACACACATGCAGTAAATGCATGCACAGTGGGTAATGTGACCACCTGATGGAGACCAGATGGCATCTCTTACTGTTCTGTGTGGCTCCTATTGTTCTACAAAGGCTCTCCAGGGAGGCTCTGTCACAACATGAATATGGACACTGTCCAATACCAATCCCTAATCCTGTGGTCCACTGAGGACTCATCTCTACCTATCCGCTCTGCTTCAACATGCACTGGAGTTTTAACTGCTTTGAAATTACATTGTTAGATTGATGATTGAAATGGTGTGTATATACAGTAGTGATAATTAAGAGTTGGGTAACATAAGGCCCTATCTTGCACCCGGCGCAGCGCGGCGCATAGCCCGACGCAAGTGTCTTTGTTATTTTAAGACTGAAGCAGTTGTTAATTTCCCACATTGTTTAAAAAGCAAATCCACCTGCGCCCATCTTTGCACCTACAGTATGAGCGTGCTAGTCTTACAGGGCAGTGTGTTCAGGCAAGTTCTTGGCAGATTGCTATCTTGCGGCAGCAGGAAGTGATCGCGTCATTGACCAACAAAAACCTGGTCTAAAGTCATTTACGAACGACAAAGCATTTCATTGACTTCCTTAACTCAATATAACTGATGACACATGTCAATCTGATGTCAGTATTGAATATAAAAAAATTACCTTAATCTATATAAATATAAATAAACGCTGTGTCCGTGTCACATGCTATCAGGACTGTAGGTAGAATGATGCATCTTTCAAATTGGGCATTAAAAAGAAAATTTGATTTGTATATGGAATCCATATACATGGGTATATGTATTATTTTAGAAATATTGCATTAAGAATTTGCAAATGTAGTTGAGGAACTACAGACTATATAGATTTACGGGTGGCAGTAGTTCAGTCCGTGGGCCAGTTCTAGTCCATGTAAGGACTGGTAGCTGGAGAGGTGGCAGTTCATCTCTTGGGCACTCCTGAGGTGCCCATGAGCAAGGCATTCCTTTGGGGAATTCCTTAATTTAACTGATAATACATGTCAATGTGATGTCAGTGTTAGATAATAAAAAATTACCCTAATCTATATAAATGTAAAACACTGTTTTAGTGTCACTTGAACATGTAGATATACCACCTTATGGAACAAAAGATGTATGGATTGTTCATTATTCAGTCTACCAACCTCGTCCCCAGAGAGAGCGACACTGCTGCTCCAGGGTGAGACACATGCCGGTGTAACAGTAGGCCTGGCCGGCTGCACATGACGTGCCGTCCAATAAATAGAAATTAGCAGGACAAGACTCTGCCTTCCCATCGCAGTACTCTGGCAGGTCACAGGACCCCGAGGGAGTACGACACAGCACACCTGGGCTCTTCAACTGGACAGTGAGAGATGGAGAGGGGGAAGAGAAGTTTAGGAAACACTGAGATGAGGAGGATGACAAAAAAAATTAAGAAAGAATAAATTGTAGAGCTATCATACATAATTGCTACAGTGCTCATCTAATAGTAAGAATTAGCCCAGGAGACACACAAGTCATGAAAGGATTTTTGTGTCTCTCTTTGATTAGATGATGGTCAGTTTCTCATGCTAGTACCTTGCAGTTATGGCAGCAGACGCCATGCGCACACTCAGCTCCAGCTTTCAGAGTGCAGTTGTTGGCATTACAGCAGGGACTGGTACACTCCTACACACAAAAAACATGGCTCATTGAGTCCTAGCAAAAACATACAAGGAAAATATATACTGCAACATTCAAGAGACACAACAAACCTCTTCTTCTCCACAGTCACATTCTTCTCCATCCTCCAGGTAACCATTGCCGCAGCGCTGGCCTCCATACATGGATCTGGTGTTTGGCAAGTTGAAAAGACACTTCCCTCCTCCAGAGCTCAGGTAGCTCCTCAGCTCCTTCAGGTTGCAATCATTGAACACACGTGGAAATGGATGCCTGGTTCGCGATGAGGAAGAAGCACAAACACAGTATGGACATTAAGGCTTGGTTCACTCATGCTTTCATTAAATATTATGTCATTATGTCTGTTTTCCATTAGTTTAATACTAGGGGTGGAAATCACCAGACGCCTCTCAATACGCAGAGATGGCAAAAGTACTCACTTCCCGTATTTAAGTAGAAATACAGATAACTGTGTTAAAAAATACTCTGGTAAAAGTAGAAGTACTGATTTAACTCAAGTAAAAGTAACAAAGTAGAGGCTTGGAAATTTGCTTAAAGTATAAAAATAAAAGTAGCCTTGCGAATGACAAAGTTACCTGGACCAGACACATGTTACCAGCACGCTGAGGAACTACAGTGGACATGGAGAAAATGTTCTTTATACGCCATTGGCTTCATTTTAAATGGATGTCTGCTAATAGGCCTAAAACATATATAAAACATACATCTTATTTGTTGTGACAGAGACTCCAGGTTAATAAGATTCTGACCGAGTAGCAAGATATGAATTCAAGTGTGATTTTGTGAGAAGTCTGTGTATATTCCCAACCAATTTGGTATTGATGACACAAAAATACTAACTAACTCCAATGAAATTATTTGAAACTTAGTAAGGACTAGATTAGGACTGTATTAAAAGCAGATTCTGGTTTTTAACTTGACCCCAGGTGTGTCTGTTAAAACACGGACGGAGACAACTTTTCTCTGTTGATGCTTTTTACAATCAAGTATCAGTATAAACATGGGCTTGGGTAGATCTGTTACTGCTGTGTGTGTGGTAATAAAAGAAATAAACAACATTGTAAAGGCTACATACAAAATGCATAGGAATCATATATGCTAGTAAATAATAACAATAAACCCACTATTAATTACATTATCTTAATAAGTAAGGACGTTCAACAATCGCCATTATATTGAATCAACAGCCAGGTGTAACCTAGGTAACAGATGTAACCTAGGTAACAAGTGCAACCTAGCCAACAGGTGAAGAACACAAACAATCTAACTTTAAAATGTGCCATAACTACAGACCAATACAAATACTATTCTCCGACATGCACTCACAATCACACCTGATAGACGACCTCAAAGTAAAAAGTCTCCAAAAAAATAAATAGTAAAGTAAAAATATCTGAAAAATCTACTTGATGATATCGTATCGGCAGAGATGGGAAGTAACAAAGTTACTTCCCATCTCTGCCGATACGATATCATCATGATACTTATGCCACAGTACAATATTATTGCAATTTTAAACATATTGCAATATTCTGCAATTTATTGCAATTTATAACCTTTTTTCCAACTTCTAATTTTTTCCAATTTCAAATGATGTTCCCAAACTTTGTCAACATCTGTTTTATCTAAGAAGATACATTTCTCTGTTTGTTCATATCACTTACATTTTATTGCTGTTAAGTGATTGTCAAGCAGGCAAACTGACCAACACAAAAGATCTATACTTGGCGCCTGTGTATCAATACAGTATTGCCACTGAAAATATTGCGATACTATGCTGTATCATTTTTTTCCCCCACCCCTATTTAATAACAGTTTATTTTATTTTTTTATTGTACCCAGTAGCAGCAGCCATGATGCAACCTCCGTCTTCGGCCTTTGCCTGGCAACAGCCTGTAATGTCGTGGCTCATGCCAAAGTTGTGGCCCATCTCATGTGCCATGGTGGCAGCTACACCGACAGCTGACTCGGAGTGGTCCTATTCAAAAGAAGAATCAAATATTATTTTAAAAAGTCAATTTATTTGGGAGGTGGAGAAAAGAATGTTATGCTATATATTTCTCATGGCATTCTGTAATTGCTGGATACATGCCAGCGTTCCAGTATACTGACCTAAGTTACTATTGGCCCGTTGTGCCACCTGAGCTACATCCATCCCCATCTGGATGGGATCTCTACTCAAGTGCACGCAGAGGATTAATGTTTGTTTAGACTCTCGTCTCTCACCGTGTTAACTCCACCGGACTGGTAGTCGGAGCACATGGCTTTGAGAGGTGCCAGCCCGATGGTGGTGCCCTGGAACCCCCTCCCCCTAGAGACAAAAAACACCACTGGTGATTATTTCCAGCTGGACAACGGCCCACTGATA
Source organism: Percina caprodes (assembly GCA_013375575.1). Taxonomy (NCBI): domain Eukaryota; kingdom Metazoa; phylum Chordata; class Actinopteri; order Perciformes; family Percidae; genus Percina; species Percina caprodes. The sequence goes on from JABXJD010000278.1 coordinate 709,415, forward strand.
TACAACTGGTGATGTTAACTGTCTCACAAAATAAAGATAAAATCAATAACAAGATCTACCCCACGGGAAAGGAGGAGATGGGGGGGACACTAGCATTGGAAAGGGTGAAGAATGAAAAATGAGAAAATTAGTTGGAGACGGGGACACTGACGTGATGAGCTGAGCATTGTCGTTGGGGAGCATGCGGAGCTGTTTGCCTCTCCAGGACAGGAATGCTGCCAGGGTGCTGTGAGGGTTGTCTGAAACGTTGATCATGTCCTGGTTGGTCCACACCTCCAGACCGATTAATGCCACACGGATGCTCAAAGCCTTGTAGTACTGTGGTTGTGGAAAAGATATATCACACAAAAATCTTACATTTGACTTGTTCACTACTAGATTTAGGTGTCATGAACCAGATGTGTCAGTTTGTGGTTTTCATGCTTCATCTCAGATATTACCTTGTCAACCAAGTTGGCCGCTTCCAGTAATTTCTGTTTGGTCTTCTCAAGACTACTCCCATGCTTCTCAAACTGCCAACAACATAAACCACATTGACCACAGAAACATAACACCCACACTCTGTTTTACATCTTCCTACATCTCAAAAGGGGCTCAGAGTTTTATATTTACAATAACTACCTCTAAATAGAGTTATGGGTGCAAATTACTGACACCGTTTTCTATATTTAGGTTTTTACAATGCTGTATAAGGCAGACATTTACTATTTATACTGCATATAAATAGCTCATAAGCCATTCACGCCCACATTTACAACTACACTCTGGGCTATTTAGAGTCAACAATTAACCTAACCTGTATGTCTTTGGACTAGTTCATGACAGACTATTGGAAATTATGCTAGTATGCAAGTATCTTGTGATACTTAATTTAGCCGACAGCTCATTTCACATACAAAGGCACATCCTGTACACCCACATTTAATGGTGTCATAAAAGAATTCCATGTCCCTAAAAAGTGACTAAATCCACAACTGTGTCCTCACCTCAGCCTTGTCTGCCACTATCAGCAGCTCTACGTACTTAATATTCTGGTCCAGGTCCCTTTTTTCCTGAAAATGGAAACAGAACAGTTTAATACAGAATATTGTCATGTTTTGTGTCAAGGCATTATTGTGAGTTTGTCCCGTCCCAACGCACCCTCCCGTTCCGCGGTGACATCATCCCATGGAGGAAGTTGTTAAGCCTCTCCTCATGCCCCTTGTTACCATGGTGATGCAGGCAGCTACCTCTGGGTAGATGGAGACTCTGGGCTCTGAACACAGCGTGCTGCTGCATACCCGCGGAAACAGGAAGAGGCTCTATCAGGTAGCTGATGCTGGTGTTCAGAGAAATCAGTCCCCTGGGGAAACAAGACGCTACTGTTGGTTCCATCAAAACATAGCTCGAGAAAATGTGGCTCACTTAGGTTGCTGTCTATCTATCTGCATGCTGTGATATGCTGTGGAAATCTTAGTTTCTTTTGCAAACATTGTAAATACATTTTCAAACATCAAATTTAACAGTAATCTTTAATTGCATTGTCAAACTGAAGTGTGGGTAAAATGTTATGGCTGCCCGTCAGATTGGGATTTTTTTTATTTGGCTGTGGGGGTTTTACGGATGGGTGAAACAGAGCAAAGTGTCTCAGGCAATTTACTGCTGTTTATAAATGAAGAATCGCTGGGGCCGACAAAGCGATAGACAATCCTCTGGCTTCTTCACAAAACCCCTCACGAACATGCACTCAGCAGCAGGTCAAGCAGCTGTAGAAAACATCTGGAGAGACGCCCACATGTCAATGTCCCTCTGTGCTGTGTTAGCATTTCTCCAGAGAATCTACATTAGTAGGAAGACGTATTCATTCATCGTCCTCCAGATACAGAGTGCTGAAGCCACATAAACACACATATGGCTATGATTTCTGTCAGTGCTTGCCAGTTCCTTCTCTGTTGTTGGCCAGTGTTTCTAGCAGGAAGGGTCAGCTGTTTCGGTCCACACCAGGAGAAAACACAGGATCTCCATACTGAGCTGTACTCATTGAACCAGCGCTGGAGCCAGTGACCTACTAACCTACTGGACTGCACAGGACACTGCACACAGTTTCCTGTCTTATCTAATCAGCCATGCTTTGATCACAGGCTGGACAGTTGTGCATGCTTTGTTTACAGCTTCTTCATCTACTTAATATCACCTACAAAATTATGTTCAGAATAAGCATTGACATCTTAGGGAAGGAGGTTTGGTTGACCCTGATGCATGGATTTTTTTTTGTATGGATCGTAATATGGCAACGAGTGCATCTGCATTTTAAATAATTTGGTAACATGGTTTCTGTAATCGGAGATTATCAGATATATATTGGCCAGGTATTACCGTAAACAGGTTTCTATTCAGCCTTATGTATGAACATCGTAGAAAAGGAAAGTAGTACTGTCGCTTTGCCAGACCTTCCTACACAGTGCTGTGGAGGAAGGTCTGGCTAGTCCACACAGCATTCCGGGATGGGAGAAAAACATACTGTGGTTTATTGGCATTTCTTTAAACCAATCACAATCGTCTTGGGCAGCACTAGGTGCCCGACAGAGCCACAGCTCTGCTGAAAAATAGCCTTGAGAATGAACTTGTTTTGGTGGAACATGTGACAGAAAACTCAGATTGGACAGACAGTCTAGCTAGCTGTCTGGCATTACCCTGCAGAGATCTGAGGTGCAGTTAACCATAGTCCTCGTAAATCCACCGGAGTTTAAAATTCCAACACAAAGAAAGCGGAAGGTAATAGACATCCGGGAAAAAAAGAGCCTGATCCGGCGGATAATTCGGTAGCAATCCCGGAAGTGGAACGTCGTGGATGTCAACTAGGAAAGTAAGTGATGTTCATAGCTGTGAAAAGGTCTCAACATTTGGACAAATGTCCTTGTCTTTTTTGGCAAGTTGACCCAAATAGGAAATGTTGAACAACAGTAACTTATGTATTACTGTATGTTCTGTAGACAGGTATTCTATCAATGACTTAGAAAACAGTGAGGTTGAAAAACTGAATAAAAAATGAACTGAGGCTGTAAAATTAGCATTAATGGAACTAAAAGCTTTAATTTATAGAGTGAGTGGGGCAACACATCTTTAATAATAATCAATCACAGACGTCATCTCTACACGATCTGCAGCACTAACTCCCTGCCTCTGAGTATTGGGAAACATTTCCTCTTGGCTCTCTTGGTTTCTTGCAGCTCTTTACTGTTTTGCTGAAGAAAAGTCCTCTTCCCTGCTGATAAGTTAGGAGCTGTCTTCACAAATAGATTGGTTTGTTTAAAAAATTTAATCTTTTTTTAAGATATTTTTTGTGCATTTTCAGCCTTTATTTTTGACAGGACAGCTGAAGATATGAAAGGGGAGAGAGAGGGGGGAATGACACGCACCAACTGAGCTATCTGGCCGACCATAGAATTTAGTCTTCTGGTAGACTTCTTACAAGTCTTTTACTATTGGGACCCACTCAAAATATTTAAAACCTTTATAAATACAAACCATGGTGGGGTTTTACTTACCTAAGTCCTGAGCATGTACTAACAGCAACACTTGAGCCTTCCATGCCCAGCACCTCCCCATGGTAGAAACAGTGTCCCTAGAAGACAAAGATAATCAACGTTCAACAGACAGTTCTCTATGTAGAGAAGCAGGGTAGTGCAGTGATAAGAAAGACCAGAATGGCTTGTTATGCGAACATAAAATGCAGTATTTTATGTCCATATGGCCTGCTATACTGCTGCCATAGGTTTTGATTAACGGCATTGATATGTATTTCTCTTTTATGATCATTACAGCTCCTTGTTGCAGTTTAAGAGCATCAAACAGTTTCATAGACTTACAGCACTGGCAGGAGAGCAGGACTTGCGGGCTCCATCGGGAGTGTACCATATTTCCTGATACCCAGGGGCCAACAGCTGCCTGGTGAAAGACGGCACAAACTCAGAGACAATTTGAGCAATATATTTGAGCATATATATGTAGCGTCAGACATTCAATCTTCTGAAACAACATTATGGTGGAACAATGGTGCAAAGTACAGAGCAAAAAGCTGCAGGAAACAGAGGAGATAGAAGAAGACAGAGTTTCTCCAGCAGCCCGCAGCTCATAAAACATTAACTCTGACAGAGACAATCGACAAAAAACAAGACTGCTTTCAATATTTAGACACAGATTCTGGCAGAGTTAAGAGCAAATACAAAGCAATGTGGGAAAGAGTTGGGATAGTAATAAAACCTGTCTGTACCTTTCCCAAATGACCCTTTTTACTTTCTGGAAAGTATAGCTGAAGTAAGAGATGGTAACTTCCCTATGCTGATACTTTGTTGGTATGTTCATTTGTTTGACAGGACTATTATTTAATGTCCTCCTATTCTTCGCTCTATTAGCCTACTGGAATGTCTCCATTAGTACACAATACCGACTGCACAGAAGAGGTTGATAAATCAGGGAAACATACACATACCAAGAGAAAATTTCATTTTATTGTTGCAAAACATTCCTCTAACTCGCTATCTGTGTGTTTGATTGAGTGAGTGTCCTCAGACTCGAGCTGTTTCTGTCAACCTACCAGCACAATATTTACATCTCGTACAGATGCTTGTTTTCCTGCCTTTCTCCTTCCAAATCTGTCTCAATCCATCCTTCCTGTTTTCATTCATAACCTCTGCCTGTCTCACAGCTGGTTCGCTTTTGCTCGAACTTTCTAAATCTCCCCCCACAGACAAACTTAGATCCATCAAACTGTAGCCTGTAACTGCAGTGAAATCAGGCTGGAAAGAAACCTGCATGTATCTACTGGCGCTGGCTGAAAGACTGGACTTAAGTCTTAAATAAACACCAGATAGACCATAGATGTACTACTAATATTTTATTATTTACCATATATCATCTTCATCTATTTTACATTTAAGCCAGCTTGTAGCTTTACTACTGGGTAATATCTATGCATTAATCAGGCTAACTGTTATTCTTTCTGTTATTCATCTTTGCTGGAGAACATTTGTCCAAATCATTAGGTTGAAGTTAAATGAATAGTTCACCATTTTAGAAAACACATCTTTTCGCTTTCTTTCTGAGAGTTAGATGAGAAGATCAATGCCAATCTCATCTGTGTCCTTTAAATACAGGGCTACAGCCAGGCACTGGCTAGCTTATCTTAGCATACAGACTTGAAACAGGGGGTTAAGCCTGGGTCTAGTTGCAATGACTTTGCAACTTTTTGTAAGTATTAGAGAAATGACATAACTTTAGAGATGATAGTAGCTGGATTTTGTTACTATTGTTACTGTGACTTAATATTTGGTGCACAATCTCCACAGGAATGGGGGTATCTATCTTCTCATTCAACTCTCGGCAAGGAAATGACTAAGCGTATTAACCCAAAATGTCAAACTATTCCTTTAAAGGATGATAAAGACAAATGAAGGGATGATGGCGATCTCTGCCCCGAAGCAGACAAGCCTCTTGAATCAATAGCTGCCTGTTGATGCAATCAGCCACAAAGCAAGTCATAGACAGAAAATGTCTGGAGGGGGGACTGATTGCACACACACACACACACACACACACACACACACACACACACACACACACACACACACACACACACACACACACACACACACACACACACACACACACACACACACACAGTATCTGGCTGATGTCACCCTAAATGGGGTAAACCCCTCTCTACCCATATTGTGATTTGACCTTCTAAGTGCATTTATAGACTTCCTCTAGTTTTCCTGCTTCCCAAATATTCCCATCATGCTCTTTTCTCATCTGCATAGCCCTTTTTGTCATTCTAACAGGCAGAATGGATGGCAGAGTGGCTGATGATTGACTGAGCACAGCATTATACAGGAAGGATTGCTTCATCCACAAGGAGACACATATAATGACTCTCCTGCATTCTCCCTTATTCTCCCATGCTAGTCAACAGCTGTGTACACTCATAGAATGATGACTATATAACCTGCTGCCATGTGATATATAGACACAACATGCCATTAACAAATCAATTGCCAATACTGAAAGCACAATACCAGCATAGTTGGGTGTTTAAGTTTTGTCCTAGTTTTCAACACAACTAAAAATGCTGATGAAAAGTCAAAAACCTAGCAATGCATTTGTCACATTTAGACATGGCTAGTCTCTTCTACTGAAGGTTAAATACAGTTGATTTCTTATCTGGTTATGCATTGAAAATAACTGATATAACATGACTTTAAAATACCATAGCTACTGTTTCACTGCATGAAAGGTGAACCCATGCATCTGTCATCCGGCATGAATAATAAGCACAGTAACCACCCAAAATAATCTGCAGGTGCGATCAAACAGTGTAGTTTCAATTTGCCTCATCAGTATCTCGAGTAGTTGATCATTAACTGTGTGATAGGAATATGAGGACAACTGCAAAGCACATGCAGTTATGCATGATGTCATTGATTCAGCTCTGCAAACTGTTTTCCTGGTTGTGGTATTTTGCTGCTTCTTGTTGCACTGCATGGCTTGTTCAGTGTCTTAAATACGCTTTTTTTGTTGCAGTTGAAAATTAGCCAGCTAGCTTACACTGGCACAATAAACAAACAATAAAGAAATGAAAATTTTAATATATTCAGCCCTATGATGTACTGTATGACAAAATACAGTACATTGAATCTGTTTTATCTGGTCCAGCAACAGGTTTGGGAAATTCACATATTAATTTTCTTTCAAAGAGGTGGTTAAGACAATTGATACCACTTTCTATCAATAGGCTTAATATGAAGCTCCAGCCAGCGGGCAGTTATCTTAGCTTTAGCATAAACACTTTAAACAGGCAAAAACAGCTAGTCTGGCTGTGTCCAATGATTAAAAAAAAAAATCTGTCTAGCAGCATCTCTAAAGCTTTCCGATTAACCCTTGTTCTCTATACAAAAACAGAAGTGTATGGGCAGGACTATTTCTTGAACAGCTGCAGTGACCTGCAAGAGACTTATTGTCACCCCGAGGCTGCCAGGCAACCAGCTGAGACTGGGATTAAACAAACAAGATATAATGAGTTAATCAGCTTTAGAGGTGCTATAAGGAGGATTTCGCTACCTAGCCGAGTCTCCGTTTCCAGTCTTTATGCTAAACTAAGCTACTCCTGGCTGCAGTTTCATATTTCCGTACAGACGTGAAAGTGGAAATTAATTCTCATCCAACTGTCACCAAGTCTAAACCTCAAACACCCTTGGAATACACCATACCCTTGACTCTGACTTCCTTTTGGTAAATGCTGAGCTTTCAAATCAAGACTGCAAACCCCTCTGTGTGATGGCGGGAGAGCTCCACAGAGTTTGGATGTTGTCCAGTGTCCAGACAGATGCTGTGATTGAGGAGTTAATACTGGCTGAATCAGGGCTGTCTGGCAGTGAGGCTGAGACAAAGGCTTGGTTCAGCCTCATGATGGGAGAAAAGGGGTGGGGGAGTAATGCTAATGTACTCGGGAGATAGTGAGGGAGGGAGCGAGGAGTAGGGGACGTGGGGTAATGCATTAGGGTCAGTGGGTCGCATTCTCTCATAGTATCAGATGACATCACGGCACGCGGGTGGAGGCAGGGAGAAAGCTGATGCAAAGTCAAAGTACCACTTGGCAACGGATGATGAAAAGGCTTTTATTGCACATGGAGGACAATGTACTGTTGTGCAAAGCTCAGTGTGTGTGTGTTTCCCCAACACACAGGCTAACATACACGGCTACATTAAGACTTCAAAGCAGACCGAGCCAATGTGAGACTAAACATAGAAAAAAGGACAAGCAAATGCATCCCTGCTCCCTACTCCCTAGACCTGTTATCCATCAGGTCAGCCTTGTTTGTGTTCTTTTGGTCTGCCGTGTGTTTGTGTGTGTGTGCGTGTGTGTGTGTGTGTGTCATCTGTCTGCGTGTGGCCACAGTCTCCCAAACGCTGACCGCAGAGAGATGTATACTTGCACTAGAGCCCTAGGGAAAATCACACGAGGTTAGGGAAGGAAAGAAATGAGAAAGAATGGTTAGCTTTGAAGTGGACAGTGGAAGACATACAAGGTGAGGAGGAGGGGAGAGGAGAGGAGAGGAGAGGAGAGGAGAGGAGAGGAGAGGAGAGGAGAGGAGAGGAGAGGAGAGGAGAGGAGAGGAGAGGAGAGGAGAGGAGAAGAGAGGAGAGGAGAGGAGAGGAGAAGAGAGGAGAGGAGAAGAGAGGAGAGGAGAGGAGAGGAGAGGAGAGGAGAGATAATGGTGCGTACATTTCCCAAGGGAGTGCTTCATTCAGGTTCATGCACTTAAGGGTGTGCAGGAAGAGCATTGAGCAGAAGAACAGAGAAAGTCATGTAGAGGAGGAAGCAAGAATATCCACACAATTCATATCTGAACCAAATGCACATAACTCACACCCAAACTGACGCTACTTTCTATGACTTTTCTCACCTTAACCCTTCTCCTTTGGTCCATCATTCACATTATTACACTGTTTTCTCTCCCTCTGTTTTTACGCCCCTTTTTCTTCCCTCTGAGTCAGCACATTAGCCGCTGCCTGACTCTTAACCAAATCAATCCTCTACACCTGTGCACCACAGCCTTTCATTAAGATAAAAGCAAAAAAAAAAAAATGACCTACACATTTATGCACATTGGCAAGAATGGCAGAGGAGGGAGTAAATGGATTAAGTTTGTACTGCAGCCACTGGGAGTACTGATGCTCAAGAGCAATCACAGCTATATTTGTCCAGGTTTTGAAAGAGAGCAGAAACACATGAGATGTAAAATGCCACAGGAGTATAAACAGAAAGACAAGATTGAGACCGACTCACAGCTAGTTTGGGATATTCCTTATCTGCTGCCTGTAAGAGTTACAATTTCAGGGGCAATGAGGACAAGAGGGAGTAGCCAGGACACAGACATGGACACTGGCAGTATTTTCTCTGGCTTCTCTCCAAAAGCAGACATTGATCTTTTTCACCCCCCACATAGTCTCACATTGCTAAATGTGTCTCAACATTACGCCAGCAGAGGATAAATCAAACCACAGTAACCCAGTGTGGGATATTTCTGTTTAGGCTGAGAGGGGAAACACTGGCTGGTGGTAATGGGTGTACAAAAAGGAGGCGGCAAGCTCTTTCTAACAATGCTGTAAAACATTTTTGTAAAAGACCATGTGAAAGATATTGGGGTGGGAAGGGGGGCTGAACTTTATTATTATTATTATTATTATTATTATTATTATTATTATTATTATTATTATTATTATAACTTTCTTTAAGTAAAGCCCTCCGAAGAGTTACTAAAATTTTTAATGGAATCCTTCCCTCAACTTAGGAAAACATCATCTATCTTAATATCTCAAGATAAAACCAGTATAAACTTAAGGTGCATAAAAACAAATATGAATGGTTGTGGAACATTAGTTTTTATAATATGCACCACATTTGCAAATTTGAAATTATGGCGAACATGGTGAGTCACCAAACATTCTCATTCTTTCACATTTGAACCAACGGAGCAATTCTACTTTTTTTTGGTACTTTACTCTCTCTTTAATAGCAAACCTGTTATTTCAGTTATAAAAAAAGAGTCTGAATTTCTCAATTTTGCCATTGTTATTTAATTAGAACATCCTACACACCACCCAAAGTCAAACCTCTCCCTACCTCCCACCCTAAACATTTTCGTACAGTCCCTTAGTGAATTGGGCATCTAAGGGTACAAGTGTAAGGAGGCTGAAGCATAAGTGAATGAAACAGAAAAGAGTATTTACGTGATCAATAAAGCTCCCAGACAAAGTATATTACAGAATCAATACTAAGGTGGGGCACATATAAAAACTGGTTTTCCTTGAAATCCTTTTGTGTGCCTTATCATTGAAAATGCAAGTAAAAATTGTTTTAATTTCTACAAAAAATATATATTTTTTTATCATCTCAGTACCTATCCTATTCTTCACATTACCTCACTCCTATTCTAACTGTCACTGGGGCAGAAGTGAAGAAATCTTAACAGCTTTCCTGTTCCAGGAAACAGTTGAGAAGTTGCACAAAAATGGTGTCACAATATATTTTTGTTACGTAATACTTTACCTGAAGGTATCTACATAAGAGTGACATGACACTGCCATGACACCTGAACCCTAACTTGTCATGACAAAATCAAATGACACTTACTAAAAGAAGCGTTATGGCATGTCACTTTTATGTAGATCCTTTCAAGTAAAGTGTAATCTCCCGAAGGAAACTTGATCTGCAGCGGGGATCAAATCCCATCAAGGGATCGTGGCAAAAAAATTAAATATTGACAGCACAACAACAGCAACACACACAACTACAAACAATCTATGGCCTCTTTCTAGGCACAGTCTGCAAATATACAGCATAGATATCAGTTAACACAATCTCTACTACGTGTTGAGGAACTGAAAAAGTTTTATCAAATGTATCTCAAACTATCTTTCTTCGGCCCCCTTCTGTCCCTCTCTTTTAGGCAGACAAACACTGTGTGTGTGATTGATTAAAATTCCTTGCCCAGGAGGAAATCTAACAGTTTGACCACCTGCCGGGGAGGGCGAGCAGGGGGGCAAATCCCTTAGGGGACATCCAGTCAGACACTGTGGAGTCGTGGTTTAATGTGTGTGCTTGTGAGTGAATAAGTGACAGAGAGAGCAACTGATAGAAAAAAGCACTTCATTTCTAATGTTCATAAAAGCTTCCCATTTCACTTGTGTGCTGGCCCAAATCCAAAAGTGATAAACCACAACTCTGTAGTCACCACCGACATCTCCACTGCTCCAGTTCTCCCTGCTGTCCCACCCTGTGATTGCGCTGTCCATTAAACCAGGGAGATACTTCCTATCACCATCCCATTGTTACTGGACAGGAACCTCTCCATCAGATTACAGGATGTTAGGTGCAGACACACAGTCTTACTTCCTGTTTGCCCAAGGCACACAGATCGGGTGTCAACCAAAACCATCGACCTCCTTTCCTCCCTTCATCTCCCCTCTCCGCACCCACAGGGCCATGACCTTATAAATGCGTCAATGTGACAGCTAACATCTGGTCAAATAAACGTGGCTAGCCGGGGCATCTTCTGGAAGTCTAAGAATACAAAGCTCAATGTACAGTCACATGGGAACAGTTTGATACAGGCCACTATTTTTTGGGGGGCTTTTGACTCATTTTGGTAACCTTGGAGCATCAAACGGCACCAGATACATTCCTACTTAAACCTTTTGCAGGAAACACAAAGGAGGTGTACTGCTCTTAAGTCACTCACTCATTTTTCTCCAGCTGTAGTTTTAGCTCCCGGCCATCAGCTGAGATCAGAATCTGTGCCTTTGCAGGATGCTGGGAGCAAAACAGAGATGTGGTCAAACAAAAGCTGACTTACATATGGCAACATTATGAAAATCGTTTTTTTCATTTTGTTTGCAATTTTGATACAACGACAAAAGACAGACAGACCCACCTCTTTGTCGGCAGACCTCATGTGTCTGTGAGGATGCAGCCATGTGGGATAAGTAATCTCATAATTCTGTACATTGTCAAGGATGCTGCTCAGTGGACCCGGCTTGTTTTCTCCTTATAAAAAAGACGCAAAAATGACACGTTGTAGGTGGTCTGCAGCATATAGGCACTTTAATTACCTAGGCTATTGATTTTTTTTGTATTATTATTATTGGCATATTGACTAATATTAACATTATGCATGCACAAGTGACATTTTAAATAAATAAAAAATGCGATCCAATGCAATGACGGTCTAGTTTTTCCAACACATGTACAACTCCATTTTCAGCCATCGCTCAGGGAAACAATCAGACTCACCATTGTAAACAGCGCCTTCAGATACAGCAGCAGCCTCAACACAGCGCAGGAAAACTAAGAGACACAGACACAGAGAGGTCTGCACAGCGTCAGGCGGAGAAGAGCGCGCTCCTGGACGCATTCTAACAACAAGCGGCGGCTCCGAATGAATCTGCTACCCTGAGACATAAATATGCGGTGAACTAGCCTGGGTGGTTCACATCCGATGGAGGAGACGCCGCCGGTGTGACATCGCGATACGCCGCTGCTCGCTCGTCTGAATGAGATGCTTACAGTTAGACCGCGGGGCGCACATCTCTCTCATTCTCAACCCCTCCCCTAATTTTAACACACACACACACACACACACACACACACACACACACACACACACACACATAAGATATGACAAAAACATGTACGAATGAGCAACAAAGCACTGAAATCTAATGATGAAAGAAAGCATCCAAAAAATCTACCAGGTAGTTTTACATAGTTAGACAAGACACAGATTCAAAAAAAGAATAGTCAAAATTGAAGTAGAGATATCCTAATGTTTAGTCATAGTATGCTTCAAGCTCCAGAAATGCTGGATCCTACATTTCCCATCATGCAAAATAAAAATAAATAATTTGGACACCCCCCCTCCATAACTTCAGTTTGTAATGCAAACTTTCTGTTATAAATTTGTAGTCTTCAAGTGACATCACTGTGACATCATCACAGTTTTCTTCTCCTACTTTAGTGTCAATTCAATTCAATTCAATTCAATTTTATTTATAGTATCAATTCATAACAAGTGTTATCTCGAGACACTTTCCAGATAGACCAGGTCTAGACCACACTCCAGAATTTACAAGGACCCAACAGTTCTAGTAGTTGCCTCCAGAGCAAGCAACAGTGCGACAGTGGCGAGGACAAACTCCCTTTTAGGCAGAAACCTCGGACAGACCCAGGCTCTTGGTAGGCGGTGTCTGACGACCGGTTGGGGTTAGAATGAAGAGTGGCAATAACAGCCACAGAAAAGATAACAGTTTGTAGTAGTTCTTTGTAGTAGTTCATGGCTTAGCAGGGAATTGTGCAGCATTACAAGGCACAGCAGGACGTAGCAGGGCACAGCAGAGTGTAGCAGGATGTAACATGGCATCGCAGGACGTGTAGCGGGACCATGGCGACAGCTGCTGCCATGATTTTGGAGCCTCCCTGATCCAAGGAAACATGCTGGGCGAAAAAGAACATAAGGACTCCGGGGAATGACTCCCCAGAGCTAGGTTAGTAACAAGCATTTCTGGGACATGGATGCACACAAATGGAAAGATAGAGGAGAGAGGAGCCCATTGTGTCAAAGGAAGTCCCCAGCTGTCTAAAACTATTACAGCATACTGTAACTAGGAGAGACAGGGTAAAGATAGGAGCCTGGTCAGGCTAGAACTCTCCCCAACCGGACCGGGCTGTATGCCCTGCCTCCCTCTAGTTTTATTATATTATTGATTATATGATAGATAGATCTGACAACTATGACGAGAAGCAGGTGGGCCGGGTTAGGCGGACGCTGCGACTCCTCACTCCCTGACAATATTCAATTCTATGCCCTAACTATAAGCTTTATCAAAGAGGAAAGTCTTAAGCCTACTCTTAAATGTGGAGACGGTGTCTGCCTCCTGAACCCAAACTGGAACCTGGTTCCACAGGAGAGGAGCCTGATAGCTGAACGCTCTGGCTCCCATTCTACTTTTAGAGACTCTAGGAACCACCAGTAACCCTGCATTCTGGGAGCGCAGTGCTCTTGTAGGGTTGTAAGGTACTATGAGCTCTTTAAGATAAGATGGTGCCTGACCATGAAGAGCTATGTAGGAGAGAAGAAGGATTTTAAATTCTATTCTGGATTTTACAGGAAGCCAATGCAGAGAAGCTAAAACAGGAGAGATGTAATTTCTTTTCCTGGTTCCTGTCAGAACACATGCTGCAGCATTCTGGACCAGCTGAAGAGTCTTTATGGACCTTTTTCAAGCAGCCTGATAATAAAGAATTGCAGTAATCCAGCCTAGACGTAACAAATGCCATCCAGAGTAACTATCTCTTCGGATAATGCGTCACGGAGGTGCTTGGGCCCCAGAGCAATAACAGTACTCAGGACATTATACAACTGTTTTCCCCCATCAATGTAATCCTCCTAATTTTTCTTAAACTGATATTTATGTGTACAATTGATTTCCTTTGACTTTACAATCCTGTATTCACATAATATTGGCAGAATGAGAAAAACATGAAACCATCCAGTTATTTTGACTTGAGTGTTCATGAATTATTCCAAAATGGTTATCCCAACTGCCAGCCTTGTAGTGACACCATGTGTATCTTATTCATCACAGTACAATGGATCTTATTTAGCTGTTACTGCCAATGATGGTGGCTTTGCGGCAATGTTGGTATTAGTTTATATACTTCTGTGGTTCTTTTTAACAAGTGGAAGATATTGCTGCTGTTAGAAATTCATGAGGTCTCCGAGGCTTATGTGAGCATATTTCCCCACTTGGTTGCTTGTAATTGTAGTCCGTACAATATGATGTGAATGCAACTTAGTGACCAATCACAATGGAGGACAGGAAATATTTTTAAAAGAGAAATTACATACACTTTTACTGAGGTTACGTCAACCATTTCCTCAGTTTTTTCCAACCAGGAGTCCCAAAGGATTAAGTGTAGGCCCTGCATGTAAACACATGCTGTCTTTAAATAACCACACCACTTGCCTCAACACGCTCTTGTTACTGAGAAACCATCTATACTATAAGACATATGTTGAGTCACTGATGTGTAGGCAATGGTCCAAGTTTACATTACCGGTCAAACGTTTGGGGTCACTTACAAATGTCCATACCACGCCATTATAGACAGAATACCAGCTGATGTGAGTGGGTGGCTGATCTTTAATACAATATATACATTGCCCATTATCAGCAACCATTTATCCAGCGTTCCAATGGCACATTATGTTTACTAATCTGATATCATTTAAAAAAAATAAAAAATAAAACTGAGTACCCTTTTGCAATTATGTAAGCACATAATGTAATCTGAAAACTGCTGCCCTGATTAAAAAACAATGCAACTGATCTCAGCTGGTATTCTGTCTACAATGGAGTGCAATGGAAATTTCTAAATAACCCCAAACTTTTGATCGGTAGTGTATGTCTTACGAAAAGGGCCACTTCGTCAATCATAATGTGTTGTTGTACATCTTACTTAATTGAAGTCCCGTGTGTAATTGTTCATTAACTCATTATTAAAACAAGCAGCCCTCTGTGACAGATCTAAAATGCTGTTGACCCCTGGTTATATAAAGTACAGTAGAGAAGTACATGCATGCTTAACAAGGTCAGGTGACCAAAAATACAGTTGTAATGTCCGACTGTAACCAAGCCTGTACTACAGTATCAAAATACAGTTGGCTCCTACCACTTTGAGCCTCCAGCAGCCATTCATACTGAGCCGGTCATTTATAAGTGCAATGATAAATATGCCACAGAGCACATGTCAGAAGGATAGAGTGTATGCAGGGTGTGTGAGGTATTCTTAGCACTGTTGACAGTGCAGGCCGCTGAATCCATTCACATCTCTAAATGGTGTCTTGGCTGCAAGACAAGGCCTCTCGCTATTGCCAAAGGTATTGGTTTCTGTTTTACTCTGCCAGATATGCTTTCTTACTATGACCTTTAAGTGATAGCAGATGGGCATCCTGTAGCATAAAATTTCATTAGGAAACTCTGCTACCTAAACAAAAAGGGTAGATGACTGTCAAAAAAGGCCACACAAAGATCAAAAACTAATAGTGGGCCAAGAAGATTTGTGTTAAACATGCTGAAAGATCAAGTGATGGTAGTATTCTGAATAATGTTATTCAGGATTTCAAATGGGGATACATTTTTGGTAAAGCAACTTTAGGAGAGATACATGCACTAGCCTAGGATTGGGAAGATGCCTGGGGCAATATTTGTGTATACGTCCCGCAACACCCATGGCTTAAAGCTGATGAAATCTTCTGCTTCCCTTTGAACATGATCATCACTGATCTAAGCAGAATGTGTCCTAGGGAACATGATGATAGAGGTTTAATATGTAAGAATGTAAGAAAATGTGTTGCTTGGGAGAGAGTCATTATAAAAAGTTAATCATCAAAAGGCTTCAGTCTCAGAAAAAAGCTCTTTCAAAGTATTCAAGTGTACTGCGCTTCATGGGTGGCACGTTGTTTATCTACATCCGTCAACAAGCTGTTCTATCATCTGCCCACTGCTTGTATGGGTCCACTGCAACAGTTGTGGCCAAACTCAGTTCAGTGTTTTCATCCTACTGCAGCACAGGAGCTGTTAGCAGATGTCATCCTCCAGGACGTCTGGGTGTTCCTCCCAGAACTGCTCTCAGATAATGTCATAGTGGTGGGCCTGCACCCTCCTCCTGCTGAGAGTCACAGCCACGTCCTTCTTCTCTTCATTCAGGAGCTTCATGCATTTGGTGACCATTTCATCTCACTGGACACAAAAAATGAGGAATATGATTAGTGCAATTAAAAGTAACTTAAAGGAATGGTTCAACATTTTGGGAAATATCACTCTCATATCTGACTGTCTCATATCTGTCCAAAGACTGCACTTGGCCAAGAAATAGTCCAGCACATAACCCTCTGTTAAACTCCAACTTGTTGTTTTTACACTTCAGTTTTTAACTTGTTATTTAGTGACCTTTAGAGGAACTGGTAGGTGTTTATTTATTTTTATATTTGGACAGTTTTTTCTTGCTTAAAGTCTTAAGCTAAGCTAATGGACAGGTATGAGAATGGTATCAGTCGTCTTACAAAAAAAATGGCAAACTATTTGATTTAAATAAAATCCTTTCTACACACTTGAGCGCTATTCTAAAAAATGCTACTGGTAACACATCTTGCATTTCTGATTTTGGTTTGTTAATGCATTTTTTTCCAATCCTTGTTAATAAATAACAAAGCCATGACCAGCCATTCTGCACGACCATAGTTCATCCATAACCTAGTTTTCCCTTAACAACCTTATAAGTACTGTTTATCAAAAGTAAATAAGGAAGTTGTTCATGAATGACAATCCTAATATACTTTGCTCAGTATGGGCCTGATAATGTGGTAGTCATTCTCCCTTAACAAATATAGAATAGAATTATATATATAATTCTTAAGAAGAATTAACTTGCAGTAACAGCTCTCACTAATTCCCCATTCTAAAGTGATGTCTTGCTCATAACTAATTCACTTGTAGTTTGACACCTCAACCCACACAGGCTATTTTTTCTAAAGTTGCCTCTCCTTTACACGCAGTAAACCCATTATAGCACAAAAGTACAACTTGTCAGACTCAAGCCCGGGCTGCTGCTAAGGACTCAGTCTACAGATTAAGATGCACAATATTTTTATGAAGTTGTATTGGTACTGTAGGTATGTGATCAGTATAAGTTTCAATTGTATGTACAGTATGGCATGATATAAGCACTTTTAGTCCTGTCAGTAATAATGTTTACCATTCCAAATCCTACAGTTAATGACGAAGACTAGGCAGAAAACTGATGTTGTAGTGTCTGGTGCTGCTGCCTGGCCTATCATCAGATGTGGGATTTAGAGAGCTAAATGGATCGTAGAATATTGACAAGTGTCAGTATTTACGTAAGCATGTCTTACAGTGTGATAACAAATACATAGGGATATAGCTTTAAAATTTTTCAATATGTTTTGGAAATCTATGAAATGGTCCATTAATAAAGGAGATCTATCTACTCGTGCTGACTTTGATCTTTCTACCACTGAATGTAAATAGAACTTGTGCCTCTCAATAGACCTCCATTTTTAGAATAGGTGTACTTTTGTGCTATAATGGATTTCCTAAGTGTCACCTTTTCCCAGATAAGAGTAGTGCCTTTCCTGTAGAGGGCAGGTTCAGTGTTGTAGTTGATATCAAACTCAGAGAGCATGATCTCATTTTTGTTTGCAGCTAATGTTCCCTGTAGGGAGACATGACACAGTTAGACATATTCATATCAATATTACAAACATGTTTGTATTAAAAAAATCAGCTCATACGAGATGCCTCACTGAAAAAGTAATCTTACCATCCCAACCCACTGGTTCTATTCATGTTTGGTTGTTTGAATGAGTAAATACATTGATGGTATGATCTATAAGGAAGATGATCTCTTTATAGATATCCAAAATCTAAGATGAGATAGTCCCATATACCGATATTGATATTTTATCAATAGCCCAGGGTTGCATTATTATTTAATATATTAGTCTTTCTGTGTATGCAACTTAATATTAGGCTTATTAGTGTACTTCAGAGAATTTTTGTCCCTAAAGAATTTTTTTTAAAGTGATCAAAGTGAACTAGGAAGCATGAAAGTTGGGCTGCGAATGACTCATGTTGACCAAAAATCCTGCCAGAATTAAAATTTTCACAACTCGTCATCTGTCATTACTTCATTTGAGTTTCCCCTCAAAGCTCATCGGAGAATGAAGAGACTTCCAGAGAACAGCTGTGTCTGTCAGTGGCAGTGGCATGTGTTCATCTCCAACTAGAATAAACCACGAGTAAATAATGTGGTGACCATGTGAAAATGCACAAAAAAGGGTCATTTAAATGTAGTCACATCTACAACATGCCACTACATTCACAACCAAGTCTTCTTAGTAACATAACAAATTCAAAATAGTTATATTATCAAAGTTTACACAAGTACTTTTAGTCACAAACAAAGGATAAGAAAGCTGAGATTAATATTCATTTTCATTATCAATAAATCTACGGGTTATATTTGCCATGTCAACAGTAGGTCCTCTGACAATTTTAGTCCATCCAGAAGCTTTTTTTTAACACATCATGGAAGCACAGTGTCAACAACCGCCATAACAACACAAAGAAAATTGCAAATGTAGTCCAACAATAATGCTGGAAACATGAAAGTAATTTAGTTGATGACAAAGTCCTAATACCATAATATGAATTTACCTGGAGGAACGCGCCAACAGTCTCTGAAACATTTGAAAAGGCTTCTTCATAGCCTTTATGTAGTTTGACAGCGGTTGGCATCCATAAGTGTTGCATTACCTCCATCTACTGGAGAGCGCTGGGATCGTCACTTGAGACACAAGAACGGCGTCTCAAAAGTATACGCACAAATAGAAGAAGATTTACAAATATACAGTATTTACATTCAAAAACACTAAGTTCATTTACGAATTATGAAATACAAGTTACGAATCAAATACACATTTGCGGATATAAATTGCTCAGAATTCATTTCTGCATTGCGTTTCACAAGTTGAAAATACTTATGAGACTGTTTTAGCACCATACGAATCTTTGGTCTGAACTTGCTACGCACACACAGTGAGTGATACAGACTGAAACTGTAAGTCAGACTGTGTATCATCATCGTAGCCATCATCTCTTTGTACTCCTGTCTAACTTTCGACTTTCTGCTTTATTGTAGCTGGATATATTATTTGTTGTTTCGTTAACGTTAGCTATGGTGAGATGCTTGCTACAGTTGCATTTTGAGGGAGAAATCTGCAAAAAATGTTTTATTTCTCTGATTTACTGCTTTGTTTTAATGACCCCCAGGCGCTCTTCTCTTATCAGTCGCTTTTACCTCGCTCATCCACTTACCATTACGTGCACGCGGGTATGGAAAGCCAAACTGTTCAAATATACGTGATTTCTCACACGTAAACAACACGCAAACAATGCGCAAACAACGCGCAAACAACGTGCAAACAACGAGCAAAATACACGTTAACAATGCATTGATTTTTCACACGTAAACAACACATAAATGACACGTAAACAACGCGTAGACAATGTGTTGTTTACGTGTTAATTTCATGTGAATTTGAGCCATTTGGTCCCTTCTCCAGTTTGAATGGGTGAGCATCCTAAGCTCCCATTGGCTGCTGAGCAGTAGGGTTAAACCATTTCTGTAAGCCTGGGGAGGGGGTCGCCTGCCAATAGTCAACATGCAAAGGATCCTCTCACTTTTTTCTTTCTCATTTCTTCTTTGTTGTTTAGCTTTTAAAAAATATATAATATTAATTTAACTTCAATGAATTTACTATTCAATTATAAACTATTTTCATCAAGTTAACATTACCACCTTTTGCTCCACTGCTGCCTTTTTGGGGACCTTCCAGCTTTAACACCATCAATTAAACTTTCCAATCCCAGCAGATTGTTGTAGTGGGATAGTTGTGTTATGCAGAAAGATTTTTCAGCTGCACTGCAAGGGAGGCACAATTGATTGTAGCATTTTTTTCTTCTTTCTTGCACAAATTGTACTGTGGTTCCTGTTGTATGTTTTTGCTGTACAAGCTTTTATTGTACTATTTCTAGTCATTGCCATTATCTTTATTGTGACTACTACTGCACTGTTTATCACCCCCCCCAACCAGCACCATCAAACACCGGCTAAAAGCCTGGGTCTGTTTCTCCCTAAATGGAGTTTTTCCTCACCACTATCACACTACTTGCTCTTGGTGTAATTACTGGAACTGTTGGGTCCTTGTAAATTATAGAGTGTGGTCTAGACCTACTCTATCTGTATAGTGTGCTCAGATAACTCTTGTTATGATTTGATACTATAAATAAAATTGAATTGAATATATATATTTGCAATTGGCTAGTGTGAACAAACTATGAGAAATAAATGTTATGTTGAAATTATAGTGTAGATAGATAGTTAGACAGACTTTATTAAAGTATTAAATTTTTTTACCTGGACCTTATTTTTCTATGTTTTTGTGTGTAACCCTTTACAGCTACCTAACGTAACTCTAAACAAAAACATATAAATTACTATTTTACGGCTCAAAAGCATAACCCAATGATTTTCCTTTGTAGGAAGAAAACTCCAATGAAGAAGTAGTAGTTCAGTTTAAATACCAATGCAGCAAAAATAAATGTACTGGGTAGTGCTTCCTTAGTTCGGCCTTTTAGATAATACTCCAGAGCCTCAGAGCCTCAGGATACCTACTTCCTCAGATTAACTCACGCGAAATAAAAAATAAAAAAACGGCTTGAGTGAACAGGTGTAAGTCTGTTGCAGGCAGCTTAATTGCTTGTTAACCATGGTGTTGTCGTCCTTTTTGTGTATACAACCCTTGTCCACCAGATCGAAAATGACCGGCCTTCACTAAATCCCTAAAATAAAGCAGCTTACTGTAATTGTGAATGTCAAATCTTAGGATGAAGAAACAGCCGAATATCTGAATTTTTCCTCTTCTCAATGCAAAAAGACTACATTTATTCAGTGAAGACACTAGTTGTTTTTATACAAGCTCTGTTCTTATGTTTTTCTTTATTAAAGTTGAGATTTATTATGAATATTATAATTTTTTAAGGTGCTGCATATGTGGATATTTTTGTATCAAGTAGTGGGCCTACTTGTGGATCTCTGCATCCCAAAGACTAGAACCAGCCTTGCATCAGGACCTGTGTGTGTGTGCTAAGATTTGCGGCCCCATGTAGACATGCAGGTCAATCTCATCCATCCTTTTGCAGCTGTCAGGAAGAAAGTTGAGGCAATGTCCTGGGCATTGGAAACAGCATATCATCCAAAATAGTTTGTTAATTATATCGTAAATACAGTAGAGGTTGGTAGTGTAGAATTCTGGATGTACACTGGGGTTTTAGGGATGGTGAACACACTTGTGTCATCAGTTTTTGAAAAACTAATCGTTAAATAGGTGAAAATGGCTAATGAGTTACTGTCACACATGTGCAATAAACATGTTTAATATTAATTTTCACCCATTTAACAATTAGATATTTACAATCTAATTACACAAACCTGTATATCAAACTCCATAAATTAATTCAATATTTACAACTTCCCTTTCAATGAAAAACACCATTATATTTTTAAACTACAGTTCCCTACAGACGCGCCGTGTGCCTTGGTAAAAATAATCACCACAGTTGTAGTTTTTTCTGGTTTGTTAATATCTAGGGTTTTAAAAATATATATCTACTGACTATACACAATATATAGTACAGCTGAAATATGAATTACTATGTATCTAAATGATCTACTTCAACAAAAAGTAAAGATGTTGTATTTCTGTTAAATGATCCAGTTTTGATGAAATGGTGTCTTGTGTTGGGAGTTCTACTGGTTTGCAAAGTGTGGTTCTACAAGCATTTTTATTATCAGCCATAACGTCTAAACCATCCAAGGCAGACTGATCACAAGCTGTAGTGTAATGAAAGTTTCTGTCCCTGTAAAAGCTAGAAGTCTGAATGAAATTAAACTTGTATTAAGAAAAACATGTTTTAGTCAGGATCTTAAGGAGAAAAACTACACTACCCACAATCCTAAGCACTTGGAACTGTTTACTTTACTCGCAAAAATGCGAACGCTAGATCAAGTTTGGACTGTATGGATTCTACCATTCATGTCACTCACGGACCTCGCTTCCTGATTTACAGCCCCGCTCTCATAGTTTAAAATAACTCACCGTTGTCTGCTACTGGACAGGCTACACGTAAACCGCTGTGGGCCGCTTGCTTGGTCCTCCGGTAATGTGAGCAAGATTAGCATGGCAGCGTTAGCCTTAATATCTGATGTCGCAATTCAAATGCGACATTTAAGGTCCTTAATGGTCTTTTTTGAGTTTAAAAAGGTTCACTATCTGTATGTAGATATATTTTAGCCTAATGTAAAACATTTTTTTTGCTGGACAGCAACCCCTGAAGGATGATGATGATGATAATAATTTTAAGTTTATGACATTACTGATTCTCCTTTTCTTCTTTTAGAGATTGTTTTATTATTCAGAAACACATTTAGTGTAACGCCACAGACAACTTTATGCACTGGCTTTTGCTTGTTAATGGTACGAAATAAAAACATTTGTCATGATTGTATATCTCTGTGGGTGTTGTCAACATGAAAGTGTGAGATTTATCCTCTGTAATATTGTCCATTTGCTAACATTGTATATTTTGGCAGCTTAATAGTATTGATGTCAGCCATAGCACACGCTATATTTTAAACAAAGCTTTTATTTCTCATAGTATATACACACTAGCCAATTGCAAATATATAAAGAAAGCTTGAACAGAAAAAAAATATACAACAGCTAAATAACCAGGAACCACTGTACAATATGTGCAAGAAATAAAAAATACTACACTCAAACAAAAAGCGGAGCAAAAGGTGATAATGTTATCTTGATGAAAATAGTTTCTAATTGAATAGTAAATTAATTAAATTTAAATTAATATTATATATTTTTTAAAAGCTAAACAAAAAAGAAGAAATGAGAAAGAAAAGAAGTGAGAGGATCCTTTACATGTTGAATATTGTCAAGCAACCCCCTCCCCAGGCTTACAGAAATGGTTTAACCCTACTGCTCAGCAGCCAATGGGAGCTTAGGACGCTCACCGATTCAAACTGGAGAAGTGACCAAATGGCTCAAATTCACATGAAATTAACACGTAAACAACACGTTGTCTATGTGTTGTTTACGTGTTGTTTACGTGTGAGAAATCACGTATATTTGAACGGTTTGGCTTTCCATATGGGGCGCTCGTCTCAGCCTTTTCCACCAGCTGACAGTTTGTGAAATAGAAATAAAACAGACAGACTGCAGTGCACAACGACACAGACAGATGCATGGTGAAGGAAGATTGATTCAAAGTAGTGAGTGATATAGAGTGCACTGTAAAAATAAAATAAAAATTCTTTTTCTGATTTGGGGGGGCTTAGGAACATTTGTGGTAGCTTCAGCCCCCCCTAAAATAGGCCTAACAACGTCCCTGGTTTTAACGATTTAATTTGATGTAACCATCTTCCTCGTTTTGATTTTCTACAGAACGCAGATGTTCAAATTACTCAAAGTAAGTACTCTAATGATTTGATTTATAACAAAAATACCTAATGTAAGGAGTTATTTTCAATGTATTTTCCTCCACAGAGCAAAACAAATGATTAAAATTGGACATTGTCCAAATGTTTAACAATTGTGACAATGTCCTCTGTTTACCTCATGGGACCTTAATTCGGAAAAAACATGATTGGTAGTGAACGGGGAGAGGCAAATTATTTTTTGCTCCAGTTTGAATTTAGCCATGGATTACAAATATGATGTTTGTCAATTTAAAAGATAATGTCTCTGATGAAGACTATTATTATTATGTTTTTTGGGTCAGTAACTTCACTTAAATGGATACTAAGCAGGAATTGTCTCTTACTGTTTGAAAACAGAGTGACTGAAAGAGGATGGAATAATAATAATTTATCCAGTGGGGAAATTACAACTTACTCTCTGTTTTGTTAGAAATCACTACACACAGGGGGCGGTCAGTGCTGGACCAGAACCCTGGCTGCAATTAGAAGAAAGGACATTACTTTCAACGGTATTTCCCAGTCGATGAGAGTGTGTTCTCTGCATTTTCATTTGGGTAAGTTCTCTGAAAATGTCTTTAAATGTGTTTACGTTGTCGTCTCTTAAAGATAAGAAGTGCACCTGACGTTGTTGCCTACCCTGCTAGCTTACTATATCTATCAAACTGTTGCTGCTTCAAAAATACTTGGTTAATAACAAAATACCTAATGTAAGAACTGAAGTTATTTTCAACTATGTAATTGATTATTACACATGTATTTTCCTCCACAGAACAAAACAAAATTCATTCCTGCTGAGGAAATTGTCCGAAAGGAGGACAAATACTGTCCCGCCTATTGAGACCCATGTTATTAATGTTTTTTGTTGTTGTTTTTTTTAAATATTCTAAAGATGCCTTGGTTGTCCTTTATAATTTTGGTTCTGCCATATTTATTTTATTGATGTCTTGCCTTCTATGTCTATTATTATTATTATTACAAATTGAATTACTGGAATTTTTATGATAATACACATACCATCAGTTTTATGCATGTCTAACAATGTGGTTTTACTCTTTATTTCTTGTGTGAATTTAATATATTGTTTATGGTTATTTATTGAGTGAGGCACTTTTTAAACACTATTTAACTTGAGCCCTTATTTTACTAATCTTTAATGCTATGTGTACCTTTTAACCTCAAGGGCAAGTAATTCAGGAAGTATTTTAGACCCTTTAAAAGTTTTTAGTCCCTTTTTAGCTGATGGAAAGCCTTTCCTCGCCCCCTGCAGGTGGACGGCGATACTGCAGTCTGATGTCTGAGCATAGACTGTTTATATCATAGACTGTATATATTTCATAGACTGTATAAACAGTATATTAACGGTCTATGTGTCTGAGGCAGCGGACTTTTTCTTCATTCCGTTTCATTCTGTCCGGTTTGTGCGCTCGTGAGGAAAACGTGAGTATTGTGCATGTGGAGTTTATTGTGTGACACCATGCAAGAAAAATGTGTTAGTTTAACTATTTAAATCAAAGTTATGGCAGGAGTTGTTATGAAAGCCTTATTTTCCTTTCTCCAAGGCACCCGACACTTGTTAAAGTCTACTTAGCTAAGCATCGCCGTTAATATGTGATAACGCCGGTTTCCATCCCACTTCGTGTGTGCTTTGAGTGCTTATATCTTGTATATGTCACACAGTTGTGTGAGGTCCTTAGATACCAGCAAAACAAGGCGTTTCCACTGTTAAAAACCTTCAGGATCCACAGGATGGTTTCTTCAATAATTGTGGGAATGCTGTTCCACAGACAAGGGTTCGATTCCCACAGAGAAACCTCTGCTTATTCAACTTAATTAAAAACCATTACTACTTTTTCAACTATTCTCACTACTTCAACATCTTCTTACAGATGTACGCTATTTATCCGGGTTAGCTTTAGCGTTTATATATTTTTTTAATTTTTCCACCTTTTTACATTATTGTTGTTATTCAACTTAATTAAAACCATTACTAATTTTTCAACTATTTTTACTACTTAAGCTTCTTCTTACTGATTTAAGCTATTCAACCAGGTTAACTTTAGCATTTCAGCTATTCAGCATTTTTCAACTATTCTCACTACTTCAACATCTTTATAGTGATTTAAGCTATTTATCCAGGTTAGCGTTAGCAATTCAGCTATTCAACATTCCCACGCATTTTCTGCAGGAAATGCATTTTCTGGTTTGTTTTAAAAATCCAACCGGTTCCTTTTACCTATGATTAAAATGACAGACCTCTCTCATCTTTCTAAGTAGGAGAACTTGCATAATCAGTGGCTGACTAAATACTTCTTGGCCCCACTGTATGTGGCCGGAGGCACGTTTTAGAGGCAAATGTTTGGCACATTTGCAGCTATTTGCCAGGGTTTTTATTTGACTGGCAGTGTTATTTGTGTTGTGCTACACTGTGCAATTTTTATTGATCTAATTCCCTTACAAATTTGTTTAAAAAAATATATATATATATATATATATATATATATATGACGATGACACTCATTTCCTTACTGTTAGAAACATTTCAGAGCGATTGCTCACCCTATTTCAGTCTGTGATGTGAATTCACATACAGCATAATCAATCAGATACGGGGGGGGGGGCACAGCATAATCAATCAGACAGGGGGGTGGGGGCACAGCTCTTGCTCTGCTGTAAACATGATCATACATAACGTTTGTTTTTGTATTTATGTTTTATTTCACAAAAAAATAACATTGTTTAACCTGTTAATTGATGCACACATACACATAGGCCTACATACATGCATACATACATACTGTACATTCATTCATACATTGTTTTGTACATTCATTCATTCATTTATACATTCATTCACATTCACAACATGAACACAGTGATGTGTAGCCAGACCAAAGCACATTACACATCCACAATCTATGAGCCGATTGATTGCTTCATCATTTATGACCTCTGATTAGGGTCCATCACGATGGAGAGTCACCACCGTGATAACTTGTTTAAAAAGGTCATTTATTTAAAACAATTAATAATGCAGTGTGATGTTAAATCAAACAAAGTCCCACACATAAATATATTTTTCTATAGAAGGAATTGTGCTTTAACCACGAAAGATACTTCATATTAAAATACATTAGTTTAAAATACGTGACAGCATCACAAAAATCTTCAAAATATCGTGATGGTATCACAATCTAATAGATTTCTTTTTGTGATGCCATCATGAACTGCCGTAAGACTAATCTACTTAACTTTTGCTAGAAAACAGCAGACCTCCCCAAATTATTTCAGGTTGTTCATTGTGACCTATTAAACACACAAAATAACACACATGATGACAGGACAGACCCTTTGCATGTTAGGGGATGGGGATACACAAAATATCAGGTGAAAAATGGCCTGATAATTTGGGTATCCCCATGTAACTTTTGCTAGACAACAGCAGACCTCTCCAAATTATTTCAGGTTGTTCATTGTGACCTATTAAACACACACAATAACACCCATGATGACAGGACAGACACACAAAATATCAGGTGAAAAATGGTCTGATATTTTGAGTACCTCCTATGTAACTCATATGGTAGACAGGTGAAAAAAGTGGTTACTTGAAAAGCCATATTAAACTAAATTAAATTAAAACAGAAATCACGTTAGAGGACAGGGATATTAAACGTCCATAATATTAAACAATGCTATAAACAATTCACACATCGCCTTAATGTAACAGACAAATACAGATATTTATGTAGTTAACTGAGACCCATGTTACTATGGAAAACCCTGTCGAGTCTTCCACGTCGCTATTTGTTCCATTTAAGAGGTAAATTCAAAGTGCAGCAGAATCTCCGCTCTGTGTGCATGTGCGCTCCCGCGGCCAGGGGATACAAATCCTGGCGGGGATAAGTACAATGGCACGACACTGGCAGCAAAGGCTCTCTAGATGCCAAGCAGTACGGTGACGGTGATGCGCAGGATGGCGAAGGCTGAGCCCCTCGGGAGGGCTGACAGGACCTCGAAGACACTCTGGAGGTCTGCAGCAAAGACAGAACTTCTCTGGAGAATGAGCATAAGGTGAAACCCCTCTGGAGGCCTTTGGCAAAGGCGAAGTCTCACTGGCAGCCGGCGGCAACAGCGACTGCAAAACCGCTCTGGAGGCTTGGGGCGAGGGCTGAGGTTCACCAGAAGCTGGACCGGCCAACGGTCCGCTATGCTGGAGCCAGACGAAGAGACAGCTGGACCAGGATCCGGTGACAAGGCAACAAGAACATGAGCCGGCTGAGCAGCCGACAGAACACGGGGTGAAGGAGTTGGCAGATCCATTGACAGATCAGGGGGCAGGAGTCGGATGGACCACCGAAACAAAGCACGGGGGCCAGGAGTCTCTGTGGCACCGATCAACGGCAAAGTCTCAGGAGTGCCGGTCAGCATAGACTCTGGGAGCATAGACTCTGGGAGAACGGTCAGCGTAGACTCTGGGAGCATAGACTCTGGGAGAACGTTCAGCGTAGACTCTGGGAGAATGGTCAGCGTAGACTCTGCGAGAACGGTCAGCGTAGACTCTGCGAGAACGGTCAGCGTAGACTCTGCGAGAAAGGTCAGCGAAGACTCTGGGAGAACGGTCAACGTAGACTCTGGGAGAACGGTCAACGTAGACTCTGGGAGAGTGGTCAGCGTAGACTCTGCGAGAGTGGTCAGCGTAGACTCTGGGAGAGTGGTCAGCGTAGACTCTGGGAGAACGGTCAGCGTAGACTCTGGCCCGCTGCACAACACCGAGGACTCTGAGAGGAGGCTGGTTGGCTGCAAAGACTCTGGATGCCTCGCTTTTACTCCCAACATGCTAACTGGCAAGATAGGATACCGTTTCAGCACCACGGACAGCGTCGCTCTGTTTCAGTAGCTATGATGAGATCTGTGTTCTCACTGGAAACAAAAGCAGATTAAATGCATCCTTGCCCTGCAGCCTATAGCAGCAATTGATAAGTATACCTTAACTTTTCTCATAGATCCTGATCTCATAATCATGAAGGGTTTTTCAGGTAACTATGAGATTGTAACTCATAATGAAAATGGGTTTGTTTTCTTTTATGTGAATGCAATTAGCTCTCATCCCCAATATGTCATAAGGCTTCCCATTACATTCATGAAGTCAAAGCTGCAGCTACAGGTGATAGAGTGAAGAGAGGAACACCAACAAACGGATGAAATGATCCAGGGTCAGCGGTCTAATGGACATTTTGAGCATTAGCGTGTGTCCCATTCTCCCTCATGGGAAATGAGGCCGGGAAGACAAACTAAATGCCTGTTATTTATTAGGTATGATGCTTTAGTGAATTATTCACACTGTACAGTAAATGTTGATCCATGACGTCAGAAAGATTAGACATGGTCTGAGTAAAAGCTGGTACCTGAGAGTTTCAGGCACTTTGGACCAGTTTGTGACTTTTTTTTGTTTTTTGTTTTACCTCAAAGGAGTAAAGGGTCAATTACAAAAACTACTAATGATAATGATAAAAATGTGCTTTAACCAGTTTTACTTGAAATGTAAAACATAGTCCTGTCTCTCTTTACAGCACATAAACTTAAATGTGTCTGTATGATTGTTCCGGTCCTTCCTCTCTCTCTCACATCAATCACTGGTCGGAAGAATCCTCTAAGACATCATCCTTCTCTTATAGGAGTGGTCATTTAATCCTGATGGCTCCCCGGTGCTTTAACACTATCTGTATTTGTCGTGCCTAGTATGCAAAGCAGGACATACTTTTATTTGTGACTATTTTCAAATTAATTGTTAAACCTTTTCTACCTTGAAGGATTAAAGAAGTGTCAATTGTATCAATATCAATCATAAAGATAGTGCGGGGCTGGACCAGTGTTTCTAACAGCTACCTTGGTTATTTGCAGAGCGTTGTTATCACAACATTCTTTTATTTGTGGTCACTACTTATTTATGGCTTTTAAAAAAACTTTTCTACCATCACCCCACAAATGTTTTGTTACAATACAAAAAATATTATATATTCATTCTTAACTCTGAATATTAGATCAGACCTTGCTAGTTGACTTATCACTCAATTCAGAATTGAGATTTCAGAAAGATTTCTAAATCTAAGAACATGCTATCAAGTTTGACACGTCATGTTGCGACATATTTACTCTGAGCAGGATTAGAATTGATATCCTGACTTCCTTTGACAAATTCAGTCTGCAATGTGTGCTGTATTCTAATCATGCCGCACCACAGATTTTAAACTTTTTTTTTTTTTTTTTAAAGAGAGAACACAGACATTTTTCCTTGACTACATTGGTTAAAGGCTCCTATCTCACAATTAATACTTTAACAGGTGACAATGAGGCGGTACTTAGGCACAGGGGTCAAACCAATGTCACATTTCAGATTTTTATTAGAAAAACAGCCAGTTATCTCAACACCCCCCAAATTTCCATTCAAAACGCAGCCTCAGTTCTCCCGTCATGAAGAGCAGGTCTGGATCACTATATGGCAGGCACGTAGCAAAGGTCACATCACACAGAGCAGTTTATGGCAGCTTGCGATCTCACAATGGTGGCTCATAATCAACTTTCAGTCCTGTACTGGTGTGTTGAAAACCAACTGGTCCTGCATTCGCTCTGAAATAAGTAAACTAAAGTCTCATCCTCCATTGTGTAATTTCCACATCCAGAATCACAGATTTCTTGTTTGACTGCAGTCAACAGGTGATTTACAATTTACAAAATCTGCTGTTAAGGATGAATGCTACAAAAGAGGTGCAAAGAACTTAAGATGGGTCATCTGACAGATCAAGTCCTTATGTTCTTTTACATCAAATATGACCCTCACATAGACAGCTGTATTTATACTCTGTCTCCCCCCACATTACTCAGTACTACTCTGGCCTCATGTCAGAGGACATAAGCAATAGGAACAAATTGTGCTGCAGATGCATTGTTCCAGATTTCAAAGAGTGATGGAATTAAAGATTCAGTTGTGCAGTGTGTCTCTAGAATGAACTCAAGATTCTGACATAAGAAGTCCAATATATTCTGAAACTTCCCACCGCCAAGCTGTTGTGAGCACACTGTTATAAGATAGCTAAGATTGACTCCATTGTGTACACGGAGTAGATGATGAAACCTTCATCATGTTTTAAACAGAACAAAAACCTTTACTACCTTACAGCTTTGTAAAAATTATCATACGTGACATTTAAATTACAAACAGGATATATCATAGGACATTGACATTTATCTTTTCTCTAGAGGATTTACTGCCAAAACACAGTAGAATAATATATTATAGAGAGAATGACTGAGATTCAGCCAGTCCAGACGGCCCTCCGTTGTCATGAAAACCCAGTGACTTTGGTGCAAAGCCCTACTGTTGGCCTTCTTTCTTCTCGCCCTCTGATGAGCTTGATCCGCCGCCGCTGCCGCCGTCCCTCTCTGCTGCCATCTGCAGGAAAATGTTGGACATCAGACATGAAGCTGCTGTGTCCCAAATTCCCGTAACGTAAAATTTGTACAGGTCTTATCTCCTGACCAATTGGCTATCCTAACCTTTACCACTCGAGGTCAAATGCTTAAGCCCAACCAATAGGCGGGTCTTCGGCAGGAAAATAGGGACAAGGTTGGAAAAAAATAAAATAAAAAATAACTACCCTTTAAAGAGCAGCTCACTGCAAACGGACCAATCAACTGATGGCTCAGCTGCTTGACAAAATGTCGGCATTATCCACAGAGAAGTCTTAATTTGAATACTTAATAAACACAATGTTGTAAAGAAAGTGCTTTAAACAGACCATGTGATCATCCCTAAAGTTTCAGCCCTTAAGAATAAAACAGATTTACCATGATCCAGTTCCAAATTAAAAAGTTCTCTTCAAGAAGATTCCTCAGAAATAATTAGGAAATGACAGACCTGGAATATGTTTTTTGCATCATATTTCCTTAGTGGGAGTGTTCCTACCTTTTTGTAGGCCATTTCGAAGAGTTTGAGTGAGGCCTGCTGCAGGCTGCTGGCCGCCTGCTTGATGTTCTCTCCCGTTTCAGAGTCCTTGTTGGCCAGAAGATCCCTGACCTTCAAAATCTCCTCCTTGAGCTTGGTGCACTGAGAGGAAACATCAATCAATAAAGCACCCACAACAGTACTACGAATAATAATAATAATAGTAGGGCTGCAAATTACCAAAAAGTCATTAGTTGCAGCCCTAAATAATAGCAGAGCAGACATTTTGAGGTGATATTGTTACCACACATCTCAATCACTTCTTTCATGAAGCAAGGATAGCACAACTGGAAATAGATTTTTCACATGTATATAAAAAAAATAAAAATAAAGATGAGTTTTACCTCTTCAGCAGGAAGCTGGTCCTTGAACTCTTCCATCTTGGATTCGGTGTCGTGGACAATGCCTTCGGCCATGTTGACGGCCTCCACGCGGTCCTGTGCACCAAAAAACAACCGTTAGAGGGAGAAACTCAGAATCAAGCCATGAGTCAATGTGCTGCCATGCTTCACCTTTCTCCTCCGGTCCTCCTCTGCATACTTCTCGGCATTCTTGATCATGTTCTCGATGTCGTCTTTGCTGAGCCCTCCTGATGACTGGATCACAACTGAGGAGAGTGCACAGAGATGCTCAACAACTCAAGATAACACTGACATCAAGCCAGGGTCCTAAAACACTGCTTGAAAACCAATTACAATAATACACCTTTAAATTAAAGCCACATATTCTGCACTTTGTTACTGGAACAACATTTGACTATTCTAACATGACCAATCAGAGAGCTAGTTTCTATGCAATGCTTTGCACTGTTTTCAAGAGAGATCAATTTCTGAAGGGTACCCAGATAGCTCAGTTGGTAGAGGGGGCGCCCATATATAGAGGTTTACTCCTCGACACAGCGGGCCCAGGTTTGCCTCCGACCTGCGGCCTTTTTCTGCATGTCAATCCCCCTCTCCCCTTTCATGTTTTTAGCTGTCCCGTCAATAAAGACCTTAAATGCCCAAAATATTAAATAATAAAAAAAGGAAATGGATATTAAAATGAGAAAATGAAAAAACAAAAAAACTATCCTTAATGCAATTATTAATTAAACTGCATTTCCAATCTAGATCTATTAATGTTTTTTTATTTAGGATGTATTAAACAAATTAAATATTTATGGTTTTAAAGTCTCATTTTGAAAATAGTTTTACAGTTTCTCTATTTAATAATAGATTAATTAATGGATTTGAAAACCGATTTTTTAATTCCTGTTTTTAGTGTACAATTAGATATTATAGAAATGCCCGTGGAGGAGCCCTACAGCTCCTTGTGTTAGCATTCAGCAGGACACTTACTCTGCTGCTCTCGGCCAGTTCCCTTGTCCTTGGCCGAGACGTGGACGATGCCGTTAGCGTCAATGTCAAAGGTGACCTCAACCTGGGGGACGCCGCGGGGGGCAGGGGGGATTCCCACCAGAGTGAACTGACCCAGCACCTTGTTGTCTGCTGCCATCTCCCTCTCTCCTTGACACACCTTGATCTCCACCTGCGTCTGTCCGTCCGCGGCCGTGGAGAACACCTGCAGGGGGACAGAGGACACCTTTACACCCGGAAACAGCTTACACACCAACACAAACGCACAGTGCCAGCCTCAGTGTTCCGTACCTGGCTCTTCTTGGTGGGAATGGTGGTGTTCCTGTTGATGAGTTTGGTGAAGACTCCGCCCAGGGTCTCAATACCCAGCGACAGGGGTGTGACATCCAACAGCAGGACATCAGTGACATCACCGGCCAATACCCCACCCTGGATGGCTGCTCCTATGGCAACGGCCTCGTCAGGGTTGACGGACTTGCTGGGAGCGCGGCCGAACAGGTCCTGAACTGTTTGTTGAACCTACAGAGTTATACTGGTTGAGTAAACGTCTTAAAAACAGTTTACAAAGTACCAGCGTTACATAACAGACTTTAAATCTAAGTCCAGTTGGTTTAATGCCTGCCAGCAAATGTTGCATGGGTTAAAGTGTGTGCAGTGTCCCCAACGAGTGGGCCGATGCTTCACAGACAGTGTTGTTTCATGTCTGCGCGTGGTTGCGTGTCTTCCTGTTTTGTTGTTTTATGTCTGCGTGTTGTTGCATGGTGGGACTGATCGGCGGCTGTGTACCTTGGGCATGCGGCTCATGCCTCCAACCAGCAGCACCTCTCCGATGTCTCCCTTGGACACCTCAGCGTCCTGCAAGGCCTTCTGACAGGGAGCCACGGTGCGCCGGATCAGATCAGCCACGATGCCTTCAAACTGAGATCGGGTCAGCTTCATGTTGAGGTGTTTGGGGCCAGAGGCGTCCATGGTCAGGTAGGGAAGGTTGATGTCAGTCTGGAGAAGAGAATAAACCACTTTAAATGGAACAAAAAGGTCTCAAGACAGAAACAGAGGTTCATTTCCTGTTGATTAGCGAAAGCTCAGCGCTACTAAAGGAGTCTTTTTTGATCTTACAAACAGTATGTATCAGTACAGAGTGGAAATGTTCTCCTTTACACAGGGTTCTTGCCGGTTTTAGGAAGTCAAATTTAAGACTTTTTAAAAAGACATTTTAAGACCATAAAGATTGAAATTTAAGACCTACAGTAGATGACAAATTTAAAAAAAAAAATGTGTTCTAATTGTAACCAACAGATGAAATCGCTGTGATCTCGCAATGTCTCGTTAAAAGTACACTTTCTAATTTTTCACACGTAGGCCTAGCCAAACTTTAACAAACTCTGAGGAGACGCAGACATATTTCGCGGGCAGGTCTTGCATTCATCACTGGATTTGTAGTTTTATCAACGCGTACGTACCAACACCAATATCCCCCAGAAAGAACTACAACACAATGAAACAACGTTCTGAGGGCAGCGCTCTGCTGCTTTTGTTACAAAGCAAAGAGTCTAGATGTTAGTGAGGACTGTATTTAAAGTGGATTCTGGTTTCCAACTTGGCCCCAGGTGTGTCTGTTAAAACACAGATGGAAACAACTTCTCTCTTTTGATGCTTAATTACAATCAAGCAACAGAACAAACATGGGCGTTGGTATGGTTGTGTGTGGGTGTTTATGCAAAGAAAGAAATAATATTGTAAAGGCTACAATACACAATGCATAGGAATTATATATAGCAAATAATTTGAATGCAGTGTAACTGTAGCATGTAAATAATGCACCTAAAATACAAGCGTGAGCAAGGGGGTTCAACCATCACCATTGTATTGAATCAACACAAACAACGAAAATCACCAGTTAACTTAGTCTAAATGTGCCAGAACTATAGACCAAAACAATAGGCTTAAATCACACACACACGCACACACGCACACACAGTTGTCCTTGCTTGCCCGCCTGCGGTGTGAGGCGTGTGTCAGCATCATTCCCCAACATGCACTCACAATCACACCTGCTAGACAAACTTTGCTCCGCTTTGTAGGCTACAACTCAATACTTTCTTTCTGCAGCCAGCGTTTCTGGAAACCTGGTCATTTTAAGGCCTTAAATTCAAAGTTCTGAATTTAAGACCCTGCGGGAACCCTTTTTACAAAATCACCAGAACAGCTTTCTTCCACCTCAGAAACACCGCCAGTCTCCGCCCAACGCTCACCTTCACTGCTGCCCAAACTGATTCATGCTTTCATCACATCCACAGTCCTCTATGGTTCATCTGCCAAAGCCCTAAATCAACTTTACGTCCTGCCCCACACCTGCTCCCATGACCACATCAAAGCTCCAGAATCGCCACTGGCTCCCTGTTCCTAAACACATCCAGGTTAAAGTGCTCCTCCTCACCCACAAAGCCCTTCATACCCAGAATCCTTCCTACCTCAAACTGGCTCCCCATTTATCAGAGTCTGGCTGACCTTTCAGGGCTAGTCTCCGCTCCAATGCATCTTTATGACGGAGTTAACTGGAGCTAACCTGAAGGGGATCCGAAAGGAATATCACGACTGCAATAAGGTTGGCGGAAAAAAGGCCCTACGCTTTTCAGTGTCTTTTTGGCAAAGAGGAAACTCAACAAAAAGACATTTTCATTATGATATTTTGCAACATTCTCTGTCAGGTAAATGAGTAACTTAGTATTAGGGTATACAGTCGAGTTGCATATGAAGTGATTTGGGGTGCTTCTGTAAGTAATTTTGGGGTACAATTTTGTTTTGATGAATTCTACAACCAGCAATACCACAGTTCAAGCAATTGCCTGTTCCAGTCAGGCACATTTTCAATGGGCACTGTACTAGTATGAAGAATACCAACATATATAGATTAATCTGTTGACGAAAATATTCTTTTTTAAAGCCAATATCTTAGTTAAAACAAGATTGAGCTAACAAAGGAGCTTAGTGTTTCTATGTTTTTTATGGGAGTTATTCACTTTGGAAAATCCGACCTTTACAAAGCTAACACTAGCTCAAATTGGCTGGCTGACTGACTAAGGGGAGGGACCAGATATTTCTTAAATAATCATTTTGAGAGTGAAATATAAATGCTGTAGGATAGTATCTTTCATGATGTTAATAACCACTGTTGTATTATGGCAACATGCATCTAGAGGGAGTGATTTAAAGTCATTATTGGCACGACCGAGACGCTGACGTTAACGCAAACCCTCTGGTGTATGCTTCTTTTGGACTGGCCAGCTGTTGTATCAGGGATGCTGAGGGTGTTGTGTGTACCTGCAGTGAGGAGGACAGCTCACACTTGGCCTTCTCAGCAGCTTCTCTGACCCTCTGAAGAGCCATGTTGTCTTTCAACAGATCCACGCCAGACTGAAGGGACAAGACAACACTCATGAAATCCTCAACTACAACTGAGAAGCATCTCTAGAGATAAAGACTTTAATTGTGTACCTCTCTCTTGAACTCCTTAACAATGTGTTGGAGAAGGTGATGGTCAAAGTCTTCTCCCCCCAGGAAGGTGTCACCGTTGGTGGACTTGACCTCAAACACTCCCTTCTGGATCTCCAGGACTGAGATATCAAACGTACCTCCACCCAGATCATACACAGCAATACTGGAAACAAACACAAGGCAGTTTAATAACAGGTAAACCAAAACTGAATAAAACAGCGGGCACTTTCAGAGTTTCCTGTGCAAAGTAGCAACTGGCAGCAGCTGGGTAGTACTAGTCCTTCTCTACCCACATTTTATCCTGGGTTTTTTCCAGGCCATAGGCCAGCGCAGCCGCTGTTGGCTCATTGATCACACGCAGGACGTTCAGACCAGCGATCTGACCAGCATCTTTGGTAGCCTAAAGAAAATCACACATTGGGAATGTTGTGAGGTGCTGGCAAACCAACATTTTATCAACACTTCTAGAAAGGTTACAGAGGTGAAGGCTTCTTCAACACTTTTCTATGAATGTGAAGGCACACACACACACACACACACACACACACACACACACACACACACACACACACACACACACACACACACACACACACACACACACACACACACACACACACACACACACACACACACACACACACACACACACACACACACACACACACACACACACACACACACACACACACTTTTACTTGAGTCCATTTTTCAGCACGTTCACAACTCTGATTACAACCACAGGCCACTGCAGCTGATAGGTGGACTGAAGTTTCCTTACGAGAGCCTCAAACTCAGAAACTGAACCCATCCCTTTATCTCATTGTTCAAGTGGTCATGTAATAGGGGTGGGAAAAATAATTGATTCTTAGATGCATAGCGATTCTCTCTAGAACAATTCGATGCTCAATTTTGATAAGTTAATAACTGGTTATTATCCAAATAAAGATTATTATTTTTGTATAAATCCAAAAACTGAGTGACTGAAAGAAGATGGGATAATGGACAACAACTTAGAGTTTAGGCAAGAGTGCAGAAGAAAACACAAAAATGGCAAAAAGGAGAGAAAAATGTAGTTTTGTATATACAGTATACACAAATTAGATACATAAAATAATTAGGCAAAACACATAAAGGCTGTTCATCTACTTTATCGCATTACATCTGACAACCTCATGTTACATGTTCTAAGAAGCCAATTCTCCACCTTTAAACATGACTGATCCTCTGAAATAGAGACTACTGTGAGAGAAGGTGACTTTCATGCTTAAGACTTAAGCATGGAATGACTATATATATATATATAAAATCTTTCTGAGTTTTAGATTTTGACATTTTGAAATGTATGTGCGCGCACCTGTCTCTGAGAGTCGTTGAAGTAGGCCGGTACAGTGACCACAGCGTTCTTCACTTTGGTTCCCAGATAGTTCTCTGCAACACAAATACCAAATCATTACCAATCTAATGCATACATATGAGATGTATAAGAATTTTTTTCCCTGCAACGCAGGTTTAGTCATACCTGCAGTCTCCTTCATCTTCATCAGGACGAAGGCTCCAGCCTGGCTGGGGGAGTACAATTTCCCATGAGCCTCTACCCAAGCATCTCCGTTAGAGGCACGCACAATCTTGAAGGGGACATTCTTCCTGTTAGTGAAAAAAAAAAAAAAAAAAAAATTTAACTTTGTCTGATGAGTTCAGTAGACTTGTTCAGTATGTCTAAAATCTCCAACGTTTCAGCGTTTCCCATGTATTAATATATTTGTGCCAACCACACAATCATCACACACACAATCACCACACACAGCACACACAGACAGTAATGTGGATGGCGGTATGAGCCTTAAACTTGGTTTGCGATCTGCTAATTAACACACAGAAGACTTCGATCTTTTCCCCCACAGAGAAGATGGCTAGAGCCGATCCAGAGTTCATTGGTTAGTATTTTGAAGTTATTACAGGTAGGGTTTATACTGCATTGAGAAAGTTTTGGCGCTCCTTAAAGAGGTTTTAGCCAATGGCAGAGAAATATCACAGGCGCCAAAAAGTCTGATTTTCAGCTGCCAGCGTTTGCAGTCATAGTCAAGCTGTATCGGACAGTCCAGGTGGCCATGCTGCTCAGGGGACCAGCGGCACAGTGAGAAACTGCTGCTGATGGACATAGAGCTCTTCGTCTGCCAAAACTCAAAGGAGTACTGTCTGCCCAGCGGGACGCGCTGCCATCTATCAGTGTTAAATTGAGGAAATTCTTGTATGTAGCTTGTTTTGGTATAGTTCCTTATAACACCTGATGCGAGCCATTTGGGAGAAGCCTACGCATAAAAGTCAAAGTTGTGAGTGCTTTAGCAGCATTGACCTGACTCTTAAAAGATGCTGCAGAGACGTCGTCTTGCTCCGCCTCTCTGCTGAAGCCAGTTCACATAACAGCAGAAGCAGTTAAACAGTATTGCACACGAGGATGGTTACATTTGCAACAATCTGCGGTTCACATGCATGCCGAACTGTATGGGCAGTCTGTTACTCTACATCATGAACAATTTATTTATCAATATTTCAAAAAACTTTGTTTTATATTCATAACACTATTGTATTATTATACAAATTAGCTACAACAGGAATAGCAGTTCCGTTATGTAAGTCACTCCTACATTTTTCAACTGAAGAGCAAAACATGCCCCTTGGGAAAAAGATACGGTTGTGCCCCGTTCATACTAATCAAATGAACCGGACTTTGTAGTCAGATGTGAAAGCCCCCTTCCTTTACTGCAGTATACCATTAAATTTAAAATTTTGAATTGTTACCTTTAGAATGTTGTATACAAACATCTGCAGTACAATTAATAAACAAAGCCTGCACCTCTTTCTACGAGTGCACCCCCCACCCAGCTACCACCAGAAATAGAATCAAACTGTGGGAAACACTGCCTTTCCTGTTTTTAGTTATCTAGAAAACAAAATAAGAAAACATCTATGCCATGAGAGGACCCTGAAGGAGGTCTTTAAAGTGTACAATCCCCTCCACTACAAAAACACAAGTGTTAACGCAAGATTAATTACCATCCATTACATTCCATTAAATTGACATAAGTACATTCATTAATGCTTCATTATTTAAATAGAGCCAAAAGATGCACTTACAGATCTTTCTGGACCTCGGGGTCATCAAAGCGGCGTCCAATCAGCCTCTTAGTGGCAAACAGTGTGTTCTGAGGGTTGGTGACAGACTGGCGTTTGGCGGGCATGCCCACCAGACGCTCCCCATCTGCTGTGAAGGCGATGACTGAAGGGGTTGTCCTGGCTCCTTCTGCATTCTCCAACACCTGAGAGGTTAAGACAAATACTTTACTTCAAACTTCAGCCCGTTCATCGACCCTGATTGATGCACTATTTGGCTGTCTCCTTTCTTGTCTTTGTTGTTAAGCATGCTGCCATGCCTGGCTCACTGAGCACCAGGGGAGAGTCCATCATTGACCCTGCAAGGACAGGAGCTTTGGCTTAGAGTGGCTGGCGAGAGCTTGGTATTTAAGACAGCGGTGTAGACGTGAATTATACACGGATCCGTTTTCCATTCAACTAAACTGAAAACTAGTAACCCTATATAAGAATGTCCTTAATGAGTAAAGATTAAGATCATGTCAGAACTAGTATGACTTGTTTGGACTAACATTCTCCAAACACGCAAGTTTGCCCCAAAATCCAATTTTATAATGCAAATAATGTAGGTTCTGCAATTCAGTTACAAGAAAAGGCCGTTTAGGTAAACTTCACTGACGGACCAACCAACTGGAACAAACAGAGGTGACAGCACAAACTCAAGGGGGAATCCATGACTGTAGAAAGTCATGAGCAGAGAGAGAAGAGGGTCTGAAACTGGAGCTCCTGATGAGTATACTGGCCCTAGGACATTGAGTTTTCTATCTTACCATACGAGGATGAAAAGCCCCCATGTGGACATACTGTTAGGTGTCTGCTCATCCTTACCTTGGCCTGTTTCCCCTCCATGACTGCGACACATGAGTTGGTGGTTCCCAGGTCAATGCCAATGACTGAGCCCTTGATGGCCTCAGACCTACACACAGTTATTATTATTATTGCATCATACAAGTTTGAATAGAATGTTCCAACAGTCAAGTTACTTCAAAGGATATTTTTAAAAACTATATGGCACTCCTGAGTGAGAAACTAAGTTGTATTTTTGAATCTTTGACAGTTCTTATGCTGAGCTACTATCATATCACTATCATTTCTACAGGACAGTTGGGATATCCTGGGTGTAGTGTGGATACTTACGCATACTCCCTCCTGGACAGAGCTCTGAGGGCATCTGGCTGGAAGCCGCTGCTCCAGCATGCCTGTGCACAAACCACACAACAGTTACAGACATTTCCAAATGTCTGAGAACAATCAGCTCAGGCAACATGACAGCTCACTTTTTCCTCCTGTGATTTTAAGCAAAGAATTCATATTACAAAAAAGAGATTTTTCAGAGTAAATGCCCGATGCTTATTTAAGTCAGTTGGTGATGCACTGCTGACACATTAGTTCCTGTACCGTAACATGACTAATGTCGAGAACACATGACAGGATCAGTAACGTGAAGTTAAGTCAATACATATACATACATAACTTATTGGGATGCATTATAATGCTGCAGCATGTCCTCATGAAGGTCACAGGGAGCTACTATCTCACATCACTCTCGTGATTACGTCAATCTATTATATAAATACATTACATCTCTAAACGCCACGTGCTGTGCAGTTTAACCAGACAGGCGACGGGTAACATGTCCAATTTAGTTAACGTTAGCTAAACACTTGGTGTCATTGTCGATGTGAATAAGGAGCGGACGGTGGTAACACGGGTAGCATGACAAGCTAGCCGTCTGCCTCTATAACTACTGCAGGATGGACATTGTTAGAATAATGCACACGAGTTAAGTTTGTAACTCACCTTCTTCAGTAAGGAGGACACGTCCCTTGTGACACAGGCCCGCGTCGGAGTTAGAGTTCTGGAAACGCTTCTAGCGACACCCAACATTTTGACAAGTCGGCTAACAGCAAGCAGGCTAAGGGAAAGCTAACAGCGGGCTAACTAGCAGCAGCAGGCTAGTTGAGTTTATTAATAAAAGTTGTTTTGGTATGAATAAAGCTAGCAAGGGTTACTGTCGGCCAACTGTGTGAACAACAGGGCTGAGTTGCGGTGGGTCCGGTCTTTAGGCGTCAGGTACAGGCCGAGCTGCGGTTACCTGTCGTCGGACTGAATAGAAGCGAATTGTAGAGCTTCTTCCAGAATTATCCAACACATGTTGCACCAGGCAGCGCTGAAGGACCCCACATCGGGCTGCATGCGTACGGCCTGAATGTTTTTTAACAGTTAACTGCACATGATAAAGCTGTTTATTAAATGAAAGCACGCATGTAATTAAGAATATAGCAACTATTAGATATTAAAAGTGCCTCATGTACAAACTAAACACTTCTCTGTTGCCTTTATCTTTTTTTGTGATCAGGAACAGAAGAGGGCAGCTGCACGCAGTGGGCATGATGTGAAGGTCATGATGTAACCAATGTATTACGTGTTAACGTGTGTTGCATCAGGGAGGCTGATACATCATGAAAAACTATTTTCATATCATAGACCGTTAATATTAATAAATATACAGTCTATGGTTCAAGAAAAAAAACGAGAGTGGTTTTAAGTGACTTACAGTTATAAACATTGGCCTATCCACACAGTGTGGTGAGACCTCTTTAATTGAAAGAGGAGAAGGAGATTCATCAAGGTGATCAGAAGAGTTTTCTTATCTTTTCTTTAGGATTTCAGAGGCCATCATCACAGTCAACACGTATGTATATGTAGCAGTTATTTCCTTGTATTTGCACCACCACATGTCACACAATAGTGAAATATTTCTTTAACAACTTCCTACAGCTAAGGTCTTTCTTGTGTAATCTAATCAAGGGTCCAATGCCCAAAGATCCTGCCTTGACTATCACACATAATGGGGAAGAGTTAAACATCACAATGGAAAAGCTGTCCATTGAGAAGGTTTGGCATTTTAGCTAAAAAAACAACAACACACAATTTATTCATATGAAGTCAACCCATCCTAATTACTGAGATATTGCATTAGAAGTCATATTTTAGAAAGTTCTATGAACCACTGGGTGGCAGCAGTGAAGCCAGTCTGCGACATCTGCTCACATCAAGCATGAAAACCCCCCTGTACAAATACACTGATCTCTATAGCAACTGATACAATAATAATTTTAGGCAGGCAAGGCAAGGCAGCTTTATTTGTATAGCACATTTCAGCAACAGGGCAATTCAAAGTGCTTTACACAAAATCAGTTAAAAAAACAGTTAAAAGAAAATAAAACCGATAAAACACAGAAGAAACAGTTCAAAATAAAAACAGATAAAACACAAGAATAAACGTTACAGTGCAGTATAAGAGATTAAACATGAAAGAAATGAACATCATTTAAAGAAAGGCAACATCAAAAAGAAAGGTCTTCAGCATTGATTTAAAAGAACTGAGAGTAGCAGCAGACCTGCAGGTTTCTGGGAGTTTGTTCCAGATATGAGGAGCATAGAAACTGAAAGCTGCTTCCCCCTGTTTAGTTCTGACTCTAGGAACAGAAAGTAGACCTGTCCCAGATGACCTTAGAGGTCTGGGGGGGTCATAGTGTACTAGCAGATCAGAAATGTATTTTGGGCCTAAACCGTTTAGTGATTTATAAACTAGCAAAATAACTTTGAAATCAATTCTTTGGGGCACAGGAAGCCAGTGTAAAGACTTCAGAACTGGAGTGATGTGATCCTGTCTCTTGGTCTTAGTGAGGACTCGAGCAGCAGCGTTCTGAATCAGCTGCAGCTGTCTGATTGATTTTTTTAGGGAGACCTGTAAAGACCCCATTACAGTAGTCCAGTCTACTGAAGATGAAAGCATGGACAAGTTTTTCCAAATCCTGTTGACACATAAGTCCTTTAACCCTTGATATATTCTTAAGGTGATAATAGGCTGACTTTGTAATTGTCTTAATGTGGCTGTTAAAATTCAGGTCAGAGTCCATGACTACACCAAGATTTCTGGCTTTGTCTGTTGTTTTTAACATTGTTGTTTGAAGCTGAGTGCAGACTTTTAATCGCTCTTTTGCTCCAAAAACAACCACCTCAGTTTTTCCCTCATTTAATTTCAGAAAGTTCTGGCACATCCAGCCAATTTTAACTTAATTTATATAACTCCTTTAAAAACAGGCAACAAGAAGACAAAAGGTGCAAAACATACTGGGGAGGAGTAAAAAAAAAACATGACAAATAAAAAACATGACAAATTCAGCAAATAAAAGGGTTAAAGCTACAAAATCAATAAGTAAAATTACATAAATAAAAAGCAATAAGGGATATCACATGAAAGCAGGTCTATGGTTTTAGGAAGTTCAGTGACTCCGCAAACCTTATGTTCCGGGGTCAGGCCGTCCCAAGACCGAGGGGCCGTGACGGAGCAAGCCTGGACCCTGTAACCACCCCACCCCCACCTGAGGATCACATGGTCAACAGCTCACAGCCGGACAGTCTCGATGTCCAATTAAAATCTTATGGATCCATTCCAGACGGGCCCCTCGAGAAATGAAATGTGTCTTTACGAACAACAGGGCAGATTGTCCTTAAAGTTTAAACACTGCTTTCAAATCCCTCAATGACATGTTTTTCTGTCATAATCAGTTTATGTATAGTGTTATTAAAACCACAAATCAAATTTCTTCATTCACAGATGCAGATGTTGGTGACTGACTCA
Source organism: Percina caprodes (assembly GCA_013375575.1). Taxonomy (NCBI): domain Eukaryota; kingdom Metazoa; phylum Chordata; class Actinopteri; order Perciformes; family Percidae; genus Percina; species Percina caprodes. The sequence goes on from JABXJD010000278.1 coordinate 753,805, forward strand.
AGAATGAAATGAAATGTAAGAGCAGGAAAGGTGTCCACAAATGACTTTATTAGTAATGATAGTTAATATTTCCGGTCTTTGTGTAGTTTATTGAACTCCTCACAGCCTAACACGAGAAACACAGAAGGCTAGCCTATATCATTTTACAGTCTATGGAAACTACAGCGGATGTTGCTAACTGACAATAGGCTGAAAGAAGCGGATTGCTAGCATCATGTTCTGTAAGGCAAGGCAAGGCTAGGCAGCTCTATTTGTATAGCACATTTCAGCAACAGGGCAATTCAAAGTGCTTTACACAAAAACAGTTAAATAAATAAATAAAAACAGTTAGAAAAAAAAAAAATAAAAACAGATAAAACACAGAAAAAATAGTTTAAAAATAAAAAATAAAAACAGATAAAACACAGGAATAAAAGTTACAGTGCAGCATAAGAAATTAAAGAAATTAACATCATTAGACCAGACTGTATTAGACCAATACAACACCACTTTAAGTCGTGGATGTAGCCTATTAAATTAACGCTTACAGTTTGGGCATTTCTCAATGCCAAGTAAGCAAAGAACGGACTTGTGTTCTTGGGGAGACCGTTCTTGCTGGTTGTACCTGGAAGAATGAACTCGCAAGTTCAGAAGCACACAAAACGCTGTTGACAGTTTTTGAGACAAGCGTTCTTTATGTTATTGCACAACACCCCCAGCACAGAGAGCGCTGGCCCTGGTTTCCTCAGTTGTCCCCGTTAAAAACAATTACAACAATACGCAGAACAAAACGCCAAATATAACGAATGAAATACAGAATAACAGCGGTAAAAATTGTTTTGAATATCTTACAGTTGTGAACCTGGCTTATCTCTGCCATTGTCGCTACTGCAGTGGTCTGTCTAAATGTGGGGCAAGAGGGGTCTGTGAGCTGACCGGCTAGCGAGAGTCATTCCCGGCTGGCGAGCTTGCTACGCCGGCCGGGGATTGTGGAGCTTTCCAACTCCGAAGGGTTTTTTAATTCACCATCAATTTTCGTTAAACTGCCTATATTCAAAATCTACACAGTTGGTTCTTCGCCTTAAAACGTCTTAAAAATGAAATTATTGATTTAATAATAAACGTAAATTGTGAAAAACTTTCCACTTCTGTTGTATCTGTGTACCGGAAACCATCCGCGCTCTACACCCGAATTGAATTCTGGGATACTGGCCCTGCCAAATTCACACATAGACATATAAAGAGATATAAATACTTTATATGTCTATGAGTTCACACAAGTTACCATCCGATGTATCCTCGGTAAAATGGGCGTGTCGAGAACACATCCGGGAATTTTAACTGTTCTTGGCGAAATGCTAACTTGTGTATTGGGTCAGTACTTTGACGACCGAACATGACGTTTCACAAGAACACAAGTCCATAGAAGAACACAGATTGAGAAATGCCCTTTTGATGGCATGAAGCTCGACTTATTTCCCACGGGACAGTGAATGCTGCACATATTTATCTCGCGAGAACACAAGGGCTTGGCCAACACATACGTGGCTTCACAGCTGAGGAGGACTGGGAGTGTTTTTAGGAAAATATACGGGATGTGTATTAACCCTATGTGAAGGGATGCTTCACCTATGACCCAGCAACGGTAGGCCTACCGGAAGCAGAGTACCGGGAGCAGTGGTAGTACCGGGGAGCGGTACCGGGAGCTGGACGGACTGTCGCCGGTGGGAGCCGCTGCTGAAGGCTTACCTGCGGAGTGCTAACGGCAGCCGGCAGCCTGTCGGTGTGATATGGCGGAGAGCGGCTCTCTGCCGTGCTCGACGCTTCCGCCGCCGAGGACTCGCATCTTTAAAATCATCGTGATCGGGGACTCGGGGGTCGGGAAGACTTGCCTCACCTACCGCTTCTGTGCCGGGAGGTTCCCCGAGAAGACCGAGGCCACCATCGGGGTGGATTTCCGCGAGAGGCTGGTTGAGATCGACTGTGAGAAAATCAAGGTGTGCACTGCAGACATTCTGCTCAATATATTGTACATTATAATATTTATATTTAACTCTCATCCTCAGGTATATCAGATTAACATCTCAAATCAAGATGTCTGCAGACAGTCGCTCACTGTTTTATATATCATCCTTATATATTGTCTTGGAATAACTCGTTAAGATTTGATACTGTAATTAAAATTGAAGTGAAAATAAATGACAGGGAGAGCAGGCGGGGTTCGTCTTTATGGGCCTCTGAGCAGTTGAGAGGTAAGTGCCTAGCTCATGGGCAATGAGGGAGTCACAAGTACTTCCGGTTCACTGACCACTGGTCCTTTTTAGATGACCGCTTTGAATAGTAAATATTCCCTTTTTTGAGCAGCTGTTAAAGGGGCACTGTCAAAGACAGCATCAGAAGGGATGAGGTAATAATAGCGATATGTGCCTCTAAGTCCCAGGGTGCTCCAGTCTGTAGGACTTATTATAACCCTAAACCATAACCCTAATTTAGGATTGCACAATGAGACGTAGTTTTTATGGGGGGTATTGACAAAATAAAATAGAACACACTTTAAATTAGCACTATAAATAAAATGTAAAACTAAATTATATTTACAAGAAATATAGACAATTATGTATATTTATTACATGGCTTGGTTGAATACTCGGCCTGTTATTTCTGTATAACAGACTGTTAACTGGCTAACTGCTGCCACTCTAACGGGCCGGTGAGCTCCTAGCGCTGATCAGCGGACCCCAGAGGGAGAGACAGGTTGGATGAGAATGGGCGTGCTAACAGCTAACGGCTACAGTGCACACAGAGCATATACTGTACACTTCATGGTCAGCTCAGTCACCAGGCGACCGGCCCCTCCCCCGCTGCCAAATACACCAATCAAATCTTTTTAAAATCAATATTCGCTCCTGTACATACACATATTAGTTCAATCTGAGAGAACCCTAATTACATCATCAGGGTTGTTGATTTTATAAAAACTCTTCCAACACCAAAGAGACCCCATTAAACCATTTCACAACCTGTATAGTAATCCCCGTGATGAGTAACCTGCACAATTTAAATAAAGTAAAGACGACTAAACCTTTAATTCAAAGCAACACATACAAAGGACGTTAAGGACAAAAGAAGTGAAGAAGATGAGCCACATTCACTAATACACACTTGAATGGGGTTTGGTGTGAAGTTTCTATAGTTCTTCTAGATTTGTCTTAAATCCCATTTAACAAAACAAAAGACCCAACCCTTGAATGTGCTGTGATATACACAGCACATTGCTACATGTTTCTAGAATGAATTGATTGTTTTTTTGGGTGTCCTCCCCCCCCCTGCAGATCCAGCTGTGGGACACTGCGGGTCAGGAGCGCTTCAGGAAGTCCATGGTGCAGCACTACTACCGCAACGTGCATGCTGTTGTCTTTGTCTACGATGTGACCAACGCGTCCAGCTTCCGCAGCCTGCCGGCCTGGATTGAGGAATGCAAGCAGCACGCTCTGGGCACAGAGGTACCCAGGATCCTCGTCGGAAACAAGTGTGACCTTCAAGACTCAGTCCAAGTGGGCACAGATGTGGCACAGCAGTTCGCCGACGCCCACTCCATGCCTCTGTTTGAGACGTCGGCAAAGAACCCAAACAGCCAGGGAGATGGAAGCTGTGACGGAGGAAACAGTGACCACGTTGAGGCTATTTTTATGACGGTGGCCCACAAGCTGAAGTCTCAGAAGCCTCTGGTATTGAGCCAGCCGCCTGGGGGATCAGAGGGTACCGTCCACCTGAACAGAGGGAGGGATGATGGGGGAGACGGGGCCAGGAGCTGGGGCTGCAGCAGCTGCTGAGGCAGGACCCCAGAGAATGAAAAGGGAAAGAGCGGAGGATCGGCTGAATGGCTTCACAATCAGACACAAACATGCAGATGAAGCGCTTTCCAAAGCCTGTGCTTAACTTCATAATGACTTTAAATGTGTTAAAGTGATATTTACAGTACAATTGTTGTTTCTGAAAGCCAAAATCTGTCATTGGTTCATGGAAAGGATCCTGAACAAGAGACCAACAATCTGATTCTAAATCAGTTCTCCTTCAATCTTAATTTTAGTCTGGAGCCTGCACCGCTGAGCTTTAAAGTGGCATTAATACATGATTTGCCATAGAAATGTCTTTCTTTCTAAAACAGCTTCACTGTGATGATATATTAACAGAAGACATTATAATACAATCTTTGGTTTTAATTCAGCCATCTCACTAAAGGTGACATGCAGTGTTTCTCATCAAAACACGTATAGTTGTGAATGCATTTCCTTCTTTAAAAATGTATTTGCAAAGGCAATATTTCAAATATTTAGAAACTATGGATCTGCTGAATGTGTTATCACCACCAGCTGCGAATCAGTCTTGACCATACGTGTACAGTACGTTTCAGTGAAAAGATGTCTTTAAATTCAACAATCAAAAAACGTGATTCTTCATAATCAATGTCGTGTTGGCATCACATGCTGAGCAAACACAGTGAAAAAAGGGATTACTCAACAACCCTAATACGCCAAAATAATCCTATCCAGGTTAACCCAAAATCTTAAAGGGAATACTCAACTGCTCAGTTTTTGATGTGTTCAGTGTGGGGGCAGCTGGGAGCTTCGTGCCTCCTCCCACTCTCTTCTGTATCACACAACCCTGTTACTTCTCTCTCTCAAAAGGCTCCAGACTAACTAGTGACTCAACTCACTGATAAATACTCTGGAAAGATATTTAAAGAAATAACGTGCTGTTCTAAAAGGAAAAGTAGTGCTTTAAAAATAGTGCTAAAGTAATCTTTCACATTGCTGCGAGTGGTCACACTGTATGCCATGAAAAATAGTCACATCAGTCATTTGGTTATCCTCCCAGAGTCAGGGTAACCGTGTGCAAAGCTCCGGATCATTAGCATTTCATCTTTATTGTCTTATTACTTTATCTACTGGTTGTTATACACAGCAGAATGGGACTAACTGGTGCCAGTGTGGGGTCAGCCGGCCCATCGGTAAGGGAAAGGCCATTCTTCTGCAGTGTGCACCTCTGCAGGTACATCAAGGCTGCTGCCTTCACCCCCAGCTTCTCCTGTGTGGAAGCTTGTGATTCAGTATGTCGCTGTTAAATCCCTGAGCTGGTGGCGTTACCGTGCACAGCTCGGTGCTCCTCTGCTGCGCACGCTTTGCATTACTACTCACTGTGACTGGTTGATTGGCTTACATTTGGTTGCTTTCTTAAAGTGTCCTTTGTTTTCAATACACGCCCCCACACACACACACTTCCTTTGCCTCATCTTCATTGCAGCCATGAACACATAATACGCCTGTATCTGTCATTGCCCAGAAAGAAAAATGCTATGCCTTCAGTGACTAAGAACCAAACTACTGGGTTGAGATCAAACTGGTTTGTAATAAAGTACCCTGAACATTTCAAACTGTGGTCAGCTTTTATTTATTAAATACACATAACATGTCTTGAATTTATATATTGAGAACACATTTCACTATTTCACACAGGCAATTAGGCATGTCACATACACAGTGAGTTCAAGTACTCAACTTTGGCAGAGGAGTTTGGCACCACAAATCTTTGGCCAAAGAGGAAATAAACAACCAACAGACTCCCTTCCTCTATCCACAAATTAAATTTGTAGGCACAACTGTAGGGAAATCAAATCCATAAACTCCCCCCCTTTTAAGTCAACCTGCTGTACGGAGGCAGTTTAGATGAGCCTTCCTCTTCCTCGGCGGTGCCTTGGTCACTGGACGGGGTAGGAGAGTTGAAAAGCCTGTCATCGCCCCCCCTTGCTGAACACACACATGGACTACATCACACCACTGCATGACTGCCGAGGGCCAAACAGCAATTGAAGACCTCATGAGTTCTTACCTTGCCATGTACAAACCATCTCCGTGTCCCCAGGGTCACACTGAGGAACCAGTGTCTCCTGCAAAACACACAGATATTTTCACTCTTCTCTACATGCTCAGCCTCAGTCCTTCACCATGATACAAACATGTGCATCTAGAAGACAGTAGTTGTAGTTTTGGTTGGGAATAAGCAGCGGCTTCTGTTTTTTTATCTATCCACACAAGTTTGGGCACCCCAGGTAAAATTTTTTTTATTATTTTCCTAAAGAAGCCAAGAAAAGACGGAAAAAAGGCATCACATGACAGATTAGACATTCGTATGTCACAAGTTAGATTTTATTTCCATCATTTACATTTTCAAAATAAAGGGCATCTGCAAAAGTTTTGGCACCCTGCAGTATCACAGTTTGGAAATGCTTCTTGTAGCCGGCCAAGAGTCTTTCAATTCTTGTTTGAGGTATCTTCGCCCATTCTTCCTTCCAAAAGTCTTCCAGTTCGTTGAGATTTCTGGGCTGTCTGTCACGCGCTGCTCTTTTAAGGTCTATCCATAGATTTTCAATTATGTTGAGGTCAGGAGATTGTGAAGGCCATGGCAAAACCTTCAGTTTACGCCTCTTGATGTAATCCACCGTGGATTTTGAGGTGTGTTTAGGATCATTATCCATTTGTAGAAGCCATCCTGTCTTTAACTTCACCTTTTTCACAGATGGAATCAAGTTAGCATCCAAAATTTGCTGAAATTGTATTGAATCCATTTTTCCTTCTACTCGTGAAATGTTCCCTGTGCCACTGGATGCAATACAACCCCAAAGCATGATTGATCCACCCCCATGCTTAATAGTTGAACAGAGGTTCTTTTCATTAAATTCTGCGCCCTTTCTTAACATACCTTTGTTGATTCCGGCCAAAAGGTTCTATTTTAACCTCATTGGTCCACAGAACTTGTTCCTACAATGCATCAGGCTTGTCTATATGTTCATTTGCAAACTTCAAACGCTGATTTTTGTGGTACGGACGTAGAAGAGGTTTTCTTCTGATGACTCTTCCATGAAGACCATATTTGTACAAGTATCTCTTTATAGTGAAATGGTGTACCACAACTCCAGTGTCTGCCAGGTCTTTCTGGATGGATCGTGCCGTCAAACGTGGGTTTTGACTTGCTTTTCTCACGATCCTGCGAGCTGCTCTGTCTGATATTTTTCTTGGTCTTCCAGATCTTGCTTTAACTTCCACTGTTCCTGATGACTGCCATTTCTTAATTACATTCCGAACAGAGGATATTGGCATCTTCTTCTAGCCTTCTCCTGCTTTGTGAGCATCAACTATTTTCAGTTTCAGTTTTCTAGACAACTGCTTAGAAGAACCCATTGTGCTGACTATTGGGGCAAGATCAGATGAGTCTGAGCATTTAAAACCTTAAGATTGACATCACCTGGTCTTTCCAGACGATGATTGAGAACAATCCATGACACTGTCAGGTCTCAGCTTTCCAAAGGGGGCGGTGCATGCTAGAAACTCTGCAGGGTGCCCAAACTTTTGCAGACACCATTTTTTTGTTTTCTGTTATTTTGAAAGTGTAAATTTTGTAAATAAAATCTGACTTTTTGTGACATATTATACATACATATTTGATGCCTTTTGGAAATTTTTCCATCTTTTCTTGGCTTCTTTATGCACATTACAATTTTTTACCTGGGGTGCCCAAACCTTCGAGCCCGCCCGCGATAACCCCACATCACCGCATACCCTTCACCATACCTAGAGATTGGCATGGTGTTATTTCAGTTAGCTTAATTGCTGGTTTGATTTGCATTGAGAGAGAGCTGATCTTATGGAAAGTTCCCCATGTCTATCTCTATGTATGGTGAACTGTATGCGATGATGTAGGGGGGAGGTAATTTAATTCCAAAGGCCAAGGGAACTGTTTCAAGATGTATAGTATGTTGGATCCATGAAATAACTGGCCTTTAAAAATAAAAATCTGCCTGCTTCTCTGGGAAATTAACATAGGGGTGCCTATACTCATGCCCCCTGCAAAGGAAGAACATTTATTTATTTACAATACATTATTCGTTCACAAAGAAAATTAGTGTCCTTAAACGGTTGGCTCTTCCAAAAAATTTTGAATTAAAACACACACACACACACACACACACACACACACCTACCTACACACACACACACCTAATACTGTGTTTGACCCCCTTCCGCCTTCAGAACTGCTTTAATTCTACGTGGCATTGATTCAACAAGGTGCTGAAAGCATTCTTTAGAAATGTTGGCCCATATTGATAGCATAGCATCTTGCAGTTGATGGAGATTTGTGGGATGCACATCCAGGGCACGAAGCTCCCGTTCCACCACATCCAAAAGATGCTCTATTGGGTTGAGATCTGGTGACTGTGGGGGCCATTTTAGTACGGTGAACTCATTGTCATGTTCAAAAAAACAATTTGAAATGATTCGAGCTTTGTGACATGTTGCATTATCCTGCTGGAAGTAGCCATCAGAGGATGGGTACATGGTGGCCATAAAGGGATGGACATGGTCAGAAACAATGCTCAGGTAGGCCGTGGCATTTAAACGATGCCCAATTGGCACTAAGGGGCCTAAAGTGTGCCAAGAAAACATCCCCCACACCATTACACCACTACCAGCCTGCACAGTGGTAACAAGGCAAGATGGATCCATGTTCTCATTCTGTTTATGCCAAATTCTGACTCTACCATCTGAATGTCTCAACAGAAATCGAGACTCAGACCAGGCAACATTTTTCCAGTCTTCAACTGTCCAATTTTGGTGAGCTCTTGCAAATAGTAGCCTCTTTTTTGTATTTGTAGTGGAGATGAGTGGTACCCGGTGGGGTCTTCTGCTGTTGTAGCCCATCCGCCTCAAGGTTGTGCGTGTTGTGGCTTCACAAATGCTTTGCTGCATACCTCGGTTGTAACGAGTGGTTATTTCAGTCAAAGTTGCTCTTCTATCAGCTTGAATCAGTCGGCCCATTCTCCTCTGACCTCTAGTATCAACAAGGCATTTTCGCCCACAGGACTGCCGCATACTGGATGTTTTTCCCTTTTCACACCATTCTTTGTAAACCCTAGAAATGGTTATGCGTGAAAATCCCAGTAACTGAGCAGATTGTGAAATACTCAGACCGGCCCGTCTGGGACCAACAACCATGCCACGCTCAAAATTGCTTAAATCACCTTTCTTTCCCATTCTGACATTCAGTTTGGAGTTCAGGAGATTGTCTTGACCAGGACCACACCCCTAAATGCAATGAAGCAACTGCCATGTGATCGGTTGATTAGATAATTGCATTAATGAGAAATTATATATATATATATATATATATATATATATATATATATATATATATATATATATATATATATATATATATATATATATATATCCCCTTCCTTACCAATCCTGTTCTGGTATCATAGCACCCACAGCCGGGGAGACTGCGGCAGCCCACATAGACGATGAGTGAGGAGAGGGCCAGGCTAATAGTGCAGGTCAGTAGGATGGTGGCGTTGGCCCCCTTCACCATCCGATGGAGGACAAATGTCTGAGCAGAGACACGAAGAGAGCAGACATCCTGTTTAGTAGTCATAACTTGTAAAGCAACCTGCCACTTATTTAAAGATTAGTGGGTCACACAGACATCATCAGCAACCCTTCGTACACCAGGAACCTTTGGGACTATAGAGATATTGCTCTGAAACAGCTCAGGGACTTACAGAAGACACATTTTTCTGAACAGTTGAAATGCAAACAGCAGACTGACATGGTGTCTACACACTGAGTGGGAAGCGAGTGTTTCACACAGAGCGAAATCAAAAGACAGGAATAGATGCAACTTAGCCCCAGGTGAGACACGTGAGCCGGAGCGTTCAGATTCTCTTGCAGCATAGCCCCGATTGACCAAACTCCATTCAGAAAAAAAGCTTTTTAAAAGAGGCACAACACACTACATAGGCAGACTACTACTAACCATGGCTCCAGCCAACGCCTGGACGCTGTTCATGGAATTAAAGAAACACCAAAGATTCTTTTTTACCTTAAAATAATGTTTTCAAAATCGTTTCAGTGGTTCATCAACTCTTAACAGGGTGAACGGCACTTCTGTATTCACTTTGCGGCTCTCTACCGGCTGTAACCGCACTATGCAAGTTTGCCAGATCGGGTAGCAGATCTGTAGTTTGAATAAGACAATTACACTTCCAACCTGTAGGGGAACCGAAGAGAAAAAGTGCTTTGGTGTTGCTTCAACTACCCCATTCAGCACTTAAAACTTTAGGTGTGTTGTACCACTTGAGGACTGTGGTGGTGGTGGAAGACATCCGTGTCCTCCTCCCCGTACGACAGCGTGAGACAGGAGTACACTGATATGAGGCCTGCAGCCACACAGGACAGTCCTGCTGCCAAGACCATCGCTCTCACCTGCAGGGACACAAGGATACAAGCTGTCGCTTTCCCTTCATATCCAGTTTCATCAGAATAATGTAATTCACTTAGAATACAGTTTAGGGCGTTGTGAAGTTTGCCCACCAAAGATAATTCACAAGTTGATTTGAAAACTGAAATGTCACCCTCAGCATGTATTTAGAATAAAATCTCACAGATCCATATCAAGATTTTTAAACATTACTAATATATCGTTATCAAATCTCTCTGAGAGCTCTATCAACCTGAAACTACATACTCACCAACTGTCAGGAAGAGTAGTGTTCTATTAATCATTGATTTATTATTTGAATTATTAATCATGAGTCTGCTGTTGGAAATGTATACATACACATGTGTAGGGTATCGGAAACGCCTCTGCATCTGTCCATGTTTCTCTGTACTCATACCTAACTAATGAATAACTTAATGACCAGAGAAATAAAAAGGAGGACCCGTGGGCACTTACCAGCACAGAGTTTTTCCTTTGTGAGGCGAACAGCGCCAGCACACCTGGACAGGCCATGATCTGGAAGAGACAACTTCACCATGAGGTTTGACATTCAGGACACTTAGGCTACATTCACACTGCAAGTCTTAATGCTGAATTCGGAATTTTGGCTCAGATCCGATTTTTTGTTCGCCGGTTCACATTACCTTTTAAAATGTGGCCTAAATCTTATTCCAGCATAAAGTGTTTGCAGTTTCGAACTGACCCACGTGCGCAAAGGAGCAATAACAATGACATCAGACACAGCACGCTGTTGCACTAAAGTTAGGGAGGTCATGGAGGAAGTATGCATTTTTTCGCAGACTTCTTCAGTAGTGTGAACACTTAAATCTTGCCCAGATCTGATTTTTTCAAATAAGATTTATACCACTTCCATATGTGGTCCTGAGTCAGACCTAGATCAAATTTTTTTCCCAATGCGGCTGCAGTGTGAACAGACAAGGCAGATTTGATGTGACTTTTACGTCAATCGACATTTGTCACAATTATGCTAAATCACTGCTTATTTACATGGACTCTGGTGGGTTTAGCGAACACAATTTGGCGCGCTCAGCCCCTAATGAGAACAACTCTAGGTCTATTGTCCCTGTTTTAAGTTTTACAAAAATAAAAACATGACGTGTTTTGGAGGTATATACGCTTCTGAGCTGAAAATGTCCCCGATTTTGTCTGAGAAAGCTGGTCACCTTACATTATGCGCCGCCGTGAGTTATCCCCAGACAGACAGTAAAACTAAAAACTTTGCTAGGCCCACAAAATGGAGAACAGTGATGGAGCAGAGGCAGGCAGACAGAGAGAGAGACAGAGAGAGAGAGAGAGAGAGACAGAGAGAGAGAGAGAGAGAGAGAGAGAACCTTTTGGGGGAAAAAAAAGGTAACCAGTCCCACCACTACTGGCTTTGTCTCTGCATCCACACAGACCGCTGTAGTGAGTTTGCAGCCATAACCCTGCAAAAGGCCAAAATAGCCAATTTGGCTCACGTTCTCTTCAGCACCTGCTCATTAATGTTAATGTTTTGAAATAAAACCGAAAATGCTTAGTTCCTCCATAACTTCAGTGCAACAGGGTGCTGCTTCTGATGTCATTGCTATTGTTCTTTTGCCCATGGGTAAAATCAAAACCGCAGTTAACACTGGAACATTTTATAGGATAGGCCACAACAGCGAACCAGAAAATCGGATTCGAGCAAAACAAAAAATCCGAATTCATGATTAAGACTTGCGGTGTGAACGTAGCCAAGTGTGGGTACTGACGTCATGGTCCAGGATTGGCCCGTGATGTGACTCAGCGTTGAGACCAGTCCTAAATCCTAACCATTGGGATGTCTCACCAGTGCTCCCCACAGCGGGGTCCTGCTGCAGCTCAGCGGAGTCTCCTTGCGGAAAACGGCGTCCATGAAGCCGCACACCATGCACAGACCCGCACAGGCCACCTGCAGGATGCCGAGGACCAGCACGCTCCTCTGGTTGAAAATGAAGTACCGGTGTCGGTCCATGTCGGCCTGCCGCCGTTGCTGCTACTGCTGCTGTGTCTCCCCGGGGCGCGCGGTGTGTGCGGGGACTTTCTTCAGGCCGGAAGTTCAGGTTCTTCCATTAATGTGTAACCTGCTGCAGGTGGAGCTCAGCGCGGTGGGGAGGGTATGCTAAGCCACACCCCTAATCCCTGCGTCACTTTAAAACCGTTTTCTTTGTATGATTGTAATGCAAACAATAAAGAAAAACAAATATAAAAATTAACTTCTGTGATAGTTCTATTTACATGTAGACACATCACATGACAAATGTTCACCTCAGCATCAACACATAAGAAAACAAAGCCAAGCACCATTACTTCTTTTCTTGGGTTGAAAGAAAAATCTTAAGGTCAGATATTACAAGTGCAACAACATTTGACGTGATAGTGATCAGAATGTGTCATGACCATTAAATAGCACAGTGATATACTTTAGGAAACCCCTGCTGCCAGGACCTTACTGTTCATCTACATGACCGTATTTTAAACATTTAGTCACCAATCCCTGCAAGTGCAGTTTCTTTTATACGCAGGGCAACATAAATGAGACCAATAAAAATACACAAAATAATTGTGGATTGTTTATTTTTGCAGCATGTAAACACAGATAAAAACTGTAGCCGTGGAGTATCCATGATTTTCTTCGTGAAGATACAAATCACCTCCACAAAGCTCAGGAAATTCAGTTCTTCACCAATTTCACGTTGTGAATAAATAAGTCGATGGAAAGTATACTGAATTAGTTGAAATTAGTAGGGAGCTAAGCAGATGACACAGGAAGAGAATTTGCAGCTGCTGCATCAAACAGCTGACACAGTTAAAAAGGTATAATATGCAGGATTTTCCACTACCTGTCTGAGCATATGTGCAGAGAATCCTGCCCCTGGCTGGTTTTTCCTTCTTGGTGTGTTCTGTGTTGGAGACGTTTCCGGCGTCAGCCTATGGATGTGTAGTGCCATGCTGCATAAGCCAAATCCAAGAGGAAGCTACAGTGACACAGTCTCAAAAAATGTAAATATATCGAGGCGAGTCTAGGGCCATCTTGCTGGCGGTATGCTGTGCAGTACGCTATGGCCAAACGCTGGCAGTCCGGGGCCCGGCAATAACTTTAATTGTTGTGTTAACAAATAGTAAGCGACAATTCCTGCATAGTATGCCTTTAAGTGAAGCTATCGACCGCAAGAATGATAACAGTCTTCATCAGAGACATGTCTCCTCTTCTAACATCTGCTTTCTTGCACACTTTTTGTGTTGCTTAGCTTTCACTCACATTGAGCTGCTCCAGCAGTACTCTGAACCCCGTAGGAAGTAACTTTTCCAGCGGGGTCTGCACGAGTCTTCACGGGCTGCTGGGCGCCGCCTGTCTCTGTTGGAACTCCTTTAGCTCCTGCTTGTACCAATCAGGGGCCTCAGGGCCATTTTTCCCCGCTGGATCCAGGTCGTAACCATAGGCAACTGTCAGCTCCTCGTCTTTCTGCACAGCCCTTAAGGTCCGGACGCACTTGATTGACCCAAAACGAGGGTGGACAAACCTACACAAAGAAACAGAGTTACACTGCCTTTCTCGTCAGAAACGTTATGCTGGCTAAGAAATCACTATTAGCATATTTAGAATGGTTGAAAGTATTTCTGGGGCATAGTTTAATGTTAAGATATTTGACCCTTTTCTGACTTTACATGTATTTTTGCAAACATATGTCATGATATATGAAAAATCTTTTTAACATCTGTTCCTTCATAACTCTATAAAAGACAAAGTGTGCACGTTTAAAAGGTTTCAATTCTTCTTCTTCACGAGCATCAGCGTTAGTTTATGTACTTCTAAAGATTAGCACAGCGCATGATAGACAACCATTCAACCCATCCATCACTGGGTCAACTCCTAATGGCAACAAGTCAAATATCAAAGCAGGGAAGGACACTGACCAACTGTAATGCCCCATTCCCTCATTAGTGTCTGCAATTTCTGTTCCGCCAATTATAATGCAACTCTTTTTAATTAAAAAGGGACCTTTTGTTTTTAAGAATCTCCAGGAACACATGCAGTCAAGTCAGTATTATGAAAAGCCTAAACTCACCAATGTACCTCAAAGTGCCTGTCAAAGAAATGCAACGCTCACACTGCTGACATCTGCATTCACTTACTGTCTCCTTTGTAAGAAATAACAAAATGTTCTGTCCAGCAGTGCTAGAGATGAGAAGACAACAAAACATCTCCTGGACCAGGAAATTAAATCTGACCTGCATTAATTTTGGGGCACCTTTTGGAAAAGTTTCATCTGAATCAGGAGAGGAGTTCAGTTACTGTTGGTAAAAGTTGGTTTGGTGTACTTAAATTTAGTTACTGTAAATATAATCTTTGAATTAAGTCTCAATCTCAACATTTTGAATCTTACTTTGAAAATTACTTTGTGCTGTGCTTCGGTCAGTTGATACTCACGGCTCATATTTGCAGTTGGGGGTGAAGGAGTGGTTTGCCTTGTGACCCAGAGAGGCACAGTATCTGTCTGTCTGGTCAAATGGCCGAGGGACGTCAATCACCGTGTCCTCGTCCAAAGAGATGGTGTTCCCATTCAGGGCCCAGTCCCTGCTGTCCACCTGAGGAGTCCATGCAGTCAATGCTTTAACAGGTACTCATGCTGAGGAAAACATACATGTGAAGGGTGGCAGATGTTTTCTCATTTATCCATTAATAGATTAAACTTTTAACCACAGTTACATTTAGCTTTTACATAAGAGTCTTTGCTCGCATGCCAACTAGTTTATTTGTTCAATATGAGGCTGGTTGTTATTCAGATATCAGATGAGTGTCCCTGTGCGCCATACCTCTGAGTGTGTGATGCGGACTCCGTTATAAAAAGCCATCACAGTGTCTGGCTCAGCGTCCGTCTTGGCAAACAGGCCCTGTCCTGCTCCTTTGATCGTGGAGTCGGCCACGAACACCCTGGCACACGGAAACAACATCAACAACAGGAAGCGATGGGATTACGGTGACAGGTGGCAGCAGGAAGCGAGCCTACCTTTGGCTCTCGTAGGGGTCGGGAAGCAGAGCGTGGGCCGTGATACAGGTGGACGTCGACTTGTCGTATGAGTACACCGGACCTTTAAAACACAGAGGCTCATGTTAAGTTGTTGATCCACTAAATAACGATAATAAGATTGACATTCACCAAGTCACTGTGCAGAAGGATAGCAGGGTTCTGCTCTAGGGTTGGGTAGCCTGATGATAAATCCATTGGGTGTGTGTGCAGTTCATACTAGGCCCACCATCCCTTTAACATCTCTGCTCGTATAAGACCTCAACTTTATGGAAAGCTGGATTATTATTATTCCGTCAACATGATTTGTCAGGTATTTTGTTATGCCCCATCACCTTACATCTCTATATCAGAATGTAAATTATAAAAACTGCTGTTCACATTCATTTGAAGGGAGACATTCTAACAGGTTGTTGGGTTTCTGTAAATAAAATCACAGAGTACGGTCTAGACCTCCTCTTTTATGAAAAGCGCAATGAGATAACTGTTGTTGTGATTTAGTGGTATATAAATAAAATTGAAAAACATTGAATAAAAGGATAATTCTTACTGTTGGCTGTGATTTCAAAGCGTGGCCTTCCACTTTGGCTGGAGATCAGGGTGGCATGGCGAGCCTCAATGAGCTCTCCGTCCACAAAGCGTCCGTAGAGAGCCGTGTGTCCATCAGGGTAGATATAGCCTACAGCTTCACCGGTCATCTCGCCGTCCTCGTTCACATCCCCAAACACACAGCCTCCACCCTGGACGCAGCACAGTAAACACCCACAAGCACAGTGCCCACAGTTAGCAGAGCCAATGGCTGTGTATCTGTG
Source organism: Percina caprodes (assembly GCA_013375575.1). NCBI lineage: Eukaryota > Metazoa > Chordata > Actinopteri > Perciformes > Percidae > Percina > Percina caprodes. The sequence goes on from JABXJD010000278.1 coordinate 769,979, forward strand.
CAGACAGAGCGTATGGCGCTGAGATAAGGACTTCAAACTAAGCACTCACAGGGTAGTAGACCCAGCATGCCCCACAGCGGCTGTTGTCTTTGTACTGGCCCTTGAACAACAGGCGTCCCTCGGCATCCCACTCCTGGGCTGGCCCGTTGAGCTCTCCATCTACATATGTCCCATGGAGGACAGCGCCGTCTTCATGCGTGTACACGCCCTGGCCCTGAAGAGCATCGTCCACGTAGAAGCCCTCAAGTGCACTGTGTGTGTGGAGGGGAGGGAGACTAACTCAACACAGTTTTTGAATTTAGTTGAAGTGCACTGCTGTGATAAACAGTCTTCTGTTAACAGTACCTGCCATCAAAGAAGAAGAATTTCCCCCGGCCATTCTTCTCTCCGTGGCTGAAGTAGCCCTCAAAACGGTCACTGGATGAATAGGACACTGTGCAGAAACCATGGGGCTGATCATCTTCATCCAATGGACCTGTGTGTGTGTGAGTGAGTGAGTGACTTTTTTTTTTTTTTAAGCTATTGTGTTTTGTGTGTTATAGTTTATTGTATATATTAATAGAACAGATAATTAGCTCTATACTGGTGGGTTAGACCATAACAACCCCTAAAAGATAATGTTCCATGTGGTGTGAGCAGTTTCCAGACACAGGGAACAAGAGTGTGCATTCCCATTAATAATACGTTTTTGGAGTAAATGTTATGTCATTTTATTTATTTATGCATTTGTATGTGTATATGCATGCATACATTTTTCCCCTTTTTGTCTGCTTTAGCCATTGTTGCATCTTGGTTTGTTGGATTAGTCCTTTGGAATTGCATGATAAGATGCCTGTATATAAGATACTAGTATACAAGTATTGCTGCTCTGTTTGACACACATACATACATACATACATACATACATACATACATACATAAATAAACCACCTTCTCATTTAATGAGTTAGTTATTTTCATGACTATTTACATTGTAGATTATCACTGAAGGCATCAAAACTATGAATTAACACACACACACACACACATATGGAATTGTGTACTTAACAAAAAAGTGTGAAATAACTGAAAACATGTCTTAAATTCTAGTTTCTTCAAAGTAGCCACCCTTTGCTTTTTTTGATAATGCTGCAAACCCTTGGTGTTCTCTCAATGAGCTTCATGAGATAGTCACCTGAAATGGTTTTCACTTCACAGGTGTGCCTTGTCAGGGTTAATTAGTGGAATTTCTTGCCTTATTAATGGAGTTGGGACCATCAGTTGTGTTGTGCAGAAGTCAGGTTGATACACAGCCGACAGCCCTATTGGACAACTGTTAGAATTCCTATTATAGCAAGAACCAATCAGCTAAGTGAAGAGAAATGAGTGGCCATCATTACTTTAAGAAATTACGGCCAGTCAGTCCTGAAAATTGCGAAAACTTTGAATGTGTCCCCAAGTGCAGTCGCAAAAACCATCAAGCGCTACAACGAAACTGGCTCAGACCTTCATGGTCAAAAACCAGCTAGGAAACCACTGCTCAGGAGAGGCAACAAGCAAAAGAGATTTGTTAGGGCCAAGAAACACAAGGAATGGACATTAGACCAGTGGAAATGTGTGCTTTGGTCTGATGAGATCTTTGGTTCCAACCTCCGTGTCTTTGCGTGACGGAGAAAAGGTAACCGGATGGATTCTACAAGCCTGGTTCCCACCGTGAAGCATGGAGGTGTGATGGTGACACTGTTGGGGATTTATTCCAAATTGAAGGCATACTGAACGAGCATCCAGTTTGCATTTAGTTGTACCATCATTTATTTTTCAACAGGACAATGACCTCAAACACACCTGAAGTCTGTGTAAGGGCTATTTGACCAAGAAGGAGAGTGATGGCGTGTTGCGCCTCCATAGTCACCGGACCTGAACCCAATTGAGATGGTTTGGGGTGAGCTGGACCACAGAGTGAAGGCAAAAGGGCCAACAAGTGCTGAGCACCTCTGGGAACTCCTTCAAGACTGTTGGGAAACCATCTCAGGTGACGACCTCTTGAAGCTCATCAAGAGAATGCCATGAGTGTGCAAAGCAGTAATATGAGCAAAGGGTGGCTACTTTGAAGAAACTAGAATATAAGACATGTTTTCAGTTATTTCACACTTTTTTGTTAAGTACATAATTCCACGTGTTCATAGTTTTGATGCCTTCAGTGAGAATCTACAATGTAAACATTAAAATAAAGGAAACGCATTGAATGAGGGGTGTCCAAACTTTTGGCCTGTACTATATAATACAATAATAAATACATAGCAGTCGTTAACGTGACAAATGCAAAGTATCCCAACTGTGTTAAAAGTGGTGCTAATGAGCAAAAGGCCAGGCCGCAGCGGACACGTCCTGCCTGCTTCCAGCAGCGGGCTCTCAGATCAGCCAATCCGCCTTCACTCGCCTGCCAGGCGGACTTCCTTCAACTCCCTGGCGCTGCTCGGTTTCCCAGCGGGCCCAGTGACACGCGGACTTGTGGTGATTTACGGAAAAAAATAAATAGCGTACACAGCCTCCTTCCGTCGATTACAGTGAAATAACAGAAGGAAGATGTTGCCTACCTTCCACGACCTCCTCCACGCTCCCGTCGTCGCTGTCCATGCTGTCGGAGTTGCTGCCTGCTGGCGGACACAGCTCAGACTGCTGCTGCTGCTCTCGCCCAGCGGCTGTCATATTGACATCACGGCTTCATGGTCTTGCATTGTCAGGTGGCGACACGGGAAACTCTCTGGCTTCTTTAGACCAATCACAACCGTCCTGGGCGGCCTAAGCCCCGGATGCACTACAAGGGTGTATGGCTGCAGCCTGGAGCGTCCCATGTCATCCGTCCCGTCTCACGCGGTCTCGTCTCATCCGTTGCAGTTAACAATAGACAGTAAAAGAAAGTTAGCGGAGACAGCAGAAGGGGAATGGACATCCGGTCTTATCCTGCTTTATCCCTGTACAGCACATCCGGTAAGACTGACAGACTTTACAGCAGCAAGGTATAAGGCACACAAAACCCATACAGAATATACAAGAAAAGAAAAACTATATTCAGGTAGAATGCACAGAATGTACAACAAGTAGCGAATCAGACCGGACTTGTCATGATGTGATGTCTGACGCTACGGTACACATTGTATTATACATTTAAGCCTTTAATTTTAAAATCCTACATCAGAATGGTCCGAAATAACCTGAGTGGCACACTGGATATGTGATGTCTCACCCTGAACTTGATGAAGCTGGTTTAACAGGAGGATTCAGTTTTACAGTTGACTGAAGAAGAGTCAAATATGGTTTTAAAACCCTGAAAACCATTTCAACTATACTGTGGATTAACTTGGAACTTTTAGCCTTTCATTTTAAAACCCTATATCAGAATGTTCCGATATTACCTGAGTGATACACTGGATAGGTGATGTCTCTCCCAGACTTGGAATGTAGGTGTCTTAAAAGGAGGATTCCGTTTTAAAGTTGCCTGAAAAAGAGTAAAATATGGCTTTAACACCCTGAAAAAACATTTCAAATATAGTGTAGATTTACTTGGACATATTAGCCTTTCATTTTAAAACCCTACATCAGAATGGTCCGATATTACCTGACTGATACACTGGATATGTGATGTGTCACCCAGACTTGGAATGAAGCAGGCTTAACAGGAGGATTCCGTTTTACAGTAGCCTGAAGAAGAGTAAAATATGGTTTTAACAGCCTGAAAACCGTTTCAAATTTACTGTAGATTTACTTGGACATTTTAGGCTTTAATTTTAAAATCCTACATCAGAATGGTTCGATATTACGTGAGTGACACCAGGGAAATGTGATGTCTCACCCAGACTTGGAAAGAAGCTGGCTTAACAAGAGGATTCAGTTTTAAAGTTGCCTGAAGGAGAGTAAAATATGGTTATAACAGCCTGAAAACCATTTCAAATATACTGTAGATTTACTTCGACATTTTAGCCTTTCATTTTAAAATCCTACATCAGAATAGTCCAATATTACCTGATTGACATACTGGATAGGTGATGTCTCTCCCAGACTTGGAATGAAGCTGGTTTAACAGGAGGATTCCGTTTTACAGTTGCCTGAAGAAGAGTAAAATATGGTTTTAACAGCCCGAAAACCGTTTCAAATTTACTTTGGATTTACTTGGACATTTTAGGATTTAATTTTAAAATCCTACATCAGCATAATCCAATCTTACCTGAGTAACACCATGGATAGGTGATGCCTCTCTCAGACTTAAAATGAAGCTGGCTTAACAGGAGGATTCCGTTTTACAGTTGCCTGAACAAGAGTAAAATATGGTTTTAAAAGCCTGAAAACCGTTTCAAATTTACTGTAGAATTACTTGGACATTTTAGCCTTTAATTTAAAAATCCTACATAAGACTTGACCGATATTACCTGTGTGACAACATGGATATGTGATGTCGCAACAAGACTTGGAATGAAACTGGCTTAACAGGGAGATACAATTTTAAAGTTGCCTGAATAGGAGTAAAATGTGGCTTTAACAGCCTGAAAAAGATTTCAAATATAATGTAGATTTACTTGGACATTTTAGCATTTAATTTAAAAATCCTACATCAGAATGGTCCGACATTACCTGTTTGACACACGGGATAGGTTATGTCTCTCCCAGACTTGGAATGAAGCTGGCTTAACAAGAGGATTACATTTTACAGTTGCCTGAAAAGGAGTTAAATATGGCTTTAAAAGCCTGAAAAAGATTTCAAATATACTGTAGATTTACTTCAACATTTTAGCCTTTAATTTTAAAATCCTACATCAGCCTTGACCGATATTACCTGTGTGACAATATGGATATGTGATGTCTGACCAAGACTTGCAATGAAGCTTGCTTAACAGGAGGATTCCGTTTTAAAGTTTCCTGAAAAGGAGGAAAATATGGATATAGCAGGCTGAAAAAGATACTGTAGATTTACTTGGACATTTTAGCCTTTAATTTTAAAATTATACATCAGACTTGACCGATATTACCTGTGTGACAACATGGATATGTGATGTCTCACGAAGACTTGGAATGAAGCTAGCTTAACAGGAGGATTTCGCTTTAGAGTTTCCTGAAAAGGAGTAAAATATGGCTATAAAAGCCTGAAAAACGATTTCAAATATACTGTAGATTTATTTGGACATTTTAGTAGTATAATTTTAAAATCCTACATCAGAATCGTCCCATATTACCTGAGTGACAAACTGGATAGGTTATGTCTCTACCAGACTTGGAAGGGAGCTGGCTTAACAGGAGGATTTAATTTTACAGTTGCATGAATAGGAGTAAAATATGACTTTAGCAGCCTGAAAAATATTTAAAATATACTGTAGATTTACTTGGACATTTTAGCCTTTAATTTTAAAATTATACATCAGACTTGACCGATCTTACCTGGGTGACAACATGGATATGTGTTGTCGCACCAAGACTTGGAATGAAGCTGGCTTAACAGGGGGATTTAATTTTACAGTTGCCTGAATAGGAGTAAAATGTGGCTTTAAAAGCCTGAAAAAGATTTCAAATATACTGTAGATTAACTTGGACATTTTAGCATTTAATTTTGAAATCCTACATCAGACTTGACTGATATTAGCTGTTTGACAATATGGATATGTTGTGTCTCACCCAGACTTGGAATGAAGCTGGCTTAACAAGAGGATTCCGTTTTACAGTTGCCTGAAAAGGAGTAAAATATGGCTTTAACAGCCTGAGAAAGATTTCAAATATACTGTAGATTTCCTTGGACATTTTAGCCTTTAATTTTAAAATCCTACATCAGACTTGACCGATATTACCAGTGAGACAATATGGATCTGTGATGTCTAACCCAGACTTGGAATGAAGCTGGCTTAACAGGAGGATTTGGTTTTACAGTTGCCTGAAAAAGCTTAAAATATGGTTTTACCTGCCTGAAAACCATTTCAAATATACTCTAGATTTACTTGGACATTTTAGCATTTAATTTTAAAATCCTACGTATGACATGACCGATATTAGCTGTGTGAGACCATGGATATGTTGTGTCTCACCCAGACTTGGAAAGAAGCTGGCTTAACAAGAGGTTTCCGTTTTACAGTTGTCTAAAAAAAAGTAAAATATGGTTTTAACAGCCTGAAAACCATTTCAAATATACTTTAGATTTACTTGGACATTTTAGCATTTAATTTAAAAATCCTACATCAGAATGGTCCGACATTACCTGTTTGACACACTGGACAGGTTATGTCTCTCCCAGACTTGGAATGAAGCTGGCTTAACAAGAGGATTCCGTTTTACAGTTGCCTGAAAAGGAGTTAAATATGGCTTCATAAGCCTGAAAAAGATTTCAAATATACTGTAGATTTACTTAGACATTTTAGCCTTTAATTTTAAAAACCTACATCAGCCTTGACCGATATTACTTGTGTGACAATATGGATATGTGATGTCTCACCAAGACTTGCAATGAAGCTTGCTTAACAGGAGGATTCCGTTTTAAAGTTTCCTGAAAAGGAGGAAAATATGGCTTTAGCAGGCTGAAAAAGATACTGTAGATTTACTTGGACATTTTAGCCTTTAATTGTAAAATTATACATCAGACTTGACCGATATTACCTGTGTGACAACATGGATATGTGATGTCTCACGAAGACTTGGAATGAAGCTAGCTTAACAGGAGGATTTCACTTCAGAGTTTCCTGAAAAGGAGTAAAATATGGCTATGAAAGCCTGAAAAACGATTTCAAATATACTGTAGATTTATTTGGACATTTTAGTAGTATAATTTCAAAATCCTACATCAGAATCGTCCCATATTACCTGAGTGACAAACTGGATAGGTTATGTCTCTACCAGACTTGGAAGGGAGCTGGCTTAACAGGAGGATTTAATTTTACAGTTGCATGAATAGGAGTAAAATATGACTTTAGCAGCCTGAAAAATATTTAAAATATACTGTAGATTTACTTGGACATTTTAGCCTTTAATTTTAAAATTATACATCAGACTTGACCGATCTTACCTGGGTGACAACATGGATATGTGTTGTCGCACCAAGACTTGGAATGAAGCTGGCTTAACAGGGGGATTTAATTTTACAGTTGCCTGAATAGGAGTAAAATGTGGCTTTAAAAGCCTGAAAAAGATTTCAAATATACTGTAGATTAACTTGGACATTTTAGCATTTAATTTTGAAATCCTACATCAGACTTGACTGATATTAGCTGTTTGACAATATGGATATGTTGTGTCTCACCCAGACTTGGAATGAAGCTGGCTTAACAAGAGGATTCCGTTTTACAGTTGCCTGAAAAGGAGTAAAATATGGCTTTAACAGCCTGAGAAAGATTTCAAATATACTGTAGATTTCCTTGGACATTTTAGCCTTTAATTTTAAAATCCTACATCAGACTTGACCGATATTACCAGTGAGACAATATGGATCTGTGATGTCTAACCCAGACTTGGAATGAAGCTGGCTTAACAGGAGGATTTGGTTTTACAGTTGCCTGAAAAAGCTTAAAATATGGTTTTACCTGCCTGAAAACCATTTCAAATATACTCTAGATTTACTTGGACATTTTAGCATTTAATTTTAAAATCCTACGTATGACATGACCGATATTAGCTGTGTGAGACCATGGATATGTTGTGTCTCACCCAGACTTGGAAAGAAGCTGGCTTAACAAGAGGTTTCCGTTTTACAGTTGTCTAAAAAAAAGTAAAATATGGTTTTAACAGCCTGAAAACCATTTCAAATATACTTTAGATTTACTTGGACATTTTAGCATTTAATTTAAAAATCCTACATCAGAATGGTCCGACATTACCTGTTTGACACACTGGACAGGTTATGTCTCTCCCAGACTTGGAATGAAGCTGGCTTAACAAGAGGATTCCGTTTTACAGTTGCCTGAAAAGGAGGAAAATATGGCTTTAGCAGGCTGAAAAAGATACTGTAGATTTACTTGGACATTTTAGCCTTTAATTGTAAAATTATACATCAGACTTGACCGATATTACCTGTGTGACAACATGGATATGTGATGTCTCACGAAGACTTGGAATGAAGCTAGCTTAACAGGAGGATTTCACTTCAGAGTTTCCTGAAAAGGAGTAAAATATGGCTATGAAAGCCTGAAAAACGATTTCAAATATACTGTAGATTTATTTGGACATTTTAGTAGTATAATTTCAAAATCCTACATCAGAATCGTCCAGTATTACCTGAGTGACACACTGGATAGGTTATGTCTCTACCAGACTTGGAAGGAAGCTGGCATAACAGGAGGAACTCGTTTTTACAGTTGCCTGAAAAAGAGTAAAATATGGTTTTAACAGCCTGAAAACCAATTCAAATATATTGTAGATTTACTTGGACATTTAATCCTTTCATTTTAAAATCCTACATCAGTCTTGACCAATATTACCTGTGTGACAACACGGATATGTGATGTCGCACCAAGACTTGGAATGAAGCTGGCTTAATAGGAGTATTCTTTTTTAAACTTGTCTGAGAAGAAAATATTGCTTTAAAAGTCTGAAAAAGATTTCACATATACTGTAGATTTACTTGGACATTTTAGCCTTAATTTTAAAATCCTACTTCAGACTTGACCTATATTACCTGTGTGACAACATGGATATGTGATGTCGCACCAAGACTTGGAATGAAGCTGGCTTAACAGGGGGATACCATTTTACAGTTCCCTTAAAAGGAGTAAAATATGGCTTTAACAGCCTGAAAAAAATTTCAAATATACTGTAGATTTTCTTGGACATTTTAGCATTTAATTTGAAAATCATACATCAGACCTGACGGATATTACCTGTTTTACAAGATGGATATGTTATGTCTCACCCAGATTTGGAATGAAGCTGGCTTAACAGGAGGATTTTGCTTTAGAGTTGCCTGAAAAGGAGCAAAATATGGCTTTAAAAGTCTGAAAAACACTTTCAGATATACTGTAGATTTACTTGGACATTTTAGCCTGTAATTTTAAAATTCTACATCAGACTTTACCGATATTACCTGTACGACATACTGGATAGGTGATGTCTCCCCCAGACTTGGAATGAAGCTAGCTTAACAGTAGGATTTGGATCTACAGTTGCCTGAAAAAGAGTAAAATATGGCTTTACCAGCCTGAAAAAGATGTCAAATATAATTTAGATTTACTTGGACATTTTAGCCTTTAATTTTAAAATCCTACATCAAACTGGGCCGATATTACCTGTGTGATACCATTGTTATGTGATGTCTCACCCTGACTTGAAATGAAGCTGGTTTAACAGTAGGATTTGGATCTACAGTTGCCTGAAAAAGAGTAAAATATGGCTTTAACAGCCTGAAAAAGATGTCAAATATACTTTAGATTTACTTGGACATTTTAGCCTTTAATTTTAAAATCCTACATCAGATTGGTCGGATATTAACTGTATGACACCATGGATATGTGATGTCTCACCATGACTTGGAATGAAGCTGGTTTAACAGTAGGATTTTGTTCTACAGTTGCCTGAAAAAGAGTAAAATATGGCTTTAACAGCCTTAAAAAGATGTCAAATATACTTTAGATTTACTTGGACATTTTAGCCTTTAATTTTAAAATTCTACATCAGATTGGTCCAATATTACCTGTGTGTCACCATGGATATGTGATGTCTGACCCAGACGTGGAATGAAGCTAGCTTAACAGGAGGATTCTGTTTTACAGTTGCCTGACAAAGAGTAAAATATGGCTTTAACAGCCTGAAAAAGATGTCAAATATACTTTAGATTTACTTGGACTTTTAGCCTTTAATTTTAAAATCCTTCATCAGATTGGTCCAATATTACCTGTGTGTCACCATGGTTATGTGATGTCTCACCCAGACTTGGAATGAAGCTAGCATAACAGGAGGATTTGGATCTACAGTTGCCTGAAAAAGAGTAAAATATGGCTTTAACTGCCTGAAAAAGATGTCAAATATACTTTAGATTTACTTCGACATTTTAGCCTTTAATTTTAAAATCCTACATCAAATTGGTCCGATTTTAAATGTGTGACACCAGGGATATGGGATGTCTCAACCAGACTTGGAATGAAGCTGGCTTAACAGGAGGATTCTGTTTTACAGTATCCTGAAAAAGAGTAAAATATGGCTTTAACAGCCATAAAAAGATGTCAAACATACTGTAGATTTAGTTGGACATTTTAGCCTTTAATTTTAAAATCCTACATAACAATGGTCCGATATTACCTGTGTGACAACATGGATATGTGATGTCTCACCCTGACTTGGAATGAAGCTGGTTTAACAGTGGGATTTTGATCTACAGTTGCCTGAAAAAGAGTCAAATATGGCTTTCACAGCCTGACAAAGATGTCAAATATATTTTAGATTTACTTGGACATTTTAGCCTTTAATTTTAAAATCCTACATCAGATTGGTCCAATATTACCTGTGTGACACCATGGATATGTGATGTCTCACCCATACTTGCAATGAAGCTAGTTTAACAGGAGGATTTGGATCTACAGTTGCCTGAAAAAGAGTAAAATATGGCTTTAACAGCCTGAAAAAGATGTCAAATATAATTTAGATTTACTTGGACATTTTAGCCTTTAATTTTAAAATCCTACATAAGACTGGGCTGATATTACCTGTGTGACACCATTGTTATGTGATGTCTCACCCTGACTTGGAATGAAGCTGGTTTAACAGTAGGATTTGGATATACAGTTGCCTGAAAAAGAGTAAAATATGGCTTTAACAGCCTGAAAAAGATGTCAAATATACTTTAGATTTACTTGGACTTTTAGCCTTTAATTTTAAAATCCTAAATCAGAATGTTCCGATATTACCTGTATGACACCATGGATATGTGATGTCTCACTCAGACTTGGAATTAAGCTAGCTTAACAGGAGGATTCTGTTTTACAGTTGCCTGAAAAAGAGTAAAATATGGCTTTAACAGCCTTAAAAATATGTCAAATATAATTTAGATTTACTTGGACATTTTAGCCTTTAATTTTAAAATCCTACATCAGACTGGGCCGATATTACCTGTGTGACACCATTGTTATGTGATGTCTCACCCATACTTGCAATGAAGCTAGTTTAACAGGAGGATTTGGATCTACAGTTGCCTGAAAAAGAGTAAAATATGGCTTTAACAGCCTGAAAAAGATGTCAAATATAATTTAGATTTACTTGGACATTTTAGCCTTTAATTTTAAAATCCTACATAAGACTGGGCTGATATTACCTGTGTGACACCATTGTTATGTGATGTCTCACCCTGACTTGGAATGAAGCTGGTTTAACAGTAGGATTTGGATATACAGTTGCCTGAAAAAGAGTAAAATATGGCTTTAACAGCCTGAAAAAGATGTCAAATATACTTTAGATTTACTTGGACTTTTAGCCTTTAATTTTAAAATCCTAAATCAGAATGTTCCGATATTACCTGTATGACACCATGGATATGTGATGTCTCACTCAGACTTGGAATTAAGCTAGCTTAACAGGAGGATTCTGTTTTACAGTTGCCTGAAAAAGAGTAAAATATGGCTTTAACAGCCTTAAAAATATGTCAAATATAATTTAGATTTACTTGGACATTTTAGCCTTTAATTTTAAAATCCTACATCAGACTGGGCCGATATTACCTGTGTGACACCATTGTTATGTGATGTCTCACCCTGACTTGGAACGAAGCTGGTTTAACAGTAGGATTTGGATCTACAGTTGCCTGAAAAAGAGTAAAATATGGCTTTAACAGCCTGAAAAAGATGTCAAATATAATTAAGATTTACTTGGACATTTTAGCCTTTAATTTCAATATACTACATCAGATTGGTCCAATAATACCTGTGTGACACCATGGATATTTGATGTCTGACCCAGACTTGGAATGAAGCTAGCTTAACAGGAGGATTCTGTTATGCAGTATCCTGAAAAGAGTAAAATATGGCTTTAACAGCTATAAAAATATGTCAAATATACTGTAGATTTACTTGGACTTTTAGCCTTTTATTTTAAAATCCTACATCAGAATGGTCCGATATTACCTGTGTGACACCATGGATATGTGATGTCTCACCAGACTTGGAATGAAGCTGGTTTAACAGGAGGATTTGGATCTACAGTTGCCTGAAAAAGAGTAAAATATGGCTTTAACAGCCTGAAAAAGATGTCAAATATACTTTAGATTTACTTGGACATTTTAGCCTTTAATTTTAAAATCCTACATCAGACTGGGCCGATATTACCTGTGTGAAACCATTGTTATGTGATGTCTCACCCTGACTTGCAATGAAGCTGGTTTAACAGTAGGATTTGGATATACAGTTGCCTGAAAAATAATAAAATATGGCTTTAACAGCCTGAAAAAGATGTCAAATATACTTTAGATTTACTTGGACATTTTAGCCTTTAATTTTAAAATCCTACATCAGATTGGTCCGATATTAACTGGGTGACACCAGGGATATGAGATGTCTCACCCAGACTTGGAATGAAGCTGGTTTAACAGTAGGATTTGGATCTACAGTTGCCTGAATAAGAGTAAAATATGGCTTTAACAGCCTGAAAAAGATGTCAAATATACTTTAGATTTACTTGGACTTTTAGCCTTTAATTTTAAAATCCTACATAGGAATGGTCCGATATTACCTGTATGACACCATGGATATGTGATGTCTCAACCTGACTTGGAATGAAGCTGGTTTAACAGTAGGATTTTGATCTACAGTTGCCTGACAAAGACTAAAATATGGCTTTAACAGCCTGAAACAGATGTCAAATATACTTTAGATTTACTTGGACATTTTAGCCTTTAATTTTAAAATCCTACATCAGATTGGTCCGATTTTAAATGTGTGACACCAGGGATATGTGATGTCTCACCCAGACTTGGAATGAAGCTAGCTTAACAGGAGGATTTTGATCTACAGTTGCCTGAAAAAGAGTAAAATATGGCTTTAACAGCCTTAAAAAGATGTCAAATACACTTTAGATTTACGTGGACTTTTAACCTTTAATTTTAAAATCTTACATAGGAATGGTCCGATATTACCTGTGTGACACGATGGATATGTGTTGTCTCACCCTGACTTGGAATGAAGCTGGTTTAACAGTAGGATTTTGATCTACAGTTGCCTGAAAAAGAGTAAAATATGGCTTTAACAGCCTGAAAAAGATGTCAAATATACTTTAGATTTACTTGGACTTTTAGCCTTTAATTTTAAAATCCTTCATCAGATTGGTCCAATATTACCTGTGTGAAACCATTGTTATGTGATGTCTCACCCTGACTTGGAATGATGCTGGTTTAACAGTAGGATGGTGATCTACAGTTGCCTGAAAAAGAGTAAAATATGGCTTTAACAGCCTGAAAAAGATGTCAAATATAATTAAGATTTACTTGGACATTTTAGCCTTTAATTTCAAAAATACTACATCAGATTTGTCCAATAATACTTGTGTGACACCATGGATATTTGATGTCTGACCCAGACTTGGAATGAAGCTAGCTTAACAGGAGGATTCTGTTTTACAGTATCCTGAAAAGAGTAAAATATGGCTTTAACAGCTATAAAAAGATGTCAAATATACTGAAGATTTATTTGGACTTTTAGCCTTTTATTTTTAAATCCTACATCAGAATGGTCCGATATTACCTGTGTGACACCATGGATATGTGATGTCTCACCGTGACTTGGAATGAAGCTGGTTTAACAGGAGGATTTGGATCTACAGTTGCCTGAAAAGGAGTAAAATATGGCTTTAACAGCCTTAAAAAGATGTCAAATATACTTTAGATTCACTGGGACTTTTAGCCTTTAATTTTAAAATCCTACATAGGAATCGTCCGATATTACCTGTATGACACGATGGATATGTGATGTCTCACCCTGACTTGGAATGAAGCTAGCTTAACAGGAGGATTTGGATCTACAGTCGCCTGAAAAAGAGTAAAATATGGCTTTAACAGCCTGAAAAAGATGTCAAATATACTTTAGATTTACTTGGACTTTTAGCCTTTAATTTTAAAATCCTTCATCAGATTGGTCCAATATTACCTGTGTGACACCATGGATATGTGATGTCTCACCCATACTTGGAATGAAGCTAGTTTAACAGGAGGATTTGGATCTACAGTTGCCTGAAAAAGAGTAAAATATGGCTTTAACAGCCTGAAATAGATGTCAAATATAATTTAGATTTACTTGGACATTTTAGCCTTTAATTTTAAATTCCTATATCAGATTGGTCCAATATTACCTGTGTGACACCATGGATATGTGATGTCTCACCCAGACTTGGAATGAAGCTGGTTTAACAGTAGGATTTGGATCTACAGTTGCCTGAAAAAGAGTAAAATATGGCTTTAAAAGCCTGAAAAAGATGTCAAATATAATTAAGATTTACTTGGACATTTTAGCCTTTAATTTTAAAGTCCTACATCAGACTCGGCCGATATTACCTGTTTGACACCATTGTTCTGTGATGTCTCACCCTGACTTGGAATGAAGCTGGTTTAACAGTAGGATTTGGATATACAGTTGCCTGAAAAAGAGTAAAATATGGCTTTAACAGCCTGAAAAAGATGTCAAATATAATTAAGATTTACTTGGACATTTTAGCCTTTAATTTCAAAAATACTACATCAGATTGGTCCAATAATACCTGTGTGACACCATGGATATTTGATGTCTGACCCAGACTTGGAATGAAGCTAGCTTAACAGGAGGATTCTGTTTTACAGTATCCTGAAAAGAGTAAAATATGGCTTTAACAGCTATAAAAAGATGTCAAATATACTGAAGATTTACTTGGACTTTTAGCCTTTTATTTTTAAATCCTACATCAGAATGGTCCGATATTACCTGTATGACACCATGGATATGTGATGTCTCACCGTGACTTGGAATGAAGCTGGTTTAACAGGAGGATTTGGATCTACAGTTGCCTGAAAAGAGTAAAATATGGCTTTAACAGCCTGAAAAAGATGTCAAATATACTTTATATTTACTTGGACATTTTAGCCTTTAATTTTAAAATCCTACATCAGATTGGTCCGATTTTAAATGTGTGACACCAGGGATATGTGATGTCTCACCCAGACTTGGAATGAAGCTAGCTTAACAGGAGGATTTGGATCTACACTTGCCTGAAAAAGAGTAAAATATGGCTTTAAAAGCCTGAAAAAGAAGTCAAATATAATTAAGATTTACTTGGACATTTTAACCTTTATTTTTAAAATCCTACATCAGATTGGTCCAATATTACCTGTGTGACACCATGGATATGTGATGTCTCACCCATACTTGGAATGAAGCTAGTTTAACATGAGGATTTGGATCTACAGTTGCCTGAAAAAGAGTAAAATATGGCATTAAAAGCCTGAAAAAAATGTCAAATATACTGAAGATTAACTTGGACTTTTAGCCTTTTATTTTAAAATCCTACATCAGAATGGTCTGATATTACCTGTGACACCATGGATATGTGATGTCTCACCGTGACTTGGAATGAAGCTGGTTTAACAGTAGGATGGTGATCTACAGTTGCCTGAAAAAGAGTAAAATATGCCTTTAACAGCCTGAAAAAGATGTCAAATATACTTTAGATTTACTTGGACATTTTAGCCTTTAATTTTAAAATCCTACATCAGATTGGTCCGATATTAACTGGGTGACACCAGGGATATGAGATGTCTCACCCAGACATGGAATGAAGCTAGCTTAGCAGGAGGATTCTGTTTTACAGTATCCTGAAAAGAGTAAAATATAGCTTTAACAGCCTGAAAAAGATGTCAAATATACTTTAGATTTACTTGGACTTTTAACCTTTAATTTTAAAATCTTACATAGGAATGGTCCGATATTACCTGTGTGACACCATTGTTATGTAATGTCTCACCCTGACTTGGAATGAAGCTGGTTTAACAGTAGGATTTTGATATACAGTTGCCTGAAAAAGAGTCAAATATGGCTTTAACAGCCTGAAAAAGATGTCAAATATAATTAAGATTTACTTGGACATTTTAGCCTTTAATTTTAAAATTGTACATCAGAATGGTCCGATATTACCTGTGTGACACCATGGATATGTGATGTCTCACCGTGACTTGGAATGAAGCTGGTTTAACAGTAGGATGGTGATCTACAGTTGCCTGAAATAGAGTAAAATATGCCTTTAACAGCCTGAAAAAGATGTCAAATATACTTTAGATTTACTTGGACATTTTAGCCTTTAATTTTAAAATCCTACATCAGATTGGTCCGATATTAAATGGGTGACATCAGGGCTATGAGATGTCTCACCCAGACTTGGAATGAAGCTAGCTTAGCAGGAGGATTCTGTTTAACAGTATCCTGAAAAGAGTAAAATATAGCTTTAACAGCCTGAAAAAGATGTCAAATATACTTTAGATTTACTTGGACTTTTAACCTTTAATTTTAAAATCTTACATAGGAATGGTCCGATATTACCTGTGTGACACCATTGTTATGTAATGTCTCACCCTGACTTGGAATGAAGCTGGTTTAACAGTAGGATTTGGATCTACAGTTGCCTGAAAAAGAGTAAAATATGGCTTTAACAGCCTGAAATAGATGTCAAATATAGTGAAGATTTACTTGGACTTTTAGCCTTTAATTTTAAAATACTACATCAGAATGGTCCGATATTACCTGTGTGACACCATAGATATGTGATGTCTCACCGTGACTTGGAATGAAGCTGGTTTACCAGTAGGATTTTGATCTACAGTTGCCTGAAAAAGAATAAAATATGGCTTTAACAGCCTGAAAAAGATGTCAAATATACTTTAGATTTACTTGGACATTTAGCCTTTATTTTTAAAATCCTACATCAGATTGGTCCAATATTACCTGTGTGACACCATGGATATGTGATGTCTCACCCATACTTGGAATGAAGCTAGTTTAACATGAGGATTTGGATCTACAGTTGCCTGAAAAAGAGTAAAATATGGCATTAAAAGCCTGAAAAAAATGTCAAATATACTGAAGATTAACTTGGACTTTTAGCCTTTTATTTTAAAATCCTACATCAGAATGGTCTGATATTACCTGTGTGACACCATGGATATGTGATGTCTCACCGTGACTTGGAATGAAGCTGGTTTAACAGTAGGATGGTGATCTACAGTTGCCTGAAAAAGAGTAAAATATGCCTTTAACAGCCTGAAAAAGATGTCAAATATACTTTAGATTTACTTGGACATTTTAGCCTTTAATTTTAAAATCCTACATCAGATTGGTCCGATATTAACTGGGTGACACCAGGGATATGAGATGTCTCACCCAGACTTGGAATGAAGCTGGCTTAATAGGAGGATTCTGTTTTACAGTATCCTGAAAAAGAGTAAAATATGGCTTTAACAGCCATAAAAAGATGTCAAATATAATTAAGATTTACTTGGACATTTTAACCTTTATTTTTAAAATCCTACATCAGATTGGTCCAATATTACCTGTGTGACACCATGGATATGTGATGTCTCACCCATACTTGGAATGAAGCTAGTTTAACAGGAGGATTTGGATCTACAGTTGCCTGAAAAAGAGTAAAATATGGCATTAAAAGCCTGAAAAAGATGTCAAATATACTGAAGATTTACTTGGACATTTTAGCCTTTAATTTTAAAATCCTACATCAGACTGGGCCGATATTACCTGTGTGACACCATTGTTATGTGATGTCTCACCCTGACTTGGAATGAAGCTGGTTTAACAGTAGGATTTGGATATACAGTTGCCTGAAAAAGAATAAAATATGGCTTTAACAGCCTGAAAAAGATGTCAAATACACTTTAGATTTACTTGGACATTTTAGCCTTTAATTTTAAAATCCTACATCAGATTGGTCCGATATTAACTGTGTGACACCAGGGATATGAGATGTCTCACCCAGACTTGGAATGAAGCTGGCTTAACAGGAGGATTCTGTTTTACAGTATACTGAAAAGAGTAAAATATGGCTTTAACAGCCTGAAAAAGATGTCAAATATACTTTAGATTTACTTGGACATTTTAGCATTTATTTTTAAAATCCTACATCAGATTGGTCCATTATTACCTGTGTGACACCATGGATATGTGATATCTCACCCATACTTGGAATGAAGCTAGTTTAACAGGAGGATTTGGATCTACAGTTGCCTGAAAAAGAGTAAAATATGGCTTTAACAGCCTGAAAAAGATGTCAAATATACTTTAGATTTACTTGGACTTTTAACCTTTAATTTTAAAATCTTACATAGGAATGGTCCGATATTACCTGTTTGACACCATTGTTATGTATTGTCTCACCCTGACTTGGAATGAAGCTGGTTTAACAGTAGGATTTGGATCTACAGCCTGAAAAAGATGTCAAATATAGTGAAGATTTACTTGGACTTTTAACCTTTAATTTTAAAATCCTACATCAGAATGGTCCGATATTACCTGTGTGACACCATAGATATGTGATGTCTCACCGTGACTTGGAATGAAGCTGGTTTACCAGTAGGATTTTGATCTACAGTTGCCTGAAAAAGAATAAAATATGGCTTTAACAGCCTGAAACAGATGTCAAATATACTTTAGATTTACTTGGACATTTTAGCCTTTAATTTTAAAATCCTACATTAGACTGTGCCGATATTACCTGTGTGACACCATTGTTATGTGATGTCTCACCCTGACTTGGAATGAAGCTGGTTTAACAGTAGGATTTGGATATACAGTTGCCTGAAAAAGAATAAAATATGGCTTTAAAAAGAAAAAAGGTCTCCATGGAGAAATGTCCCACTGGTGAGAACAGAAAAAAGAGAGTGTCGAAAAGCTGAACGAAGGTGGCGAAAAACAAATCTCCTGGTCCATTATAACACCTATAAAGAGAGACTTCGCATTTATAATTTGGAACTGAGGAATGCAAGGCGGTCCTTCTTCTCTGATATTATCTCTAGAAACAATAATAATTCACGTGCTTTGTTTGCTACTGTCGATAGGTTAACAAACCCTCCAGTACCAGTAGCATCTGAACTTTTATCTTCCAAGGCCTGCAATGACTTTGCCTCCTTCTTCAAAGAAAAAATTCAAAAGATTAGACAAACAGTTAGTGCCTCCATATCAAGTACAGGATGTGTGTTGTCACAGTGTTCAAGCAGAACTAGTTCCAATATGACTGAGTTTCATGCGATCAACCATAAAAACCTGGAGGACATTATACAACATCTGAAAACTTCCTCCTGTTGCCTTGATATTCTACCAAGGGTGTTTTCAAAAATGTCTTGAATTGTTTGTCTTCTGATCTTCTACAGATTGTGAACACATCTCTTCTTTCAGGAATCTTTCCAGAGGCCTTGAAAACTGCAGTAATCAAGCCACTCTTAAAAAAGAACAATCTAGACACATCCCTAATGAGCAACTATAGGCCAATATCAAACCTTCCGTTCTTAAGTAAAATCATTGAAAAAGCAGTTTTCAACAACTCAATTATTTCTTGTCACTAAACAACAGCTTTGATACCTTTCAGTCGGGCTTCCGACCACACCACAACACTGAGGCGGCTCTCGTTAAGGTCTTTAATGACATCCACCTTAACACAGATAATGGCAAAATTTCAGTCTTAGTATTACTTGATCTCAGTGCTGCATTTGATACGGTCGACCACGACATATTACTAGACCGATTGGAAAACTGGGTTGGTCTTTCTGGCTCAGTACTAAACTGGTTTGAATCTTACTTACAGAATAGGGATTACTTTGTGTCAATAGGTAATTATACATCTGAGCGTACAAATATGACGTGTGGAGTTCCCCAAGGCTCCATTCTGGGGCCTCTTCTGTTTAACATCTACATGCTTCCACTGGCTCAGATTATGGAAAACAACAAAATAAGTTACCATAGTTATGCGGATGACACACAAATTTACATAACCTTATCGCCAGGACTATAGTCCAATACAAAAACTGACTAAGTGTATTGAACAAATTAACGGCTGGATGTGCCAAAACTTTCTGAAATTAAATGAGGGAAAAACTGAGGTGGTTGTTTTGGAGCAAAGAGGAAAGATTAAAAGTTTGCGCTCAGCTTCAAACAACAATGTTAAAAACAACAGACAAAGCCAGAAATCTTGGTGTAATCATGGACTCTGACCTGAATTTTAACAGCCATATAAAGACAATTACAAAGTCAGCCTATTATCACCTTAAGAATATATCAAGGGTTAAAGGACTTATGTGTCAACAGGATTTGGAAAAACTTGTCCATGCTTTCATCTTCAGTAGACTTGACTACTGTAACGGGGTCTTTACAGGTCTCCCTAAAAATCAATCAGACAGCTGCAGCTGATTCAGAACGCTGCTGCTCGAGTCCTCACTAAGACCAAGAGACTGGATCACATCACTCCAGTTCTGAAGTCCTTACACTGGCTTCCTGTGCCCCAAAGAATTGATTTCAAAGTTCTTTTGCTAGTTTATAAATCACTAAACGGTTTAGGGCCAAAATACATTTCTGATCTGCTAGTACACTATGACCCCCCCAGACCTCTAAGGTCATCTGGGACAGGTCTACTGTCTGTTCCTAGAGTCAGAACTAAACAGGGGGAAGCAGCGTTCAGTTTCTATGCTCCTCATATCTGGAATAAACTCCCAGAAACCTGCAGGTCTGCTGCTACTCTTAGTTCTTTTAAATCAATGCTGAAGACCTTTCTTTTCGATGTTGCCTTTCTTTAAATTATGTTAATTTCTTTCTTTTATACTGCACTGTAACTTTTATTCTTGTGTTTTATATATATATATATATATATATATATATATATATATATATATATATTTTTTAAACTGTTTCTTCTGTGTTTTATCGGTTTTATTTTCTTTCAACTGTTTTTGTGTAAAGCACTTTGAATTGCCCTGTTGCTGAAATGTGCTATATAAATAAAGCTGTCTTGCCTTGCCTTGCCTTTAACAGCCTGAAAAAGATGTCAAATACACTTTAGATTTACTTGGACATTTTAGCCTTTAATTTTAAAATCCTACATCAGATTGGTCCGATATTAAGTGTGTGACACCAGGGATATGAGATGTCTCACCCAGACTTGGAATGCAGCTGGCTTAACAGAAGGATTCTGTTTTATAGTATACTGAAAAGAGTAAAATATGGCTTTAACAGCCTGAAAAAGATGTCAAATATACTTTAGATTTACTTGGACTTTTAGCCTTTCATTTTAAAATCCTACATAAGAATGGTACGATATTACCTGTGTGACACCATGGATATGTGATGTCTCACCGTGACTTGGAATGAAGCTAGTTTAACAGTAGGATTTGGATCTACAGTTGCCTGAAAAAGAGTAAAATATGGCTTTAACAGCCTGAAAAAGATGTCAAATATACTTTAGATTTACTTGGACTTTTAGCCTTTCATTTTAAAATCCTACATAAGAATGGTACGATATTACCTGTGTGACACCATTGTTCTGTGATGTCTCACCCTGACTTGGAATGAAGCTGTTTTAACAGTAGGATTTGGATATACAGTTGCCTGAAAAAGAGTAAAATATGGCTTTAACAGCCTGAAAAAGATGTCAAATATAATTAAGATTTACTTGGACATTTTAGCCTTTAATTTCAAAAATACTACATCAGATTGGTCCAATAATACCTGTGTGACACCATGGATATTTGATGTCTGACCCAGACTTGGAATGAAGCTAGCTTAACAGGAGGATTCTGTTTTACAGTATCCTGAAAAGAGTAAAATATGGCTTTAACAGCTATAAAAAGATGTCAAATATACTGAAGATTTACTTGGACTTTTAGCCTTTTATTTTTAAATCCTACATCAGAATGGTCCGATATTACCTGTGTGACACCATGGATATGTGATGTCTCACCGTGACTTGGAATGAAGCTGGTTTAACAGTAGGATTTTGATCTACAGTTTCCTGAAAAAGAATAAAATATGGCTTTAACAGCCTGAAAAAGATGTCAAATATACTTTAGATTTACTTGGACTTTTAGCCTTTAATTTTAAAATCCTACATAGGAATGGTCCGATATTACCTGTATGACACCATGGATATGTGATGTCTCAACCTGACTTGGAATGAAGCTGGTTTAACAGTAGGATTTTGATCTACAGTTGCCTGAAAAAGACTAAAATATGGCTTTAACAGCCTGAAAAAGATGTCAAATATACTTTCGATTTACTTGGACATTTTAGCCTTTAATTTTAAAATCCTTCATCAGACTGGGCCGATATTACCTTTGTGACACCATTGTTATGTAATGTCTCACCCTGACTTGGAATGAAGCTGGTTTAACAGTAGGATTTGGATATACAGTTGCCTGAAAAAGAATAAAATATGGCTTTAACAGCCTGAAAAAGATGTCAAATATACTTTAGATTTACTTGGACATTTTACCCTTTAATTTTAAAATTCTACATCAGACTGGGCCGATATTACCTGTGTGACACCATTGTTATGTCATGTCTCACCCTGACATGGAATGAAGCTGGTTTAACAGTAGGATTTGGATATACAGTTGCCTGAACAAGAGTAAAATATGGCTTTAACAGCCTGAAAAAGATGTCAAATATACTTTAGATTCACTTGGACATTTTAGCCTTTACTTTTAAAATCCTACATCAGATTGGTCCGATATTAACTGTGTGACACCATGGATATTTGATGTCTGATCCAGACTTGGAATGAAGCTATCTTAACAGGAGGATTCTGTTTTACAGTATCCTGAAAAGAGTAAAATATGGCTTTAACAGCTATAAAAAGATGTCAAATATACTGAAGATTTACTTGGACTTTTAGCCTTTTATTTTAAAATCCTACATCAGAATGGTCCGATATTACCTCTGTGACACCATGGATATGTGATGTCTCACCGTGACTTGGAATGAAGCTGGTTTAACAGTAGGATTTTGATCTACAGTTGCCTGAAAAAGAATAAAATATGGCTTTAACAGCCTGAAAAAGATGTCAAATATACTTTAGATTTACTTGGACATTTTACCTTTAATTTTAAAATCCTACATCAGACTGGGCTGATATTACCTGTGTGACACCAATGTTATGTGATGTCTCACCCTGACTTGGAATGAAGCTGGTTTAACAGTTGGATTTGGATAAACAGTTGCCTGAAAAAGAGTAAAATATGGCTTTAACAGCCTGAAAAAGATGTCAAATATAATGAAGATTTACTTGGACATTTTAACCTTTAATTTTAAAATCCTACATGAGACTGGGCCGATATTACCTGTGTGACACCATTGTTATGTGTTGTCTCACCCTGACTTGGAAGGAAGCTGGTTCAACAGTAGGATTTGGATCTACAGTTGCCTGAAAAAGGGTAAAATATGGCTTTAACAGCCTGAAAAAGATGTCAAATATACTTTAGATTTACTTGGACATTTTAGCCTTTACTTTTAAAATCCTACATTAGATTGGTCCGATATTAATTGTGTGACACCAGGTTTATGAGATGTCTCACCCAGACTTGGCATGAAGCTGGCTTAACAGGAGGATTCTGTTTTACAGTATCCTGAAAAGAGTAAAATATGGCTTTAACAGCCTGAAAAAGATGTCAAATATACTGTAGATTCACTTGGACATTTTAGCCTTTAATTTTAAAATCATACATCAGAATGGTCCAAGTTTGACTTTGTGACACTATGTATATGTGATCTCTCACCCAGACTTGGAATCAAGCTGGCTTAACAGGAGGATTCCGTTCTACAGTTGCTTGAAAAAGAGTGAAATATGGCTTTAACAGCCTGAAAAAGATGTCAAATATACTGTTGATTTATTTGGACTTTTAGCCTTTAATTTTAAAATCCTACATCAGATTGGTCCAATAATACCTGTGTGACACCCTGGATATTTATGTCTGACCCAGACTTGGAATGAAGCTAGCTTAACAGGAGGATTCCGTTTGGCAACTGTAGAACGGAATCCTCCTGTTAAGCTAGCTTCATTCCAAGTCTGGGTGAGACATCTCATATCCATGGTGTCACTAAGTCAATTTTGGACCATTCTGATGTAGAATTGTAAAATGAAAGGCTAAAATGTCCAAGTAAATCTACAGTATATTTGACATCTTTTTCAGGCTGTTAAAGCCATATTTTACTCTTATTCAGGCAACTGTAGACAGAATCTCCTGTTACTCAGCTTCATTCCAAGTCTGAAAACATCATTTATCTATGGTGTCACACAGGCAATATCGGACCATTCTGATGTAGGATTTTAAAAGTAAAGGCTAAAATGTCCAAGTAAATTTACAGTATATTTGATATCTTTTTCAGGCTGTTAAAGCCATATTTTACTCTTTTTCAGACAACTGTAGAACGGAATCCTCCTGTTAAACCAGCTTCATTCCAAGTCTGAGAGAAACATCACATATCCATGGTGTCACACAGTCAATATTGGACCATTCTGATGTAGGTTTTTAAAATTAAAGGTTAAAATGTCCAAGTAAATCTACAGTATATTTGACATATTTTTCAGGCTGTTAAAGCCATATTTTACTCTTTTTCATGCAACTGTAAAACAGAATTGTCCTGTTAAGCTTGCTTGATTCCAAGTCTGGGTGAGACATCACATATCCATGGTGACACACAGGTAATATAGGACTATTCTGATGTAGGATTTTAAAATTAAAGGGTAAAATGTCCAAGTAAATCTACAGTATATTTGACATCTTTCAGGCTGTTAAAGCCATATTTTACTCTTTTCCAGGCAACTGTAGAACGGAATCCTCCTGTTCAACCAGCTTTATTCCAAGTCAAGAAAACATCACATATCCATGGTGCCACACAGTCAATATTAGACCAATCTGATGTAGGTTTTAAAATTAAAGGCTAAAATGTCCAGAAATAAGCCTCAGTATATTTGACATCTTTCAGGCTGTTAAAGCCATATTTTACTCTTTTTCAGGCAACTGTAGAACAGAATCCTCCTGTTAAACCAGCTGTTCCAAGTCTGAAGAAACATCACATATCCATGGTGTTATTACAATCAATATTGGACCATTCTGATCTGGTTTAAAATTAAAGGCTAAAATGTCCAAGTAACTCTACAGTATATTTGACATCTTTCAGGCTGTTAAAGCCATATACTCTTTTTCAGGCTGGCTGTGTAAGTGAATCCTCCTGTTAAACCAGCTTCATTCCAAGTCTGAAGAAACATCACATATT